>JACXIV010000059.1:91902-425803 GCA_014737475.1 Bombus confusus | reverse complement strand
AAAAAAAAAAAAAAAAAAAAAAAAAAAAAAAAAAAAAAAAAAAAAAAAAAAAAAAAAAAAAAAAAAAAAAAAAAAAAAAAAAAAAAGGAAACACAGGCTGCTGTAAGTTTTTTGAGGCTTACTCGACGGTCCAGGGAATCATGGAACAGGCAACCCTTTCCTAAATGAGAACTTGCATCGGAGAACTGGGCTGAAGCAAACTTTCGACGAATCTCACCGTATATAAAACGAAAGTGGGCCCATTTGACGATGGAAGAGGCTTTGAAAATAACCACGATCGGAATTACTAGAAAATACAGTTGAATCTTGTAATAAGATTAAATAGAACGGGCAGGTAACGTCTCAAACCAATTTCATATTCGTTGGAACGCATCGTTCTTAAGAAATTCACATTTAGAAGTAGAGACGAGCGAAGTGTAAGACTAGTACGAAAAGGTACAAGACGGGAACTACACGAGACAAATACACGTTGCAAATATTTTTCCATGTACACAACCAGCTAAAAATTTGGAATCATTTTCTCAAACGTATCTACGTCGAACGAAGACTGATCTATATATTTAACGTATTAAAGAACGTTCTATCAGTTTCCCGAGGAAATAAAATTCCGATCTAATTTGTTCTTAGATTCCATAGAACAGATAACGCGACTCCAAACTTTTAGCCAGCGCTGTACTTCACAATCGTCAAAATTCCAAAAAATACATCGCTGCATCTACGTGTCTGATCTAGAAAATTTCAATGAAAATTTACAAACTGCCCGTTTCGACACTCCGATAGTCCTACGCTGTTCGCAATACGATATTCGTTCGAAGCTTGCACACGCATCGGAGCAAAATATGGAACTAGTCGAAAGGCAGGAATGGAAACCGGCGTAACGTTCTCAATCTCCTGCAGTTTCTCGCTCGGAATACGCTATCGACGAGGGTTCCCCATAAAAGGGTGTACGCTGCCTCTCGGCCAAAGTCACGGCGAAACGATGTCGGGTCGCGGTGTTTTCTTAGGAAATAAGGTAACACGAGAAAGATCAACAAGTCGAGCAACGCTCGCTACCTTCGTGATGATTCTTTCTGGAAAGAAAAGCAACTATGACGTAGGTTCGCATAGTTTTCTTAGGCGTCGTGGAACGGAAAAGGATGACACGCAACGCGCAATTATTTCACGGATATCGAAGCTATATACGTAAGTGGATAGAAAGGAGCTGCGATACAGCGCAACGCAGATCGTTGGCGAAGGTCAAGTCACGCCTCGATGGTACGCGCCGGAAGAAGAGAGTTTCCATGAAGTCATCCGGCTCCAGACACGACAGATATTTGCAAGGTCGAAAGTAATTAAAAGTGAATCGAGCTACGAGCCATTGCGGAGAGAGTCGAGCCACGGGAACGTGGGTACTTGCGAACGAGCGCAATTAAAGCGTTACGAGATGAAGGCATTCCCTTATATACCGGGTGTGTCAACCGAATTAACTCCTTTACGAGGAGCAAATTTGTACGTAAACTCGAGTATAAACGCCTTTGGTTCAGTTGCGGATAAAATTCACCGAACGACCTAAATGTGCTGAAAGATATGTGGCAATTGCAAGCGGATACACGATGGAAAATAGCGTTGAAGGAAGCGATTAAGTACGCGAGACATTAATTACAAGCGTAAATATAATACAAATATCACGTACATCGAGCACGAAGAAAATAGAGACAGTCGACTCGGTTACCACTTGGTAAACCGATATTAGCAGATATGAAACTGGAAATAGCTTCACGTTACTTGGCAAGGAACTCCCGTTCCTTTAAAGTCGAAGAATCTGAACTTCGCTTGAAACTTGGAAGAATGAGTGTATTTTAAGTGAAAATAGCAGTTTCGCGTTAGCGAAGCTACGATATAACTTGCTGGAAAAGTACTTGAATTTCAATTTACTCGGATGCAAACGTACGACTTGATTAATCTGACCGAGGTTTTATAAACAGCACGGAAAATCCTTTTCATTTATCAACTACCGTACCAAAAAAAAAAAAAGGAGAGAGATTTTTTAAGTTAAAATTGCAACGACTTTGAAACATTCCAAAGCCCACCAGCGTTATAAATCAGGAATAAAGTCCTGGAAGCTTCTGTAACATCGCGGACACCTATGGCGATCAACCTGTTCCACGCGATGCCTCCTATTTCCATCTAACAGGATCGAAGAACCGAGCAGCGTAAACCTTGCACGCAATACACGCGCGTCAGAGCATACGCGCGTTACGCCACGCGTTCGTAAATCGCAATGCAACCTCGACGAAAAAAAACGGTATAACCCGTGCGTGTAATCGCTTTGACCGCATACCGGCACCGGCCGACTGTCGTCTAAAACGCTGAAAAAGTCCCGTAATTGCGGCAATGAGCGTTTAACCCGTTTTTCGATGCCATGACGTTGCAAGGCCATCGATACGTAACAATCTAGTTCTACGAAACAATAACGTCTCTGCGTCGACATTTTCCTGCGATTCGAGAATAACGAGAAAAAAGGGGAGGCAATCGCGATACCGTTAACACGTTCCGTGCGTATACGCTCCACGCTGAACTTTCCGTTCGAGCCATTTGGAATTTTCGTAGAGTAAATGTACAATCGAGTTAACTTGTTAAAACCAAATTTGTGAAATTGCATAAAGATTAAATTTATCGCTTTGATGTTCAACACACATTAAACGGTACATCCTTTTCTTGATAATCGTGCGCTATTACCATTGTAACGTTGCATTGTTAAAGAAATTGTAAGGCATAAGCAACGCTATTAATCGTAACAACGCGATCGAGCGGAAAGTAAGCAAACATCGGTGTGGCACGGGACGTTTCAAACGTCGCGGAGAAATTCTTTGGTCGATCGAAGTGGCGTCACGGTAGCGTTAAATTCTACGCCGCTTGCTCGGCGCGTAATCGAGGATATCGCGCTCGCGTTGGAACTCGAACGTGGTGGCTACCTGAAGAAACCGCACGTACCAGGATAAACACACAACGATCTCCAGTGACGAGTAAAAATTTATTTTTTATCGTTCCGATCATCCTTCAAGGTTTTCGTTGCGCAAATACTGTATCGACCAGTATAAAACGAGCGGCGGAGTAGTGCGTCGAATTTTCAGCGAGAAAACAGGCAACAGGAAAAGGAGGGCTTCCGCGAACTTGAGGCGATGGAAAAATAAATTCCAACTTTCGATCGAGTCAACAGCGGAACCGGCGGTCCTGGTGCTTTCTCAAATACGTCGGTTTCGCTAATAGCTTTCGACGAACTGGACACGGCGCGTACGTAGCTGATTCTAAACGGAATCGCCGATCGATTTGGAAACAGAAGTCCGAGCACGATCTACGATTTAAGAACCGACGAGATTTCCCCGGCTACAAATTATTCTGGCCGCGAAGCACTGGCAAAGGCCTCAGGGAGAAGAAGTTAACAGTTCGGGGAAACTAGATTTCACCGAGCGAACATAATCGAGTTGAATTTTTAACCGGCTACTGTTGCCGTCGTCGTAGTCGGTTCCTGAAAGACGACCGAACTAATCGAATTAAAAACGCTCATGAATTTTAATACTTCCGCCACGATGAAATGAGTACAGAGTCGAATCCAATTCGTTTTCCCGGCTCGATCGCCGACGAGTCAGCTGAATTTTCGATTGCTCGTGCGACTGTTCGATTGCAATACCGTGTCTAGTCTTTTTCGTTCGTAGTTCTTGGTATCTCTCAGATATAAGCTCGGAGAAACTATACCGATCCATAAATTAAGAAGTAAAAAGAGACGAGAATATTGCGCAATATTTTTATAACGTTCGCTTTGCGATTTACGATTATTTCTGCGCATTTATTGAACTATGCCAGTTGCCTTTTAGAAAGTCGAACACTAATAATTTAGCCAGACGACGGAACAGGAATTTAGCGATATGTGATCGCGATGCTTGTAAATTTCAGCAAAATTAATCGACCACGTACTTTTATATTTGTTTGTTGCGTCAGAACAGCTGACGCCTTCCTTCTTCTTTTAGACGATATACGTGTACACGCAAAAATACGACCATGTTACGATCATTGCTATTCGAATTTACCTTAGAATTTACTATTATTTATGTCGTATCTTGGGACGAACGAATTTATGCAAGCAAATAAATCGTTTCTTCGAAACTGGATATCGATCGTGTAGCTGTGCAATGAAACGAAGAAACTACCGTAAAGTAGAGCTCCGAGAGACTCGCATATTCAAATACAGATACGTTATCCGGGAAACAAACTTGAAAATCCATGGTCAAGTGACGAGAAATGGAAAAATTTCCGTACAGTGGAGCAGATGAGTTTGAATTCCGAGAGGCTGATCGCGTTAACGGTTGTAATTGTAAGAAATAGAACGGTAGATTGGCTTCCGTCGAGTTCGACTCTCCTTGAAAATGCGTCTGTTTGCTCGTTTTATCTCTCCACGCGTAAGATGTCTGAGGAAGTATAACGTGACACGCTTATGCAATCTGCTCGCACAAAGCAGACCAAGTATTTCGAACAAAAGAGAACTTCCAAGTAATTCCACGATCTCGGTTAAAACTTGCCACGACGAAATCGGAAACGTAAAAACCCGGAAACCAAAATTACCCGTCACGACGTTATTAGGAAGCGTAATCTCCTAAACAATCGGCGTCGTCACTCGGACCATTAGTCTCCCCCTAACAAACCTACAACACGTTGCTCCGAGTTGCTTCTAGCCAACCAAACAAATTCATCACCGAACTGTGTCAATACAATAAACTTCGTCCGTAAAAGGTTCGAGAACAGGGCGATAAGACCCGAGGGAAGGAAAACTTTGGTGGAAGAAGGGAAAGAAAGAAAAAAGAGCAAGAAGTGCAACCCGTGGAGAGTCCGATTGTAGGTCAGTCGACGTCCTACTTTCTCCTCTTTCCGTGTTACTTGGACGCACACGAGTCTACACGAACAAGAGAGAGAGAGAGAGATCCTTGGCTCTCTTATCTGTTATTTAAGAACATATTTACTAAAGAATATATCACGGTAGAAAGCACAAAAAGGTCCAAAGACCTTTGGTCGATCGATGAACGCGAAGCGGAGCGGCAGCAGGTGAAAGGACGCAAAGGACGCAAAGGGCGCAATCGCCGTGCTCTGTCAAACGGACGAGCGATCCTATGGTGAAAATTTACCGGTGGCTGGGGAACGGAAATAGCCGCGAGACTTGGTGGATCCGGCGCGCAAAGGGATCGCGCGTTGCACGCGGAAAGAAATACGCTCGATGCAAATTCACCGGTTTCCCTGGTCGCAACATAATTACCCCGCGGAATGGGTCGGGTTAAATCTGGCCGCGACGAGGGACGTAGAGGGGACAAAGAGAGAGAGAGAGAGAGAGAGAGAGAGAGAGAGAGAGAGAGACGCGAAAAAGGCCGACTACAAAGCGATAATGCCGGAAACGAGCGGAGATGCAAATGAGAGTCGCTGTTACTCGTGGACACAGACGAGACCATCCGTTGGATAGCTCGCAGGTGTACGCTGTAATCGATTCTCGCGATCGAAACGAGCGAAACGGAGGAAGCGAAGCTTTGCCCAGGGATTAGCACGATTATCCGAATAATTAGCCCGGAGTTCGTGGGATGGCGCACAGCAAATAAAGCTTCGTCCTGGCCGATTCGAATTCCATCGGTGTATATTTGCTCGCATAGCTGGCGCGCGTTACGAGTGAGCACCGCCGATTGTTCCCTGTGAAACGAGCAAAAATTCGCTACGCAGGGAGAGATCAAAACGAGCCGCGGAACGCGTTCCACTCGTAACGTCGGTTCGACAAGCTGGTCGTTGATTAATTTCGCGAGAAATCGCATGTTCCGCATGATCGAACGTCGAATGATTAACAACGCTGGCTCTGGGGTCTTTGATTCTAGGAGGATCTCAAGAAACTGGTATCTAAAGAGTTGCACGATGCTTCTGTATAGAGTCAAACCGAATGGAGAACGTGGCGTATCTTCTTGCAACAAAGTATACCGTAATTTCCCCTAATTTTCGTCGTTCTAACTGTAACCTTTCGTTTAAGAAACCTAACGCCCTCCGATATACATTCTCCATCGTAGGTACGTATCAGGATATTCTTGGTTCCATACAACGCGTAACGCTTGATCTAAATTATCCAGGAAACAATCGATTGATTGGCATGTTCTAATCGTGCAAGATTGCAATGCGATACATGTAAAAGGACGGGATAAACATAAAGCGCAATGACTCACCGAGCGCCTTGCAGAATGCACCGTGCAGGGAGTCACCGGCGAGCTGAATGATGGCCATGAGGAGATCACCGAGCATCAGGCAGGTGACATGATGAGTCTGGCAACGCCAGTGCAGAACGTGATGAGAGGCTGGCAGCAACCAACCGGCGGCCAACGTGGCTGCCAGGAATACTGCGCTAATGATGAAGCCCACAGGGTACAAGGTGAATCTGATGTCGGCTGCCTGCATTATGGGCCTGAAAGTTTACCAAGAAAAGCATTCGTTTTTTATTCTCTGCGTGCCACTAATAAATGAATTCGTTTCAATTTCTTCCGATATCGAGAAATTAGAATTTCGTTGATCTTCGAACAACCGCGAGTCTGATCTACGTGACTGCAATTCTGGGCGAATCTTTTCTCGACAAATTTCGAGACTATTAGAAATAGAATTTTCGTCATTAGTCGTTGATCCAAACCTGCGCTCTATTCCAGAGGCTATCGCGTCTTTTGCGCGCGTTATACGGGATTGAGTGATTTTATCGCGCTACGTTGGAACAGACGGTCCGTTCGCCATTACAAGCTGCGATCGCTTCTGTGACACTCTGTCGACAGTTTCGATTGCAGGAACATCCTGTTCGTTCCACGAAACGCGCATTCGTGTCTCGATACTCGAATTTCGACGCAAATCGACGCTGCATTCTCTGCAGCCTCGCCAGTGAAAGTCTCGGTGAAATCGTTTCTCAGAGTTTCGTGAGGGTATCTCGGGCCTAGTCACGTCGTTCACCGCTTCTCTGTTGGAGAACCGTGTCTCCGACGGCGGACAGGAAAAAAAGCATATGGCTGTTTTCTAACTAATCAGCGCGTGTAGTCATGCACCACGAACGTTCACGCTCATTATGCGTGGCATATGTACGATGCGTAGCGCTTTCTACGCGCAGGTATTCGCTTTCTTTCGTCGGTCCACCCAAGACACCAGTTTTTCTACGAATAGTCACGACCATTGCGTAGATAAACATCGAGCATCTTCTATTCTAAATGAAACGTTACGCGGAAGCTGGGTTTTGCTTGTGAAAGGGCTGCCCTGCGCGCGACCACATGTAAACGGTCCCGTTAATTGAGTTTCGAGCGTTGTTTTGCAAATTGCACGCGACAAGCGTACGCGTCCACACGTTTTCCGAGTGCAATTTCCCAGACTCTTGTGTCGAGCGTTCTATTACCGTCGTTTTCGAATACAAAGTTCAACGATACAATTTGGACGACGTAACTATTACAGAAAGAATTGGTAACGTGAAACTTGGTAAAAAAAAAAAAGTCCTCTTCGACCATCCATCTTTACGAATTCAAGCTACGATGTGCGATTGCGAAAGATGCGTTACGTATACGTAGATTTTTCTACCGTGCAAAATTACACGAATACGTCAAGTTCGCGTTTAAAGTTCCATATAGCAACGAAATGTGGGATCCGAGCTTCGTCTTGTCATCGATACGCGCCATCGTTTCAAGTAGCACGAATCACCTCGCACGGAAATGTGTTCACGGATGACGCGGCGCATCGCACGGATGTGACCTAGAAATTCTTCGTGAGAGAAGTGAAAGTGAAGGAACCGACTTTTTCTCGTGTTGTCGAAGCGGAGAGAAGCGGCCAGCGCCGAACCATCGAGGATGCAATTAAGCCGTACGATAAATCCAGATCGAGACAGCCGATACTCGAGCGGGCAAAAAGTCGATTCGTGCTTCGAACCTCCGAGTAGGACGCGCTTTGATCCAGCTTGCCCTCTTGAAAAGCGTGAATCGACCGATTGTCGATCGATTAAAAATAAATTGTAAGAGCAGGGGAAAAAGCGTCGAGCTCGTGCTTTACGGCTGCGAATCGTAAGATCTGTACGTTGCTGACAATATTCACCGATTTCACTGGAAACCTGCATTTTCCTTCGCTTTTATTTGGCCGAAGAAATTGAGAGACAGTCTCGCGGTTTCGTTCATTACTTTAATTTTGTTTAACGAAGAAACGCGGTCCGTCGAGTAGAACGCTCGTTGCGCTCGTTTGAGGAGGCACGCGAAGAAACGACGCTAACGAGAGGAAATCGTAACGCTAGTCCGAGAAACGAGTGGAAAAACAGTAGTAAAAAAAAAAAGATCGGTACGTATGGTTACGTAAGCAGGATGTCTGGAGTTTCCAACGTTGGAGAGCAGCGAATTTTTCTCTTATAGCGGACAGACAGTTTTTTGCCTTTTACAGCTCGGTATATGCATCGTAACGACGCATAAAAATATATGGAATATTTATGTTTGTATTCGTTTTTTTCCCGACTCTTATCAGGTATGTATCAAAATCGCCACAGTTAGGATTTCTCTTTCATACGGTAATAGAAAAAAAAGTATAGTTTAGCTCGTAACTTGCAAAATGTCGCTGACAATGTCAGTTCGATCATGCAAAAGGATTCAGGTCAGGAGACATAATTTTAAGAAAAATATAAGACGAGCTTCGAGATAATACTTTTCCTACTTCTTTAATTTTATGTTTAACTTATATACCAAACTCACCTTTGCGATCCGTGCTCGGAACACGCGAAGACCTTGGACACATGGTTCAGTTCCTTGATCCTCTCAACACAAAACTGACCAGTGGGTAACGTGACGCCGTCGATTTCAAAGCCGCCATCTGGCAATAACAGGGCATCCTTAGCGTCGCCCAAAATCGTAAGATTATCGGAACGACGACAAGATGGAAAGCCAGGCACGATTTCAGCAGCTGCAGAGGCATTTGGCAGCAAAGGCGTCGGATTCGCGGCTTCCTCGGAAAGAACGCACGTCTGTCTGCAACGGAGATTTTCAATGATTTCTGCTTTGTTTCGAAAGCATCGATGCTGATAAATTAACTTTAGGGATACAATGGAAGAAACGAAAGAGTGGATACGTTGGAGAGGTAAGATTAATGGTGTTGTAGAAACGTTTAAGTAAGATGAAATTCAGGTGAAAGGATTAGGTAGCGAATGTATATAGATTGGATGTTAAAGAGAGGTGATTCAGAAATACTATATACTTACATTGTGCGTTTTTATCGAGTAAAGGATTGAGTAAGAAAAGCGAGTAACGTCGGATTACAAATTCTATTGAAACGGCATATTTCCCATTCGCGTAAAATCTGCCTTTTATTCAAGACGATTAATCCTTCGACGGTATGATAAATTGAAAAATTATTCGCAACGATTATTTAGGAGATAATTGTTCCTTTATTGTATAAATCCTCGGGATTTATACAATGCGTTTCTTGCATTCCCGATGTCGGATACTTAGAACGTCCAAGACTTTCACTATCAAGTTTAAGAGATTCACCTCGAGAACCAATAACCCAATGATAACACTGGGTCTCGAGGGAAGCACAGTTCATAGAACTGATATTTAGGGTTTTCCAAGACATCTTACGCTAAGTAGGTTCGACGTTGACGAATAGAAGCAAAGCGAGAGAGAAAACCAGAACCTCTAGCGCGAGTGAATAAAGTAGAGAAAGAAAAATGCATGTATCGTACGTATCGCAAGAATTTATCTAGGAAACGCGCCGGCTGGCCACATAGAATTCTAACAAAGTCCACGGAACGTCCAAGCCTGAACGATTGGAAGCGCGATTAAAACGAAACCCGGCATTTTTTGTTTACTCGAGCGTCACGCTTGCATCGCAAACACCGCATTTCCGAGGGAAGCCTCGCGCAACTTTTCGAACATTTATTCTTTTTTGTTTTTCCGGAGGGCCGGCGTCAAACGACAACTGGCGCCTCTCAATAAAAATACACCGGCATGGGTAAACCAATAAATTTCGTGTAACCGACCGAACGATTACAGTTATTCGCGAAGCTAGCCGGCGTTCCTCACAACTGCGAGCTTGCCACTGGAATACAAATCACCGGGATATTTGTCTGCAAGGAATATCGATCGTCTCTGACTTGTCTAAATTATGCGAATCGTTCGTATATTAAGCCGTATAAAATCTAATTTACCTTCTTGTTTTTACGTTCGGTGCACGTACATAGGAACTCTATCGGTAATATTGGGATGACTTTACATGGTTATAAATACACGTACATAAATATTAACTCTGTTCGGAGCGATAATCGTTCGCGCGTCTAATCATTTGATAGAAATTTACGATAGAAACATTACGAGCTGATCAAGCAACCTGACATCATATTTTATACCGACGAACTATGGAAACGGACGCTAGCTGCAAAAGAGTATTTAAAACGAGTTTTCTTGTACCTTTAACCTCTTAGAGTCTAATGGTATATCACGTATCAAACTAACGTTTAGAAAGCCTGCCGTAGATCGCCATCGAGACACATCGAAATATAAAATTCCATGTCAGATGAAACTACGTATCGTATTTGAAAATTTGCGGTAAAATATAACGTTCCATTAAAAGGATTCGATTATATATTTGCTGCTTCTAGACAAAACGTAATAAACGCAAGCAAAAAACGCAATGCGAGCCTGTCATAAAATATTATAGTTGGAAACTTAATAGCCAAAACCGTAAAAGTTTACGCGGACGTGTTATGAATCGATACTTCGAAATACCGTTTTCCTCCGTGGTTGTGCAGCGTATCTATACGTAAACAGAACACAAATATCACTGAATCATCGAATTATCCTCGATGTGTGTTATTGCCTTTGTTGTCAAAGCAATACCTATCGCACGAATCAAACGAATGTCAACAAGACCTAACGCAACGCCTGAAAACACCCAAGTTTTAAAACTTACTCTTCTTCGTAGAAAGTCGCGTTTTCTCCGCAGCATTTTCTAATACGTGGTCTCATGGTGGCAGCCGCGTGGTTTCCCTCCGTTTTATTCTTCATGCAAACGAGAAGAGCGTTCGAATCGGCGCAATACTCGCTCGGCTCGAATCGTTCGTTCACGTGGATGTCGACGAGCACGCGGCCATCGTCCATGAGAACGAACGGATTGGTGATTCGGTAGGGCACGTAGATCAACGCAGAATTCTGATCGCAAACGGGCTTCCTTCCCTCGACGATGTCCCATTCCGAGGGCGGTTTCTCCAACATATTCGCCTCGGAAGGCGAATAGATAATGGGTTTCCATTCGTTCTTGGTCGACCTGCAACGAGTCCTCGTGTCTGTCTCGTTGTCAGATTCTTTCACCAGTTCCTCGTTGTGTCGACAACACTTGAGAATCGTCAATCTCGGTTTCATAGGCACGTTCACGGGTTCGCACAATACCGGAATTGCAATGGTCCAGAGAACCGTAAGATAATAAATCGCCTTCATAGCGAAAATTATTCGTAAAAGATAAAACGATGGACAGACGAGTAGGATCGAAGAATAAAATCAAACGAACATTACACGGAAGCTTCGGTCGTTCGACGGTCGTTTCGTAAGTTCGATGTTTGGGCAATTGCACAAGTCACCGTTGTCAAAGTTTCGCGAATATATCAAACATCCGATGGCATTTACGAAATTCACTCACTCTTCGCCAGGAATATTCCACCGCATATTCGGCGTAGAATACACGAGAGTTCGAAGTGTCGTTTGAACTATCGTGTTTATAAACAGCGTACAATTGTTCGATGTTCGCTAAACGATCGATTTATTGGGTGAAACGGCAGAGGCAAGCGTGTTTTTGCATCGTTTCGATCGCGATACGCCCCTCTGAATTTAATAGCGTGGATGAAAGTAAGCACGTAATGCTCGCAGTAAGAGGAATTTTGGCGCGTCTCGGTAGGCAGTCGGGTTCGAAATCGGACGTGACTCGCTCGCTCGAAGGTATCGGAGTTACTGAAGCGGGCCGACCACGCGGCTCACTCTCGAGCCACCGGCGGCAGCGTGGCCTGTGGTTGCGCGCGCAGCCTCTCGCCGCTCCCGCCCTTATTCAACCATCTAACCTTCTTCTTTCTTCGCGACGAACCTCCTCGACTACCGTGGGGTGAGTTCGCGCGACCACGTGCTCGCTCCCACCACGCTTCCTTCCCGGAAGTGCAACGGTATCTTGCGTGAGTCCTTCTGTTCCCCCTTGGGAAACCACCCGCGTCTCTGGTTCCTGTTTTGCATCCTCTTTTCCTCGTTTCTATACTTCCGCCTCTTACGATGTTGAACATTACGTTTGTACAAAGGAATGAAATTGCACATCGACCGAAATAATGAAATCCTGCGTTGTTAGATAAATTGGCGCTTCCTAGAATTTTCTTCCGTTTAATTAAATAATATTTCCCTAACCTTCCTATCTTTTGGCTTTTCCCCAAAAAGATTGTTTGAGTCGCGTTACTCGAGACACGTAACAGCGTGGATTCGTTTTCAAGGGAATTAGCGTTAGTGCTGAAGGTGAGTGTTGCGTTTCGGGATGGGTTCGGGAGATTCAGCGCGACGGAAACATACAAACGCGTGGACTGATTTTTGAACGAACCGCGAGACTGGATTTAGTGGCTTGATTAAAAATTACGTACGTATTGCATAACCGCGAGAATCGGGAAATTTCGCACGGTAATAGGCAGGTTAAACGAGCCGAGAATCCAGCGAGAATCGCTCGTCCAGATCTGGAAGGCGGCCGCGCGCCGCTTCCGGGAAGATACAATGCTCGAGCGGAATCTGTGAGAAAATACGCAGCACCGCCCTTGCGTTCATTATTATTGACAAAATAAATATGCCACTATCGTGGCGGACGTGGAATCGCGAAATTACCATCTCCGCCTATGTATTTTCAGCGTGCAAACATCCTGGGCCGCGGCGATGCATCGGTGGTGAATTCTGATCGCGTGCAGGTCGACGATGATAATGACCGAGAATCAAGGTAACAGTACGCAAGATCAAGTCCATAAACTATCCTCCGAGGCTGCCTACGAAGACCCGCTGCCGGGGAGCACACTTTCCACGTGGTGCTCAGCCGCTCGTTTGGGTAATTTATGTTCGCGTTATATTCGCGCGAGATTAACAGCGTACAGCTCGATCCCGTTCAACGAGGCCAGATCGGCCAGCAGACGGTGTTCTGTGAACGCTCTTTCGATCTCGTTACCGTGTCTATTCCCTCGAATTCAGCCGTTTCGTCGATTCTCCTCGGCTTTAAGTCCGTACCGAGGAGAGCATCTTAACAAACGAGATTCTTTGAAGCAGGAGCACCAAAGTATTTCGTAATTAAGGAGTATACAGCGTATACAAAAAGCAGTACGGTAGGAGGTTTTTCGGAATTCTGGCATGACGCGGCCAATTTGGTTAATGGTCGATCGTGATGCAAATACCACGCTTGCGAGAGTTTCTAGGGTATAACGCTGTCGAAAATTGATTCGAAAGACGGGTTCCGTCTAGAGTAGAAGCTTTCACGGTAAAAACCGCTTGGAAGACTCCTTTTTACCCCCTTTAAGGAACGAACAAGACGCTGTTCCGAGCCGACAAGCGGAAACGCTTTAAAAGTTTCGGACGGCGCCAATTAAACTTCTTCGGCATTTCTGCGTGACGAAAATTGGAAATTTATGTCGCGGTGCCGGTGGCGGCGGTGTGTCTGCGAAATTTTGTCAATTAAAGTGTCCTTAACGTTTGGAACGCCGAGTAGCGCGACCCACGGAAAAACCTTGGAACAGGCTGGAAAGGGGTTGAACGGAACGAAGGACGGGAAGAGGTGAGTTGTTTGTCGCCGGAATAACGGCTCGCTCCGCTTTCTTTTTTTTTCTTTTTTTTTTTTTTTTTTTTTTTTTTTTTTTTTTTTTTTTTTTTTTCTTTTTTTTGGTTTTTCGCCTTAATGCGAAGCTTATAGCGAAATTAAGGGCGGAGATGTATGCCGCAATTAAGCGGCTGTCCCACGGCGGTTGAAATATCGCGCGAGCGCCGCTCGAATACGACTGCAATCGGGACTAGCCGATAAAATCGTTTTTCAAATTTCGTAGGAACGCAGGAAGCGGAGCGTACCGCGGCGATTCCGCGCGCTGCACCCGGTTAATAGGAAGCTTCGGAATTCGGAGCAGCGCCGGCACGCGTAAATCACGTGGATCCAGAAACGATCCTCGCTCCATCTCCTATCTCTGTCCCTGTCTCGGCTACGGGTCGCGATGCAACGCGTGCACGCACGTTAATAGGTTTGCAAGGGGGTGCACGCACGCCCAGCAACGTCCCTAAACGTAATACAGATTTTATCTACCCCCGTGTGTTGGCGGTGGTCGTCTAGGTTGGTCGGGTGAAGGGTACGGGCCAGACGGTTTGATCCAACGCAACGTTGCACTCTCGGACGATTTCGAAATCCGGCGAAATCATTGTTCGATCGACCGTTACTCATTAAGGGAATCGAGGCTGCGCCGGCGATCCTATCGCGAAAATAATGCGCTCCGGGCTGCACGATAATGCGCATCGTCCCCCGCCCTCGTCAACTCTCGTCCACCCCTACTCCATTTGGTTTATTATAAATCGCAAAAGCGATCGCCAAACGCGGTTTTGTTTTACTAATTGAACGGTGAAACAATGAAACGAGGCGGCAAAGATACGTAGCGTGGTTGGCCGCGGCGCCGAGCCAAATATTTAGGAGTCTCGGGTGAAGCGTCGACGATGATGATTACGGCGGTTTATGCGGCGCCACGGATTCGTCGAATTTCCGCTAATGTACGAATTACGCAAAGTACTCGTGCGTCGTGGTAAAAATGGTGTTTAAACGACACGCGTGATTTTCATTCTTCCCCTTTGCTTTCGAAATGCTTCGCGCTCCCATAAACACATTCTCGCATTCGTTTTGCTAAGAGAGAATTGCCTGTTATATTCCGGCAATATATAAGCTAGAATAAGAATGCAAAACACGTAAGAGGAACGTGGTGGAAAAAAAGGGGTAAACGCGAGGCAATAAAGTTACTCATGCGGCAGACTCGATGATAACGTCGTTCGATTACGTCGCAATGTCGTAAAAGACTCTTGCTCGTCGTAAAGGTTACGCCGGGGTCTCGCGAGCTAATCTCCAGCCCCATAAATACGAGGACCCATGGGAGTAACCGTCGTCGATCATAGCGATCTCGAAACAGGGACCAACCGGGTAAAATTAACACGCTTCTTGTCGTAGGAACAGCTAGTCGTTTACCATCCTGAGATAATCGTTCGGCGGCCTCCAGAGTTTACGCAAAACTGCCAGATCCTGTGCATTTATCCAAGGCCATCTATATTACGCGTTCTGTTTAATTGCACGGAACGTCAGCTTAATCGCCTACGCTCTCGATAAATGCTTTTTCCAGTAGCAATTTTCCTCGCCTTTATCATCCTACGATCAACTACCACGAAACGTTCTTCCGCGAAAATTAAAGATCGTATCGCCTTAATATCGGCGCCGATATAATTTTCTGAAAAACACCGTCCCCTGGATTTTGTGCCGATTAATTTTCCTGCACGACGTGATACTCGACGCGGTAAAATTTATCGCGGCGTGACCAAAGAGCCAAGGGATGGACGAAAGTTTTTCCAACGGACGCGATTATTACGTAGCCAGAGGAGGGTTTCACGGTTGATCGGGGATGATTAAAATAAGCTTCGTTAATTAAAGATCCTGGCCGGAGTAGCGACCGTCTTTGCGATTGCTGCAAATTCGCTTAATTCGTCGCTGATGATCCTGTTAGCTGGAGATTTTCATTACGCCGAGTCGCCGAGGAGAGTCCGGCCAAAGTGCAAGATATACGCAGGCGCGATTAAAAGTGGAAAGCCTCTTGCTTCTCTTTCCCACTTCAATATCGTTCGCGAGCATCGATTTGGCTCGTGAAACGATCCGCTTGGAATCCGCGATCTCGTCGATAATTACGAGCGCGCAACTGTCTCGCGAGATCGAGTTATCAAGCAGGAGTGTGCCAGGAGGAGAAAAAATATTGGACGACTACGGAACACCGTTTCGGCGTGAAAACTCAATCGTAATGGCCTATAAACGCCCCCCATAAAGATCATAACGGTACATTAAACCGAGTATCGTGGACGCCACGGTGCCGCGAAACTTTCGTGCGCTCTAATCTCTTCCTGCAGAGCTACGTTCGACGTTCGCCCTTTCGTCTTCTCGGTCTTGTTTAGAGGCGTCTGAGGGGAATTTAAGGCCGTGCTTCGGACCAGAGCCGACCGTGCATATCGGAAGCACGCTCGAGCTAGGCCGCCACCACCGATGCATGGTATCACTGGAAATTTATGGGCCGATTGCGCTGTCTGTACGCTCTATGCGCTCGTCGGTCAGCTCGCGTACAGTCTTTCCGTGATATCACGCGGCCGCTTCCTGTTTTCCGCAATTGCCTCGCATGTTTTCAGCGATTTTTCCCAGCTTCGCTAGCTGCTGCCATTATCGAAGGTAATTTCTACCCAGCAACGACCCTTCCATATGAAAATCGCAAATTCCGCAGGAAAAGTGGTAGGTACGAGCTTCGACCATGTAGTAAGTGGAATTTAAAGCGAGCACGAACACGCGAGTGGAGTTTTGTAAAGCACTGGCAATGCCGATCCCGACAAAGCAGCTTGGGTTTCAAAGGGACGAACGAAAGGTTCGAGTTAAAGGTTACTCTGAAAAGGATCGACTAATTGCGATTCGTAGGCTTTACGACATCAAGCGGATCGGTTACACCAGGCAGACAACCGTGGAATTTCTAAACGGGCAATAATCGACGCAGGTATACGCGGTTCGACTGGAACAGGACGTTAGCTTAGCGAGATACGATGACCTGTAGAAGCGAGGATCGTAAAGCAGGAATCTGAATCCTAGCTACGTTGTTTCCTCATCTCGATACGCGACCTTTTTTCTCCCCTACCGATTTTATAGACGATTCTTACCGATTTTCTGTCGGAATTGTCGAATATAGTTACATACAGTCCATTAGCGAACAATTCCGTTTCGCGATAGTAAAGATTTTCGTAATAAATTTCGAAACGGTGATAAATCGCTCGGCGTTACAGTGACTTCGTGGCTTCGACTGCCGTACAGCTGCTCCTATTGATCGGTAATTAAAGTTTTCGAACTTCGAAGACGGAAACAACTAATCCGAGGCGTTTCGGAGAATGTAAATTCTTTCGTGGCGTATCCGAAAAGAGTCGTCTCTTTAATATACACGAAAACGGCTATAACGTATGTCTACCTTGTATCATCGTTGAACTGCCAACGTAGGTAGAGATAGATTTGAAGAAACACAGCTGCCTGCGAGCGACTCTGACTTAGATTAACAGACGATCCCGCTTAACGATATAACTTACGATCTTGCTATATCATTTCCGCCTACGATACGTTGCGAAAGATACAAAAATACCTTAAACCGGAGCAGAATTCCAAAGCGCGAATTCGTGAACGGGGCAGAGGAAAGGGACACGTAAGAGCCTTCTGCTCGACGATGGAATCTTTGTAAACTCAATTTTCTGACTGGCGCGAGATAAGGGCTGGTCTCTTCCGCCAGCACCATAGCTGGGAACAGCGACGCCGCCTGCCACCCTCGTCACTTTGATATCGATGAGGGTAATTTACGCGAACATTGTTGGCAAAGAAGATTGATGCGTCGAGTGCGTGCAAGGGTACCTACAGGGCCTGCGGCCGTTTTTCTTCCTCTCTTTTTCTTCCTTCTTCTCTCTTTCCACCGCCTCTCCTCATCCCTTCTTCTTCCTCTTTCTCTTTGCCCCGTTCTCCTCGTGCTATCTTTTTCTGTTTTTCCCTTTTTCCGCGTTCCCTCCCTCTCCACGTCCAATCTCTTTGCCATTCCCCTCCTATTCTTCAGGGGCGAGCTGCATGATGAATTGCGTTTCGACGCTCGACAGGCTTGTACGATTGTCCTTCGAGACTGCCCCGTCATTCGAACGTATTATCACGCGCGTGAAACTTGGCGCCCGGTCTCTCTCCATTTCGTTACGAGTTCACCGTACTCCGTAATTCCATTTTTAGGCTAGGAACAAGCAGCTCGTTCGTTGAAATTCGACGCGGGTTTATCCATTTTCCAAACGTATCTATAGAAGCAATATAGACTAGCTCATGGTCGAATTTACGAAATCAAAGGGCTGTAATTTCTGGAACATTTGCCAGGTTTCCTGAGCCGACGAGTTTCCGCAAATGGCTATTTCATTGGGTGATATTCGCGCGGGCCACGCGCAATGGCGTGAAAATGGCGAAAACGTTCGGCGACCGAAATATCATTTGCTTCGCGGAATCGGATCTTACCGAAAGAATTTCGTTTGCGTCGGATTACCGCGTGTAAAAAGTGGTAAGCGAGGAATCGACGAATCGTTAACGAGTGACTAATTAATCGATTGTTTCGTAAACGACGCAAATCATAGAAAATTTCTATTTTCTTTCTTCGACGCGAAAATTTCGTTACGTTTACGTCGGTTCAATTTTCTCGACGATCTCGTCAACATTTTTCATGAAATTTCTTACATCCTCTATGTTGGAATACAACGATATTTGCTCGCGTAATGGACGATTTGTTATTGTCCGATGTTCCATCGTCGCATTAAATATGTCGATCAAGTTCTAGACGCGCAGTATGTTCGGGGAAGCTTCTGGCGCAAGATAAATCGCAGATATCACGATGAATCACACCGACGACGAGTACCTTCTATCGTCGTGTTCGTCGTCTTCGTTGTTGATCGTCCATGGCGAAGACGGAACAGACGCTAAGCGAGTTCCGGACGTAAACCATCGCGTTTGTATAATGAACGGAGGAAAACGAACGGCCGTGGAGTTCCCCGTCGCGAGATCGTGACAGGTCTTATCTACGATCGCGATTGCGTTGAATGAGCTATATAGGGACGCGCACTTAATACACCCTCGTGCACGATGCGCACAATGCACCCTTGCTCGGTGCGCGATTCTCAGATACCGGATTATCAGATGCGCCAAGCCTTAAAATTTTCTCAAATATCCGGCAGATATTCTCGCGCCAAGCATCGCTAAACTACGCCGCGATCTTTCGCGAATATTGTTAGTTTCGGCGATGGGGTCAAATTCGACGTACATCCGCGAATCGAAAAACGAAACTTTTAACTTTCGACGAAGGCTCGGGAAACACGAATCTTTCGATATGGTTTTGCGTGATTCTCATCCCGTCGAAACTTGAAAGTCTGTTGCGATACAAATAGTACTTGCAACAGATTCAAGCTCGTCGATAGTTGCTTTAAAGACCCTCGAAACAGCGCTTCGTCCGTGATCTTATCCGAGTATCACTTATATAGCATTAAGAATCCTCGAGACTTTGGAAGACTTTTATCGTTAAATCAAAAGAGGAAGAAATTTATGAATAGGCTTTGAAGTTTTATAGAATCGAAGGAAGTCTCTCAAAGCGCAGTAGATCGCTATCAGGTAGCAGTTTAATCCCGAAAATCAAGCACGAAATTCGCCAGAATTTTACAACAAAACGATTCGCACTGCTCACTGTCGGCCAAACTTCGAAACTTTCGCAACATCGGATCCTGCTGCGAGTCGCGTTAATATTAATGGCATCGTTTTTCTGCCATGTCCGCCGGCAAGAAGGTACGCAGGCACGAAGAACGAAGTTAGCGTTTCGGTTCGTTACAAGATGCATAGAAATATGAAAATTTAACCAGTCGACAAAGGAGCCGGCAGCGGGCAGAGTGGAGGTTGGCCGCGATTTTCTTCAACGAAAGACAAGACAAGTAAAATATGAACGTAAACGCGCGTTCGTTTACGACACGGAGAAATCCCACATCTCTTTGACGATCGTTTATTTCGTAATCGTTATCCTGCCTTAACCGCTTCCAGTGGGTAACGGACAATTGAAACAGTTCGCACCCTTGAGTCAGATTGTTTAATTTTAATTTGTATTCCCAGTTTTACGACAAGAGATAGGAATTAACGATGGAAAAAGAAAAACGAAAGTTTCTTTTCTACGTCACGAAAGAGGAAATGCTACATATATGCGTGTAATTATCTCGAAATCACAGTTATGGCGATATATATATACCAGTTGCGAATCGAAATCTTTCGATCCAGCTGTTACTATCTCTTCTCGTCGATCTATGAAATGAGAAAGATCGAAGTAGCTGGAAGTCGCGAGTCGTCGAGCAAAAATTAAAGATATCGATCAAAATTGTCGGGTCGGGGGTTGGAGAGAAAAAAAATGGCTGTCAAGGGTTGACGGAGAGCTTTCCATCCTCCGTTCGGTTCCGGCTGCGTAGGCACCCCAATCGAGTTCGTCTAACGCGATCCAACGTTATCCGCCGGAATACTCCTTCGCTCCTCTCTCTCTCCTATCTCTTTTGTCCCTCGTCTTGGTGGCAACCCTCGCGGCGTTCGTCCCGTCGTGAACGCTTTCACCCTCGTATCGTGGGCCACGTCGAATTCACCAGCAGCTTGCCCAGCCAGCGAAACGAGCTTCGACACGGTAGAACGGAGCTCGGCAGCTGCCTACCATGCTCGCGGTGCACCATGCTGGTCCTGATGGATGCTTTCACGCGTCTCTACCGCGTAACACGTGTTTATGCAGGGTGCAAGCAGCGTCCTTCCTGACTCTCGATTCGGCCGCCTTCCTCCCGGCCCAAACTTCTCTTCCATCTCGTTTTGCCTTTCACCGTTCCTTTCCGTCCGTTTCCATCGTTTTCGTACGTTCACGACGACAGCCAAAGTCCCCTGCAACCTCCGCGTCTACGACGACGACAACGACGACCCCTTCTTCCACTTTTTTTTTGACAAAGAGTCACACGGTTCGGTCGCGGCGTGGGGAAGCTGCCACGAGTCCCACACACTAGGAACGATCTCCTTGATATTCTTTTCCCTTTCATCTCGATGACGTCGTTCGAGGGATCCGGATCGAGTCTCGGTAATAGGGCTTCGGGGGTAATGACGACTGGACCGGATGAGACCGAATAAAACGCCGTACACGGGCCTGTTTCGTGGCGTTGCTTGGGCAGAGCGGATCGATCGTATCCTCGATACGTTGACAGAGACGCATCGGCCGCGTAATATGAATTATTAATGGAACGAAACTTCCTCCGTCGTAGGAGACATCGATTAAAATACGGAGAACAAAGAGCAAGTAGATAGATTAGCGGGACGCACAATTTCTTAATACCGTGCTCGATCAACCAAACCGGGCAACGCGAGTCTTTCTCAAGAAGGATGATCCCTCGAGTTGGACGACGATCGTCGTGGTTAAAATTCATGACGGCGAAATGCCGAAAGCTGGCACACCGACATCTACATACATTACAATTTTATAAAAGTCTGCGAACAGTGGATTTGCATGGTTCGATCACGCGATCCTTACGAGCCCTACGAGCTTCGAACGTGGATGCTCGGAAGTTGAGGGTTGGCGAACGCACAACGAGCCGTTTAATTATTTTTATGTAAATGGCAAACGCCACCGGCCGGGGATTACTCTTGCAATTCCGTGGGATGAACGATTCTTGGGGTACGCGTAATGTTGCGAGCCACGGGGGTTACTGGAAGGCCTCGTGGGGCTGTTTACCCCTCGGTTGGCCGCGCCTCGATCGCACAGAAACAGATGGCTACGCGTTTCCCGACGAGAAATTCGTCTGTTACGCTTCTTTCGCGTGGTCGAAACGTCCCGTGTCAAAAGGGAAGGCTTCCACTGCCCCGGGGAATAACGACGAAGCTGCACTGGATGCTCCCGCAGATACAGAATACGAATTTCAACGCTGTGAATTTACAATTTGACGAGCAACGGAGGAGAGGCAAGAAGAGGTTCTCGCGGTAATAAGTAATAAGTAATCTGGCGTTTAGATATGTTACTCGGAACTCGCGAACGTTTTTTCTTTTTTTTTTTTTTTTATGTTATTTTGAGGAAATTACAATCAATTCTACAGAAGAATTTTTAGCAAGTTTTTCTGGCGTGTTACAATGTCATGAGTATAAAGAGTGAACTCGCGAACGTGACAGTAAAAACAAAGTCGCTTCGTCAACGAATAACCTTCCGACTGTTTCACCGAAGAATTATTTTTAACGATCGATCGATCGCTGCATCGGTCTTTTCTTCTGCTAAATTTCCTGCCGATAGGTACGAGATTTCTTTACGAAGATAATTAAGGCTAGTTTATGATCCTTCTATCGTTTATCGACGTCGCTTTTATTTAACCGAAAGCTCGTTTTTAAGCCGGCTGAGTTAATGCGGTTCTTCAGGCACCCCGCTCATTTTAGACCGATTTGCATAATGGCTTTCTTATCACGCGTATAATAGAGAAACTTTTTGCGAAAAACTGCCGCAACGCGAGTTTAAGATGAACTGTTAAGCGGCGTGCTGCGACGCAAATATCGAACGACGTCTTAGCGGCGGTAGTAGCGAAAATAACCGTAGCGTCCACCGATTAATTATCAAGCTCGGTTCGCTTGCTCTTTAAACAAAATATCCGTTGTTTAACGAAGGATTACGAGCGCTCCGGTAGTCGAAACTTCTTCGATGATCTAGAGGAAATTCGATATCCGACAGGGTTTCGGAATCAGTGACCGGCGAAAACAGCAGGGTGCGTTCCGTTTATTGCCAGTTTCGGTACCCACGAAATCCCGTGGCTTCTTCCTACGATGACTAACACCCTTGGTTTATGTTTGCCTCGACGACACCCGCGTGTTTGCCGAGTGACAATAAACGCGGCCATTTTTGCCACGACGTTTAATCAGCAAACAGCTAACTGGCCTCAACGATTCAAAGTAAGACTCTCTCTCTCTCTCTCTCTCTCTCTCTCTCTCTTTCTTCGAGTATCTAATTGCCTCGAATAACTAAAACGGTTCTACGGATTCTCGTTTCAACCTTCTCGATGCATAATTTTCTTTAACGACCATTTTAAGCGATACAGCGAACGTCCAACGTTTCCACGCCCATGGTCGTTTGTCTCGGCAAATACAGGCAGTGAATTTTGNATAGAAGAAGAAAGAAATAAGGAAAAATCTCGGGGAATACTAATTGACACGTGGGAGAGAGGAAATAATCGTGGTGGGCGTCGGATGAGATAGCGACGACTGCTCGAGGGCCTGTGCGACGCCAACGCGACGATATCGCCTCTGGGCCCAACATCGTCACACGCGACGGCGTCTCTCGTCTGTTTCTTCGATACGTTACAGATTTTTTCTACTTCTCAATTACGTTGCACGAATTCTTTCGTAATCCGTAGAAGCTTTAGTATTTTGACAACGAGTCTCAGATATGAAAATAATCCAGAATCGGAACGATTCGAAACGTTCGACAAGATTCAAGCATTCCGACCGTTTGAAATTTCATTTTAAACTTTGAATTTACCAACTTACAATTTTAAGGTGCCAATTTACAAAATTACAATTTACCTCTCCTCGCGTTACACGCGTAATATGTATTCGAAAAAGGTGTCCGTAAGCGTCCAAATATCTTCGCGAATCCATATATTAGGTAGAAACGCGCTATAAACAGAACGGTCCTTGATTAATATTACCACGATTGTTTGAAGCGAAAGAATCGATACGAACTCAACCGCTTCGTTTCTTTTATCTTCGTTTAATCTTCGTAACCTACGCTTTATGGCTGGATCGGGGAACATCTCTGTTGTTTGCTGCGACTTAAAAAGGTTAGAAAAACTGACGTTCGATAAACGTAAAAACGGCACCAAAGGCCGATCGTGAGTGAAAAGTGACTCAGTCCGCTTTCGGGTTAACACGACGAGACTTTGGAGCGCAACGCAAGCTTTCCTATCGGCAGTTGACAGAAGATAAACAGCGCAGCCTGCACTCGTACTCGACGCCGGTCAGTCGCTTACCCCGGATACTTTTCCCCTGCTTTTATTATCTATTTACACCACGTGCATCGTGACCGATACCGTTCGTATCGCCAACGGATCAACAGAGATTTGTCTGCGGTTGGCTAACCTCGATAACTATGTACTCTCGTAAAGTCCCTTTAATTAATCGACCGACTCTCGTAACGCGTTCCAACTCTATTCATCATCGAGGTGTAAGAAAACAACATCGACGTCGGGAAAAACAAACACGGAATGCGCTGCAAAATTCTAACTTCCAAACATCATGATTTCACTCGGATTTAAAACAGTTGCCCCATTTTTATATTTTCCTAGAATTTATATTTGTTTTCGAGCTTTATATGTAATAAGTTATGAGAAAATCATTTGCTTTCGTTTTCCAGCCTGTTGGCTTTACCGATAAAAACTCTTCGTTGTAATGTTTCTTCCACGTGGCATACTCCGCCGTATTTCCATTTTTCTTTCATACTTGCGATCGTGTATTCGCGCACGTACAACGCGCGACGCAACAAACATCGTCTGATTCGATTTCGCGCTTTACACGGCCTCCCGCAGCTTCGATTAACCCTTATGAAGGCGAATCACGACCAGTCACCGTTATATCATCACCCGTCCCCTTTGCTATATCCTCGACCACGTAATACATCGTCGAATCGATGAATCGCGTCGTCGTGAATAATAACGACGATAGTCCTCTCCGTCGTAAAAATGACGCGTTACCTGCTAATTCGAGTCTGTAAAGGAAGAGCGAAGCAAGCGACGTCGACCGTACGCGTTTTCCACGGGACGACGAAGACGATTATGCGAATTCGTGGCATTATTATAGGTGGACGTGGCGGGCCGGAGTTATTTTAGAGTCTGACGAGAGTATGCAACGACCGCGCGATAACTGTTTATTGATGAACGTTTCCTGTGTTTGTCGAAGGGGCCTAAAATCGGCTATCGATCTTCGCGGTATAATTAGAACGGTTTAACGAGGACATCTAAATTCGAAATAGAATTCACGTTGCTTGGGAATGGAGGTTAAATGGAAGAAATTTCTCGAGGTGAAACTTCGCGAGCTGTGTTCGCGTCACGTTTCTAGCGTCCGAGTCGAAGACAAAGGTGTGTACGCGATACGCTAAGACGAGGTTACGGGGAAAGGATTGCGAGCTGCAGCTGCAGCGCGAACCAATGTTTACGCGGCTGCTGAGTGCAGCGATCCGAGAAACGAACAACGTCCATCCTTGCAAATTCTGAAAACGTAAACCGAGAGGGAAGTACACCGCGTCTCTTGGACATCGAGTGCTGAATCGCGTGTTTTGGCACACGACTCGCGATCGCTTCAGATTTCCGAGAAGAGGACCTTCGATGGCAACGATCGGCAGTTACGAGTACAACAGACGCTAATGGAATTCTGCGTCGGGCGGAGGCTCGAAAATTCTAACATCGGGTAGCTCGATCGATTCCATCGGTGCTAATCGACCGAGGCTCCGTAGAATCGTCGATATCCGCAACGAGATTTTCGCTGCGAGTTATATTTAAACTTTGCCCTGAAATGTTTTCCTCTCGGAAGAAGAACCAACGATTACAACGTTCTCGAAGAGTCGTGCCTTTAACTCTGCGAAATATTCGGACGGTGGATTTCGATTCCGACGTTACAAGTACGGAAGAAGCGGAGATGGAATTTTAACAGCGAAACTATTCTCTCGGAAATACGTACTTACTGCACGTACGCGCGTTTATGCCGGCAGATTCACATCTCCGCATTCGTCCTACAAACAGATCCACGCGGAGCGCTTCCACTCGGAGCTCGCACAGGCCGCAACGGCGTACAAGAAAATGCGTTCGGATAACACAATGTTCGACCAGCGATACATCCGGATAATACGAGTCCGAATAATGGAACCGCTTAAACTGTATACAGGCTGTAGGGATATAGGAATATTCGATCGACACACCCCACGGAATAATCCGAGGCAGCCTGGAAATCCCTCGATCTCCGTTTGTCTCTCGATCTGCCTGGTCCCGGTGTCCTGACAGGATTCGACGAAGGATCGTCTCGCTGGCAAAGATGCGTGTTCCAGCTGGCGAATCGAGAAGCGAGAGGTGAGAGACGAAGATCGAAAAAGATGGGAGGCCCTCGAAAAGAAGAGAGAGAGAGAGAGAGAGAGAGAGAGAGAGAGAGAGAGAGAGAGAGAGGTGCTCTGGTTCAGATTACGAAATCGGGACGCGTGAAAGGGCTTCCGGTTGCATTCAGGTATCAGAGGCCCGAAGAAAGAGAGAATTAACGGGTGAATGGGGGACGGTTCCTTAAGATGGTGCGTGTGCGCGAGCGCGCGCGCGTTGCGTGGTCGATTATGAATGCGGATTAACCTTCGTTCAGACCGGCAGCATCTATTCAACAAAACGTCACGAAAATGCCGAAACAATGACAGCCGTACGTCTTCGTTGCTCCGCCACGTTCGTTCCTTTCAAGTTCTAACCCCCTCTTTTGGTTTCTCGCTGATTTATACCGGGGGAGCTGGCTTTTGAAGTTGCAGCCAGACAGGACCCATAAATTTGCACCACCCGCCAGGAACCGTTCGATGCTGCCTCTCTAACTAGCAAATTGGAGTACATTGTTAATTAAGTTCGCGTGACGTTCACAGGTTCCTGCCATGTTTCGCGGACACCACGGTGTCTCTTCTTACGCTGGCAACGTGGGTGGTAGCGATAAGGAAATTTGCGCGAAATTGTTCGCGGCGCTTCTTCTTTGAAACAGCCATGGAAATAGATTTCACAGAAGAATTTTATTTATCAACGAATTTAGCAACGAAATCGTAATAAACGATCGATCAAATTAATTGCCAGCCACCGAATCCAGTAATCTGAATGCGAACTTCTATCGTATGAATTAATTCTCGCTCAGCGAAATCCGGATTACCGTAGTTGCGAGTTTGATATTTCGTTATTTGAAACAATATCGTACAAAATTAATACAGTCAAGCAAAAATCGAATCAAAACTTCCGACGTATTAAATCCGAGTCTGAACTTTGGATCTACGCGCGTTTTTCTCAATTTCAGTCGAAATCGGCGAATCGAAGGGACTTTTCTAATAAGAAGAAAACCTCGTTCAAAACTAATTCGTTTCTTCAAAGCTATAAATTCACGACTATTTTACTTTGAAATACGAAATCTATACCTTTGCTTCGCTCCCCTTAAATATCGAAGCTGCACCAGTTTATCGCTGCAAACGCTACAACTCTCGTGTTCGTTTTCGGCAAAGCGAAAGGAAACTGATAATTAGAAGTGACTGAATGGGTAGAACGCGAGACAACGAAAGAAAACACCCGTCACCGTTAATTCGATTCCGAGTTAATAACTTGGCCAAATCTAGCGAAGAGATAGTGACGCGTGTTACGCGGATTGGTCCAACAGCGATCATCGATCTTTCCGTCCCGTCTTCTACGCGCTCCTGCTGAAATATTATCGCGCGGACGGCGACTCGACGTGAATTTGCACGCCTTTCCGTTTTCGTTCTTCCCCCTCTTCCGCGTTCCTCCTTTTTCGACCCTCGTTCCACGCGTCCACGTGGAAATAGCCACACCATCGGCCGAACGATACGAGCTGTCGCGTCCGCTCTTCGTTTCGGCGTGTACACGCTCCGAGTGTACTCGAAACTGTCAACGCGTATCCATCCGGTCGCCGGTAAACTAGCTGGTACAACCCATAAAAAATTACGAGATTCGTTCTCGTGTATTTTCCCTCGCATTCCTTCGAGTCTGGACCGTGATCTCTGAGTCGTGACCCACATACGAACCGCAAGCTGCCACCGAAAGCGTGCCGATATTTGTTGCAAGGCATCGTCTTTCGCGCGGAAATAAATCCAAACACCGAGGTCCGCTTGATTTTATAAGTTCGTGCTCGGTAGTTGCTTTGAAATTTTGTAATACCATTACGTTGATATTTCACGTACGTACGTTGATTTTTAGATCAGGCTTGTGCACTGTTATTTTATTGCTGTAGGAACGATGTTATTTTTTAGGGAATTTTAATTATCGTATTGTCATATGTATCAATGGATAACTACTATATCTACTAGAAACTATTTTTTCAGGAATTTCTTCGACTATTTAGTTTCCAGATGATATTAGAGTCCTTCTGTACGATAATTTACCTACCTACGATATTAATAAATTGACAAGTAGCAAGATGTTATAGAAGGTTGTAAAATATTAGAATTGCACAACTAGTTGCCTCGGAAATTGTAAAGTTTGCTTGGAGAACTTCACTCGCATTGTTATCGAACTTGTTACTGATTCGCAACAAAGATATGCCGATTATAGCTGACAACTTGTAACTTATAAAATTTCATTAATAATATTAGTTCAGTTGTACAGGAGCATCGAGATTGTCGACGAGAACCCATCACGATTATTATACATCGGGTAAACTTAGTTTTCAACTTTTCCTAAGATCACTGAACCAAGGGAAGTTTCGAAGGGAAACAGAGAGTGGGGCGTTGATCAACGAACAGTAACGCCAACCAGCAACTTTGATCTGGATGACCTTTGATCTAGACGGATCAGTTTCTCATATATGTTGACGAGAGGGAGACAAAAGTCGAGCAAAGAAAATAATTATCGTCGTTATAACGGGCAGGATAACGATACGCCGACCGTGGTACGCGACTTCAAGGATATCGAGTTTTCGTCGGGTCGTCGATTTTCGAGCACTCGACCAGATATCTTAATTGAAGGTTTACGCAAGTACGATCCTGATGGGACGAGTACGCTTTTTCCTGCGCCTGGATAATCATTGTTCGAGGAATATCGTGATCGCAAACACGCTTGGAATCTATTAAACGACTCTTCGCGAGAAAGGGGCAAAAAGGTTGAAGAGAATCTTAGAATTCACAGGTGGAATGTGGTTTCGATTTTCTTGCGAATACAAAGAAAAGAAAATCCAAAGAAAAAGGGACTAACAACAGTCGTTTTATCGGGACAGGAGTCGAATGCAAGTCGATGGGAGAAATATAAAGGGAGACGTTCGAGAACCAGTTTTAATCTATCGTTTTGTTTCAATTCGTTTAGTTCCTCGCGGATTTTCTTCCTTTGAATTTCAATAACTACGTTTTTAAACTACGTGCGTAGGTTCGTCAACGTTTGATAATCTGGACTATTCCGCGAAATTAAATAGTCGATGTGCGTCTCAAGCTATTGGATATACTATGATAACGATTAATTTAGTTGTAATAAATATTTCGAAAAGATAATAAAAAGAAAGAATTAAAATAGCGCATGTCAGTTGGTAAAGAAAATTTGAGAATCGTAGGACTTTCATCGATTGAGTAACAGCATTGTGTTCTGGTGTCCACCACCAGATAGCACAACGGTACAGCATTCAATTCGATAATTTAAATTTGAATTTAGAAACGTCAATTATTATAAACCAAATGTCTAACTTCTGGTACATTTTACAATCATCGTTTCGATCAACGATTTTCCAATAAATATAAACGAATAAGCAAGAATGTACATATAGAATTCTATACTTTGTTGACAATAACAAGACACGTATTCTGTTCTATACCCTATTCATAGTTTCATAGATATTGCATTTCTAACCGCTACTAATGTTGTTACCACTACTCTTCCGCTAAATTGAAATCACCGCATATGACGTAAATAAGGTAAAAAGGCTGCTCAAATTGCTCAACCTCTTATATCCCATACATATCCCCAAATTAAAATCATGATCACAAATTAAATACAGGATAGACCTGATTGCATTATGGAACTTGTTATCTCATGCTCTGAAATACCGACCTCGAAAAGGATCAGTGTTTCTGGCGCCCTCTACAATTTATAACATTTTAATCGAACCCGCTTGGACGCGCTTCGTTTATTTAAACGAAATTTTAATTGTATTGTAAAAGTATAAAATTCTATACTTCGTTGCGATTATAGGATATCCAGTTCTATATTTTATTTATAATTACACGCGAGACTTTAGTTTTAGTTCAAAGCAATACTGTACCAAATCAATAACGTATTAGAGAGGAAAGTGGTAAGAAAATCAAATAACTCCCAAAACGTGGGACACGAAAAGTTATTGGATGACGCATCTATTTTGTGTGTCGTCTAAGATTATACGTATCTGCAAAAGATAATGCAGAGCACTGCACGGAACCTTAGACTTGGATTAATTATTTACATAAAACTTCCATCGATAAAATGTTTCAACTTCAACTTTTCTTTTTAACAGAGACGCAAAGTTAAAAACAAAATACAAAAGTAAGCAATAAAATTCTACATAAAAATTATCGACACGTTTACTTACCGGTAAGGTGGCGCACTCTATATTGCCTCTCCACGATCAAAGTAAACTTCCTGTCGTTTACACACGAACCAGGGGCAGGATATCCTGCGCAAACGAATATACGGGCATTAAACAAATGTTTTTAACGTATATAGGCTAAAAAGCCACCGTCGATTCTACACGAATATACACATAGGCGTACTAAGTATAAACATATATTAGCAAATAAAACTACAACAACATCAAATTTTTATTCCGTCGAACGAAACGATTTAATTTCGAAAATTGTATTTCCCCCGATAATCCCTCGAAAAGCCTCATGACTCACGGAGTATCGGGGCGTCGTTTACCGGAACATCCGGCTTATATCGTAATTTCACCAGCCACGTCCGTTTTACGACGCGACGACTGACAAAAAACATGCGCATACCCGCTTCCTCCTCGCGTATCCCTCGCGAATTATCGCTCCAAGATAAACACGATTCGCCAATCATTATTCTCGAACGACGCTGGAATGATTCAAAGGTCTTGGAAGAAAGAAATGAGTTACAATCGACAGAGCACATGACCTCTCTCTAACGCTATTTTTTTTAAGACGAGATGTTAAACTTCGATTAATCGAGGAAAATTTATTATGCCGTGTTAACTGGCGTACACGAACGAGATGTTAGCGAGGAATCTCGAATCGCCCACGTGCTTTCATCCAAACGACTGAAAGTCAACGGATACAAGTAATTTTACCTCGCAATTGCTGTTCCAGTTCATTTCTTTCCTCGTGCTTGTAGAATGTGAAAAACCTGGCAGTTGCTGGAAATCAATTATCGCATAGAAAACCACTTGATATTCATGTATTCTTGGCGACGTCCAATCGAACGTAAATGGAAATGAATCGAACCGACGATTGCCTATCTACCATCCTCCGGAAGAAGAACGTAACCGGAGTTCAGGTTTAATAATCAGAGATTCGCTTCTTGGGACAGTTATCTTATCCCTTTTTTTCGAATCCGCGCGTACAGAAAACTCTTGCAAGATAAAATACGAACAATCGATACTCTACATTTCCATCGTTTGCCTCTCAAAGTTTCAACTTTCTAATACCACAATTTACTAAGCCGATTTTCATCCAAATTCGTTGCACAATTTTTAATACTCGCTAATTTTGTTCATCGCCACCGATCCACCGAGATACGTCGACAGTTGAGAACGCATTCCGACGATACATCGACACTCACGAATCGTCGCCTATTCGGGGACTGATTCTGACGATGCACGTAATTCGCTGAACAGAGCGGCTATGTTCGCCGAAATAGCTTCAACCCAGTTTAATAGCACTTTTGGCGAAAATAGATAATTCCAAGAAAGAATCCGGCTTTCAGATGGATTTTTACTTGCCGTGGAAAGCACGGTTGTAGCTGCCAATTAAAAGTTTCTTCGCTACACGTTCCTCGGTAGTCGCAGCAGTGTTTCTAGCCTCGAGCATCGCGAAGACGATGGAATAACAAAGGAATTATTAAAATATCAGCGTTTTGTTTCGGGACTCGGTCCTTTTCTCGCAGAACAGAGACACGAACGTTGGAAACGGTTGGCGTGGGCGCGCGATGCTCAATGAATTCGCATCAGTCCGAGTTGCACTAGAATCTTATTATAGACGCACCTCCGATCTTTTGCCTATCGATGAATCAGTTTTTCGAGCCGCGTGACTCACGCACACTCGCGAAGAAAGCATCGTATTTCCACGCCAATTTCCAGCCGACCATGTCCATGAAAAACATCTCGACGAGGAGAAGAAGAAATATTCCCGAAATCTACGTGGCCTACGTCGCTCGAAACGTCGTCTTTCCAGTCAAAACTGTTTCCCACCTCTCCGATCTGCTCTCGTTAATTCTCGTCGCAATCTACGTTTCGCCGCTATTCCCGTTCAGCGTCGAAAAATATCCGCGAAAAAACACGACAGCCGATAACGCGGAAGACTTGGCTATCCGCGATCTTGAATTTGTACGTCAGCAACTAGGTCATAGTATACGAAGCAACAAAACAAAGCAAGCAAAGAAGTTCAGAATTGCGGACAAACAGAGAAAAGACAGAAGGGGTCGAACGTCCGAAAACTTTTCCCGTCGCTGTATCAATCTTCCTCGGTCAACCTGGTTTTCTATTAAGGTCACCGAACTGTTCTTTGTTACGCGTCACTTATGTAACGTGGATTTTTCGGTAGTCGTTCGATTGTGCATAAACAGAGAACGTCTGAGCCGCGATTTGCCCTGTTCAACGACACGGTAGCTCGTACGATTGAAAAACGGACTCGACGTGGCTCGAATACTCCGCGTGATCGTTCCCTTTAAGATAAACGATCTGTATGCCTGGCACAGAATTGACGCGTTACGCGCCGCCAAGGGATCGCTCGATGTCGTAAAACATACACAGCGAGGAATTCTTCCAACCGGGAAGAAGGTAAGAATACACGGAAACATAATCGCGTAATCGTCATCCCGGAGACGATGTCGTAAGGCCGTGCTAGATGGAAAGAACTGATCGAATATCGTGTAGCCTTATTGCCACGTTTCGATGGAACGGCACACGATGAGTCCTCTATTCGATCGCGAGGTATTTCGTTGGCCCCTCTGAATACAGCCATTTTATTTCTTCATTAGAACGCTCGTACGAACTCCGCCACGATAACCACACGTAACGACGGGTATTTCAGAAGGCGACGATTTAACGAAATGACCGGCTTACGATCGCTTCGATTTCTACCATTTCCCAATTCTCTCTCGTTCCAGAATTGACTTTGAAAATTCTATTTGTACACGGAATTCGCAATTATTGGGAGGATGGTCTTCTCATAGTTTACTTCACCTTCGATATAAATATCGAGCAAGAGTTCTTCGTCATCGTTAATTTCTAGCATTTTCCAATTCTTGGTCGTTCGAAATTTGAATTCAAACGCGACTATCGTTCGATACGCGGCGTGCACTGTATTCGTAAAACCGCTGACTTGTATAAAAATGGAAAATACGATTCATCGCGTTCTTCTCCGGTAGTCTATATCTTATTGAAACGTAGGAATTGCACGCGTCTTACGTTTAAATCGTTCAAGCCAACGTCCATCGATTATCGACGTCGTTCGAGTAATTCCGAACGACGTTACGTATTAGAAACCGAAAAACAATTTCAGATATCTAACACCGAACGTTGCGGCATATAAACGCGGAGAATATAGAAATTAAGGATATTTAATATGGAATATCGTGACACGCAAGCGATGGAAAATCGAAATACTCGGTCCGCGTAAGCTTCTTGTCTTTAATCAAAGCTACCTATAATAGTTGCAGCGAGCAGTATCGGAGATTCGTGGTACAGAATTTGCGATAGAACGGTTTGCGCGGGTAGCATTCAATTTCACGAGCATCTCCAATCAGATGCTCGGGAGTCAACATTCCGTTGCAAACTCTCTCAGGGACCACGGGAACAAGCAGGCTAATTCGATTTCAACGTAACACGGTTTGCCGTCAGCTTCGCCGCGTTTCGACATGTTAGCGTTCGTTAATACATATAAAATGTAAAAACCGATCGAAAGACGAGTATCTGGCAGTTCGTCGCAACGCTCGTCGATTTAAGACACGATACACGTAGAAAGCTGATTTTCTGCAACGTCCAACTGCTTCGTATAGCAATTTTACCAAGGGTATTCGACCTGCACGTTCGCAAAGGAAGAAAGCAGAGGAAAGAAACGTCTAATTTTGGCAAAGACAGTTACCTTCGATCGTCGATCGGTTCCGCGAGCAACGCAACGCGCCATGTTTGAGAGAGGAACGTCTATCTACGTGGGTGTGTTGGTCCATCGTGTTATTCGTTTATTATGCTAGCTAGCTTGCCTGGCTTATATTGTGCCGGGCAGCGTTGTAAATGGGCGGCTGGCACTGTTCTCCCGATACATCTTCCTTCGAACGCCTCTTCGTTCTCATTTTCCAAGCTCTCTCGCGCGAGTTCGAGCTACGATCGATCCCATTCGACGGGAGGATCGACGCACGGCTTCCAGTGCACGCGGCATGTCCGTCGTGATCGTCTATCGTGAACTCGGTGAACCACTCTAGACCCTCGTTACTGTCCTCTTTTGTTTCCATCCTTTCTTTTATACCGAAGGGACGAATGTGGTGCAAGTGGTTGCCGTAAATCGTGATACAGCCGCTTCTTGCGTGGTGCAAGCCAGCCGAAGGAATGACCTAACCAAGGAATGACCAAGAAGTCAACAGTGGTGATTTCTGCCAGTCCAGTCTGTTGTTTCAAAGTGATTACGTCTCTCGGCGTATGAATGAACCGAGACGAAAGACTCGAAGAGGTTTCCACGATGGCTCGCGTTCTTCCCTTCCGTCGTAATATTTCTAATTAAACTACAGCCGTCGTAATCTTTCTAATTAAAGCACAGCCGCCGTAAACGCGCGACGTTTAATTTAACGGCGGGTATGTCCGTAAATTTCGCTGCGAAATTCCTGCCATCTCTTCAGGCGTACCTACCGTTGTAAAAATTTTCGACGATTGTAAACCGAAGGGAGAGAGAGAGAGAGAGAGAGAGAGAGAGAGAGGGAGAGAAAAGGAAACGAAACCAGTTGCAATACCAGACAAGTGAAATACCGTGTACAATAAAATGCACGGCAGGAGAGTGTTGGTCGTGCTGCAAGGTGTCCTTCGGCTGGTAATGATTCGTGTCGTCGCTTGAATCGAGAAGAACGACCGGCAGATTGAATCGCGAAGAGGGAGTATCGATGATCTATGTCCGTGAAAGAATAAAGTTCGAATCCACCGGGACGTTGCTATCCCTGAGGATTATTTAAATCTGTCGGTGAAGCTGATTTATGTCATTGTCAGGACCATGCCTCTCAGATCGAACGAGTCCTCTTCGAGGGACACCCTCAATACCGTTGCAACCTCGGTTAGTTACGATATTTTCAAACGATTATTAGCGGCATGGTGATTTCGAAAGAGCAGAGTCGAGGGAAAAGGTTTCGTGAAAGGTGTTTGGGCACGAACCTTTTTCCGCAACTTCCCTATTCGAAATTTAGTACAGTTCCATTCGACTTTTCTTCCAGTCCCATGCGTCCTACTTCCATCCCTTCAACTTTTCCAACGATCCGTGTAAACTTCTCTGCAACCTCGAACGCAGATACACGATTTCGTGCTCGCTGGACAGCCATCTGCTTTTCGTAACGTTTCGCTATCCGTGAATTTTATAAGACGAACTTCTATTTGAAAGAATAGCTCGTGAATGAAAAATTGGTTCTTTCGTGCTTGTGCGTTGCGGACGAACAACGCAATGCACGCTTCACCGCAGACGCGAATATCGCACGAACGTAATTTCACGAACGAAACTCTTAGAACGTAATATTTCAACCGTGGCGATATTTTTTAGTCTCTAAAGCTTTGGTTTCCCTATTCTCCGCACGTTGCTCCATGTAGAAAGCTTCTCGCAAATGAAAATACACGAAGAGTCGCATTGTTAACGTTAATCCTTTGCTTTCGCATAACACGAGTCATACGGAAGCGGGTCATACGCTGCGATGAAATGGGAAACCGTGTTCCTGTGGTATTTTCTATCCAATTTGCAAAGTTGTTAAGTATAAACGTAATATCTTTTATTACGCAGTTACAGATATTAACGCTTTATCCATTTTCCTGCCCAACTCTTTCTATTTAAAAACTGTTTGTAATAATTTCTTTCGCTGCTCTTTCGCACCAGCTGTAGCTCGTACTAGGGCCGACATCGTCGCTTCCATGTAACTAAACGTTACGATTAAATCAATAATTATTTGCATCGTATCGCTGCGAATATCGCTTGCTTTCGCCCACGGAAACGATTCTTCAAACCAGACTAAACTACAAAGGAAATGCATGCGGGAAATGATAGATCGAATTAAGAATTAAGTACGAAGATGCAAAGTGAAATAGCGCGCAATTTTGTCTTTGAACGTTACTAGAGACGATCCGTTTCGAATCCATCTCGCACAAAGATTTAACGAAAAGCGAGCCCGAGTGATATCGAGTTTAGACTCCTCTTCGTTCTTTCCCATCTAAAGAACAGTTTTCTCAAAGGAGATTAAATTATTAAAAAGAAACTATGCTGAAAGGCATCGCGTGCCAGAGTATACTCGACAGTACATTCGACGAATAAATATTCAACGAACGAAATGATCGGAAAAATGGTCGGCAATTCGATCCTCGAAACACATTTCAGAATCGGCGGTGCATGCGATACGACCTTTCGCGTATCTACGAGACACGCCTCCGCTCGTGCGCGTCTTACGGCAAAATAGATCAGCGGCGAAGCGTGCCGACTGTGTATGCCCGGCGATATTTCGATTTGAATACGATAATAATAGGAAAACGCGTCAGGATATCAGTGATGGTGCGGATGGACACATTTGCGCACCGAATGCAAAGCAGCTTCGCGACAGGTCAAATTGCATCGGCGTCGCACGAATGGAAATGGAGCTGTCGCTTCCGCTAGCCGTCGCTATCCAAAATTTAATACCGACTGTCCGAACTCCTGTACTCATGGTTTTCTCCTCTTCTATCCGTAAAACCATCCTCTGACCTCGTTGAATCTTCAGAGTCGAGCGTACCAGACATTCTTCCACGCAGAAAGAAAATCTTTACGTTTGCCGGTTACGTAACTTTTACTTCGTCCGTGTATTTTTTAATTCCGCGTGTTGTAGATTAACACAACCATCGGCACGGAAATTGTGACTATTTCTCTCGGTATAGAACCCAATTTAGAAAGTCTTTGTTCGGATCATGAAGTTCTTTTATTATTTAAATTATGCTTCTTATGGGAGTTCAAACAGTTCTACTTTAATAAATAACATCATCTTCACCAGTATACCTTTTTTTGTTAGAAATATTCTTGGTTTAGCCAATTGTTTCAACCTCGCTGCTTACCACTTTGCTTGTTTTCCTGAATCTGTTTATCAAAATGCATGGACTGAAAAATTCACCGGTTGCGTCGGTAACAGCGGACGCGTTAATTGGACAATACTACTTTAATAGAATTTTGTTTCAAGAGACCGACTCTTTTTACAACTCCGTTTCCAGAGACGTACTTACTCTGCTTTCAAGCGCGTCACTGTTCCCATTTCCTCAACCAGCATTCATAAATTTACTGCCAGCATCAAAGGCAGCATCTTTCCTTTAGAATCTGCACCATAACCTTTCCATTGCATCGTTCATGTACATCTTCCTGTTACCGATCTTATCATCATCCATTTTACATCGGGGCGTTTCTAAACGAAGCATCGCGAAAGTTCCATGCGGGACATGCGAAAGACTAATGAAAGTATCTTTGAGCAAAGTGCAGCAAAACCTCGCTTACAAGAATCTTATGCATCGCAGAAACTCAGGCAGAAAGAATCGTCTTCTAATATCGAGTTATGACAGTGGGTCGTATCGCATAGGTTATGGGTTTTATACAGGGTGGTTGGTAATTGGTGGTACAAGCGGAAAGGGGGTGATTCTACGCGAAAAAAGAAATCGAAAATATAGAATAAAAAAATTAAGAATAAAAAAAAAAGAATAAAAAAATATAGAATTAAAAAGTCGGATAGTAAGTTAATAGGTAGGAAAACACTTCGATCACATTGGGTGTTTATCAACATAACGTCGATCGAGACAATGATCTACAGTGAGATCCGTTATAACGAGACGCGATAAAGTGCACGCGTACCGAGCGAAAATTCAAAGTCGATTTTCTCGAAAACAAAGCCTCGAATGAAAAATGTTTATTCTATATTTTCGATTTCCTCTTTCGCGTAGAATCACCCCCTTTCCGCTTGTACCACCAGTTACCAACCACCCTGTATAACGAAGCCAGATCGTGCTTATTCGTTTATCGTAAATATCCACAGTCCAGTAATATCTTAATGTTTCGTCGTAGCAGGTGTTCAAGCGATCGCTATTTAAGTATGACGTATACCTACAGTCGTGGCAAGAATCATAAGTAGTCCGCGGATTTTTATGCATTTATGAAAAGTTTGCAGATATACATAGTGCGCATACAACACGCGGAGATACATGAAATATTCAGAGTGCGACGCTCGTTATAACTCTTAGCAGCTGAAACAAGCTTTTGCTTAGCTTTCGTTTTCTGACTTATTTTCATAAAAATATGAGTTTCCATAAAAATTCGCGGTCTAATTACAACGTCGTCTGAATATCTGCCATTTGTCGACAGGAGGAACGGCGTCGGACCGGAAGATACGTCGCCGGTGGAGCTGTGCTGGCGATCATGCTGCTCGCTGTGCATCATGCACTCCTACGGGAAGCGTCCACCATAGCTGGTGTCAGCATACCGGCCATAATAATGGTGTGCTACATTATCTGGATCCTGTATTCTGCTCACAGAGATAGACGAAAGGTAATGACTTTTAAGTTATAACCGTGCTCGGCCAACGAAAGTCAACTTCCGCGGAATTGGACAACTGCCAATGGCTTCGTTAAATGTTTACAGCAGTCTCGACGAATACCGAATACTGGGGCAAATTTTACGGTGAACTCCAGAATGCAGACGCGTTCTTTGTTCATCTTCTTACTTTCAGTAGAATTTTCGTAGCGAACTTTTGCCAAACTCGTTGTTAACTTTTGATAGAATGGGATGAGAAAATTGGAGATTACGTTAAACCTTTGGCGTATTAATATTTCGTGGAGCGTAAAAATGTAGAAAAAACGACAATTAACGAAACGGTCGAATCGATAAGAAACGGCCGAAATAGTTCACACCATCTGGCAAACGATTATGCACGCCAATTAGTTGAAAAGATTGGCTCGATACTTTTGAATTAGGCGAAGAGACTAGAGTAATTGAGTGAATCGAACGAGTGTATGATTATTCGATTTTTCGCGGAAATGATTTCAAACCTTGGCGCGATATTTTCTCCCGGTCGTTTGTCTTTCGAGACGCAAGTTTGGCTCTTGTTCATAAACCATCAAACTCGAGCGATTCTCTACAGTGTCTGTCTTTATTCCGCTATGCTTAAACTTCGTCGAACTCCCGTCGAACCAAAAACTTCATTCGCTGCTCGTACTTTAGAAAGTAATTCTTTTGTTAATTTAAAAAATAGTTAACTGTTCCTTGTCGAAGTAACAAAGTTCTCACGAGAATATCTTATTTCGTGAAATTTGACTTGCGCAGAATTTTATAATTTACAGACGGTCACGAGAACCTTTGGTCACCGGAATAAAAATAGCGCTTACACCGATTGTTAATTCTTGAAGAACAAATTTCCTTGTTCAATCTTCTTTATTCTCAGAGTAAAGTAGAATAGTAAATAGGTATTTGTTACAAATGGATTTCCCCCGGGTTTTCTTCGTTTTAATCGTGTACCGTTTTAGGATTCTCGAAAAAATCTTCCAAGTACCTAACTGGCCACTTTTACGATCGCATCTACATTTTGTTTCGCTCATTCTAATTTCATGTCGCCTAAAGCCTCGTATAACGTTTGTCATCGACAGTGTAATAAATACGTTTTCGACGTTCTTAACGAGGACGTAGCAACGAATTGCAGCCGAATGTCCACTGGCGAATTTCCGTTCAATTTTCATGGAAAGCGAGCGCGACGAAACTCTCCGTAAACGACCAGGATGAAACGCGTAATTGAATGGGGATGAAGTTCGGAAATAAATGTCGTTTCGAGAGTGCGGAAAAAGCGGGAGGGCGGCGAATTAGAGAGACCTGTTTGCGCGAGCCACCGGCAGCCTCGCAATTGCACAAGTTTTTTCACCCTTCGGCTACTTTTAATCTTGTAATAAGTCACGTGGCTGGCTGTAGCGCGGTTGATGGCGCAGAAACTAATCGAATTGCTCAGGAATCGGCCCCGTGCGAATCGCTTTTCAACTTCCACGACGAAGCTGCATCGTTCGACGATTGCGTATCTCAAACTCATAGACACTGCAACAAATTGCACTCGAATTGTACATCGCGTAACGGCGTCAGTTTGTTCAGCATTTTCCAGTTGCGCTTCGTTAAAATCGCATATATTTTATCGGTCCGAAGGATTTCTTTGTTGCCTGCAAATACTTTCGACTTTATTTTTCTATGTTCGTGGTTTATTACTTATCTACTTTAGAAATTGCTTTTCAGCGGGTCAAAAATTCACCCCGATGGATGCAATTTCTATTCTCGCTGTGCTTTTTCTATGTGGCGCATTGTATTTCCACGAGATCGAACTTTTGGTCGTTGTGTTGGGTTGCTCGAAAAATTTATGGCACTTTCAACTATCGATATATTCTGTTATACGGCGTGGTTGCTGGTTATTTGGGATAAACTTTAGCGAAATAGTACTTGAGAAAATACTACTTTCGAACGAACGTTAAATTTAGCGATTAAACAGAAAAGTTCGACTTCGATCAATAGAAATGGCGTAGCTTTTTCGATAAAAACATTAATACGTATATCTCAATGCGAGATAGATAGAAAGTACGAACGTTCGATTCTATCTAACCCATTCATAAAAAACTTACCATCGTCCGACAAGATAGAAAAAGCTTTTTTGATAACTTTTCGATTTAAAATTACTTTTAATCGTCCACTGTACGGGTACGATTCGATTCGATTCGTCACGCGTCCAAATCACTGAATTCACATCGACCAAAGCATTTCAATGGGATACGACGATTTTACACGAGATCGCTCAACCGACACTAATTTTTTGTAACAGAACATAACGGATAAAAATTACAATATACGCGATCACTTGCTCGTTCAAAATACTACAAATGCATTTGCAATGTATTTTTTCGACGCGTAAGAAATTCATCGTTGGAACGAATCGTATTTAATATTCGTGAGCGATTTCCATAAAGAAGAACGTGGTTAAACGACTCGAACGCGGAAAGATCGACCAAGGGAAGTTTTATCGGACAGTTAAACGGAAACGGTGAAAAACGAACAGATAAAAATAAGCAACAAACAGCGGGGTTAAGCGGTGCGCAGAAAGTCTGTCTAAACTGGAGCAAGGTTAGTTGATAACATAAAACGAGGCTATCTACTCGTAGTCAGGATTCGCGATTTACGAGGATTGAAAATGCTGTTAGTTTCGCGGATTTTCCTGCAGTTAAGTACAGCCTTGAAGAAACTGCGAAAGATAGAATTTTTTAATGAATTCGCCTCGAACGCGTTTCTATCGGCCCAAGAAATTAATTGCATCGGATCCTTTGCGAGTCTGCGAAGATTGTAACTTTCCATCTCTCACAGAAGAATTATCTTAAGAACCTTGTAAAGTTATCGAATTCTCTTCGTAATTGTTTTACTTAGCGCTAACTTCTACTCGCATTTTTCCGCCTTCCTCGTTTAACAGTTTACAAGACCAGAAGATATTGCTCCCTTTAAGACTAATAACGGTAATTTGATAAGAAAAGTTACAAAGTTGAAAAAACCAACAAAGAAGAACGCCGAACGCGTCGAACTCTCGTCGTCCCCTAACTCACGCTTGGCAATCCAAACATTCTGCTCGGCGTGAAAGCGCGAAGGAAGGTCCCGAGTCTCGAGTGATTCAACGACCATTGTAGTCGACACCCTTTGGCCTACGCGTGTGCACCCACCCGTTTGCACTCGCTTCTCTTTGTTCAACCAACACCGTTTCACGCCACATACGTCAATAAATCGATCTCATCAACGAAACACGATTGAACACACGCGAGTCCCCTGTGCGCATACCGCTGAACAACTCTGCAAGAGCTTCGCAGAGCGCTGACGATCTCTCGATTCTGCTTTCAGGCGTTGCGATTCGCCACAGCGATGCAGCTGACAGAAGTAATCAGCGTGCCAGCCACTTCCAACGAGATGATCTGCAGAAACGGGACGAACAAGAACGAGATACGAAAGGCGGATTCTTCGAAGCTGGCTTACGATACGCGTGCATCCCGCGAGAATCCTGCGTTCTCATCCAAGGACGAAGCCGCGTGAAAGGAACCACGGGGAACTCGCATTCTCCGACTGCACTTTCGCTGGTTTTTCACGACGAGTAACGAATTCTTCGATAAATACCTTCCTTCAGCCGCGAATTCTTCCTCTCAGCTCTTTAGTAATCACTCGAGCGACGGTTTCTTGCCGGGTGGTTATTACGTTTTGCTGCTAATAGCAATAAATACGTGCGTTCGCATCTGTAGAGTCGAACGAGTCCCATTCGAGCGGACAAGTTTCGCAAGATAGAATTATTTGTTTGGTCCGCCGGCGGGATTATTTAGCTGCGTGACGCAACGTTTTCGCTGGCGGCAGCGGCGTGTGCACGCCGCCCTTGTTTCGCAAATAAATCTATGCAGTGGCGGAGATAAATTTCGAAAAGCGTCGCGATCGCTGGGCAAATTCATTCCGAGCAATCGCGACGACAAATCGTTGCGGCTATTTTGCGGACGAAGCTACGAGCGTGGATCGATTTCGCGAACCTTTCCTTTCCAGATCTACGATCCACTTGCATCCGTTTATTTCACCAACCACTGTGATTTTTTATTCTTTTGGGTGAGATGCCGTCCATGCAGATTGGTTAGAAGGTCCATGCGTTGGATTACGAGATAGAAACCGTGGAAAGGCCATGTTTCCATGGTTACTTAGACTCTGAGCTGCTCGTAAATTGCGGTTATGAAGAGTGACGCGGAATATTAGTCGAAAAATACGAGCTGCGTTTAATACGACTTAACGAAAGCCTCCTTATCGTATCGTTTTTGCTCATTCTGCTCGAGCGACGGAGCAAATTCGGAGAGTGACGGATGAAACGACGAACCATTGTTTTTAATAAAAATTCAATAAAACCCAACAAACGTCTATTTTGTCTAAGAACGAAACCGACGAATTATAAGTTTCTCTTGCTGGATCGCGTAAAATATTTTGATATTCCTAAAAACTTTATACGAATATATTACGTGTGCCGTATGAAAGATATGAAAATTTGATTAGCGCTGTAACGAGACACAGCCATTTTGACTGCATTTTTGACATGCATGCATTTTGAAACAAGACAGTTAGATATTCGTGGAAAACATACGCAATGACCAGAAATATATTTGACAAATAAATAACAACATGAACATAGCGTGAATTTTCATAGAATAAAAATACAACGACGTTACATATATAAAATATACCGATAAAAGTTTCCTACGGTAACTAAGCAAATACTTTCCTGAGAGGCTGTAAACGTCGATTCGTGGTGCAGCCGACTTTGAACACAAAACGAACGCGGGTACAATGAATTAAGTGGTAACCACGAGTATCGTTTCGAACGACCTCCGGCGGTGCCGTTTGTTCGTTTCGAACGACCTCCGGCGCTGCCGTTTGTTCGTTTCAATTTCTCACCTGAATAATAACCGTGGAGAGCCATTCGTAGCGAATCGGAAAGAGGCGAGAAGCCAAGGGCGCGCAACACAGGACGATGAGAAACGAAGGGTGGCGAAACAAAGCAATTTATCGATGTTCCGGCGCTTAATAGATGGCGTTCATTAATTAGAAAAAAATATAAAGCGACGTTGTAATTCATTAGCGAAGCTTTCAGTTGCGATTCATCTGCGTCGCGAGCCACCGCCGCAGTTTTTCTCCGTTCCTTTTCTTATCTTTTAATTATTTCTTACGCGGTTAATTGGTCGACCTGCTAAGCGACTAAGATGAAGAAAACGCAAGAAAGAACGAGAAAATCTCCGAGAACGAGAAAAGATCCGAAGGAAGGTGGGAAAATAGAGAGAAGAATTTCCACGGGTGTGAAATAAAATCCTGCAGCTCATTAACAAAGGCGTTAACGACGAGGAACACGACATGGCGTACCTGACCACCGAGGAAACCGCGATTTCGGTCGAAATCCAGCACCCTGACCCACCGCGGATTACGTAGTCCCGTAATTCAGCTACGATCCTATTTCGGCTGAGATAATTTGATTCGGTCCGGTACGAAGCACGCGATTGCAACATCCATCTTTCGATGGTTTCACCGCGAAAGAAGCACGTTCATTTCGTTACGCGAACACCATGATTAAATGCTCTTTCGATTCCTCTCTATCCTAGAGTCTCTGGAAATTCCTACTTATCACGAGTCGTCTAACGATGAGAAACAACCATTGTGAAACGTTTCCAGAACTGCGGTCATGCGAGCGAATAATCGATTAAAGACCCTTCGTGTTCGTTGCGACGTGTTAACAGAAACTTTCCAATTGCGTTTGGTGGACGCGGCAATTTCCAAACAATTACACTTTTCGATTACTTTCCAACTTTCTAATTAATCCTCGTTGAGAAATAATTTTATTCGCGCGTCAATTTATTATTCGAGAATCGTTGATTATTTCGAAGCTGCTTATTTCGAATAGGTAGACCGTCGTCGTCACGTAGATGATCGAGAATCTAATTAGCGGAACAAGCATACGACGTTGCGTCTATGATTGTAATACTACACGGTGACCTAATTACAGTCGTTTGGGCCCTGACAATCCATCGAATCGATAACGATCGTTTCCTTAAACGAAGCATTTTGAGAGGCGTTGTACTGGCACGATTAAAGATTCTGCGGCCATTGTAGCTGGTTCGCGGCACGATTACTAAGAGAATTCGTAAGTGTTTCCTCGCTGAGTGCGGCGAGGATCGATTGAGTCGAAGTTCCGCGGTTAACTTGGCTTGATTCTAGCCAAAAAGGAACTTCCGTATTGTTGTGGTAATCAGACTGGCGTGGATAGGAAAGGGGTTTCTTTTAAACGAGTTGCTCAACCAGTCCGTTGTGATGAAACTTCGAATTTATTCGAAGAGAAAGCGCGCTCTGGTGGTGTTCGCTATCTCGGGGCATTGTGCTTCGGGTTAACGAGCACAGAGGCTAATTTATGGCGGAGAAGCTATTTTCCTGTAAGAGAATTTGTTGACATCGTATATCCTTCGTATACGTTATTCAAAACCTCGTATCTCATCCGCGACGTTCCCAAACAAATCGCGAGATTCAATTTCTACGGTATTAAATTCAAGCGTATTTTGATTTTCTGCAGAACGTGATCGTTGATTCAAGTTATCCAGGAAACGATTAATCGATCAAGATTCTATGCATTTACGCAAGACGAAAGAGAAGAAGGAAAGGAATTCGTGAAAGCTAGAGAAGCAAATATACTAATATCTTTTTATACTTTTATATTTTCTGCTTAGAAAAACTTATATCCGTGTTCTACCCCAATAAGAATGGAAATTTTATATTATTTTTGGAATTACGCTCGTCCGATTTGTGTCACGTAGTCGTAGAACGATTGGATCTTCGACGAAATTGATTTCTCGAAATTAAGACTCGAAGAGAAACGTTACTCGATCTTGGCTGACCTACGACATCGTTCGATCGTTTGTTCCACGAAATTCAAAGAGAATTTCACGAATTTTTCGCGAGTCGAGCGATACGGGGAAACGAAATTTGAAATCACCTGGCCAAAGAATGGAAGTGGGTTGTGCCATTTGGCTGCAACATGCTCTAAAAATTCTGAAAAGAAGCAACGAGAGATTCCGTGCGTCGTTGATCTATGGAAGATGCAGAGAATACAAAAGGAAAGTTCGCTTCCCGCAGAATGTTTCCTACATCGACGTTCCTACATGCAAGCCACTATTACTACTTGTAATAACACCTAAGCAATTTGCACCTTATGCATTTTACGACAACTACGAAAGGCGAAAAGTATCAATTATCGACACGTTCACTTCGGATCCAGTTTTCGTTCCGTACAATGCTGTGTGCCAACGAATAATTGTCTTGCTTCTTGAGATATGAAATGCAAGTTATATCCGGGAAATAAGATTAAGATTTTCGTAAAATGTAAAGTTGACGAGATATGCACTTCTGAGAAGTTCGCACGTGTTTGATACGAATCGTGAAATTACGTTGCAAAACTTCGTGATATTTAAATTCACCTACTACAGTCGGCGGAATATAAATAATGTAAAAGTACGCGTCCACTCGAATTCACATCGTACCCTGTGTTAAACGTTTCCCTATAATTCTCACGCTGAGTCTTCTGTTCTTTTCGCGAATATCTTTTCCACTAAATTTCCATGTTTAAATTTCATCGAAAGCTTCCAAGTTTCATCTACACTTTCCTCGTATCGTATTCCTCTTGTACATTCCCCGCGCTTAAACGCGATCAGGTCTCGTAGCGAAGCGAAATATTCAGATAGAAAAGGGATTCCTTGTTTCGGCTCTCGTCGGAACGATATTCTCGTCATACGGGGAAAGCTTCTGAAAACTACTATTTACGTGCGACGTTCGTCGACGATGTGTAAAATACACGTACATATACGTGCACGGTACGCAACAGGACTTTAACGCGATGAAATTCCATCGAACGAGTTACGCTTTCCGTGTCACTACGACCACCGTTAGAACGCATTAACGCCTGCTGACAGACGCCGTTAAAGCACGTTCTTCGAACGTTGCAGGTACGGCAGCAGAAAATCGTTCGAATTAACTGAAAAATCCGGCTATCACGCTCGCGCACGTTCAAAGCTGCGAACGCTGTTTCCAAAATATCGGGTTAACGTCGGTTCTACCGTACGGTTATCGATTTCCGCGCAAGCAATCTCGCAAGACGCGAACCTTGAGAATAAGCGCACACGGAGTAAAATTGTATCCTCTTCGTGGTTCACGAATCGTCGCGGTTTCCGACGAATTTCTGTCCTCGGCGTCCAATAAATTCTCGTCGACTGAATCGCGCTGATTGTAGCCGCCAGCTGGGTGGGGCGTGCTAGCGAAATTTCGCGTTGATATCGCCGTTGCTGATGATTAATCGCGCATTGAACCGCCCGTCGATTTGCGATAATTCTGATTTACGTACCTCCGAACACCGCTTAACGAACCTCGAATCTGGTATTCGTCGTTTTTGCCACGACGCCAAATTAATGTATATCAATTAGCCCTCGTTAATCCGAGTTATGAATTGCAAGCTTCGCGAGTTTCAGTGCTGCGCGCAAACGTGGCTGGCGAATCTCTGGTGAAAAGGTTACTTTGTAACTTCGATTCCTCCTAAGAGGAACTTTCTCTTCGAGAGTGTTTCTCCGCGAAATCGATGAGCACGCCACGTGATTCAACGTGGAAGCCATGGGTGGTGGAACACCAAATTGAAAAAAGCTTTCAGGACGCATTCTTTCTCGTTCCTTTCCTCGCGACAGGGGATCCACGCTTACCTACGTTTCAACCACCAACGCGTTTCCAATCGTGCTCCATGCTATACGTACTTACGAGACTTCCGAGAAATGATTCGTACCGTAGATGCTACATTCTCCTCCGTTATTGACGCATAGGATGCATTCTGTCTATTAGTTCGGTTTTTATCTACGTTGAATATTCGTTTCTATCGCGATACGCTCTTTACGCTGAGGCTGTGGCTACAGTTGATTCGCGTTCTGGGAAACTCAATACGTCGGAACGATCAGATATCACGCATTTGAATACTTGAGAATGTAAATATTTGAAAATTTAAATACATATCAATGGTGCGTTTATGTAGTGAAATTAAGGAACCAATAAGAAAGTAGAATCTTCCTTGTGAGAAGCTCGTATATCGCGAAGAATATTTTCATTACATTCGACGTTTCTTCTTTACCTCGCGATCGTAGAACGAATGGAAATTCGAAATTATAACGTTATCCGTTCCCTTGGAATAACAAGCGGTCGGTTCTCAAATGAAATTTCTCGATATCGTGGTGACGAGATCGTGTCTACGTAGATAGAGCAGAGTCGTGAAACAAAGATGGCCTTTAATTCCTGCCCATATCTCATCGAAGTACAAACGGCGTGCAGCGTGAGCTAAGTAATCGAGAGATATTCGTTTCTTCGGCAAAATCTCAGCTCGCGTGGAATATCGGGAACGCGTTTCCGCACCGGATCCACATATATCAAGCTTTACGACGTACTTAGAGCGGAATCTGCCTTTAATCGCAGCCTTCGATGCATCGATAAATTACAAGTTACAACGACACAGCTTTTCGAATATTCTTTTCCCCCGAGCACGCTGCTTATAGAAGATCGTACCAGTAACTACCTTGTCGATTTAATCTCAATCGAGTTTTATCTCCGCTAAGGTACGAGTAAATTTAAAATACAAAGTAGCACTATTTGCGTCCTCAAGTTCGAAAAGAAGACAAAATATAAAACATTCTTCTAGGAACTAGACAGAGTTTGTAAGTTCTAATAATATTCTAGATTAAAAGAGACTTTGCCGAAACATCACGGGATGAAGCATAACGAGATGTATTCTCTACGTAAAAGATGAAACGAACGAATGTTTGCAACGGATCAGCGTGGTCTCCATTTAATTGAAATTTCAATGTTATCGCGTTGTCATGGACGCGTGTGTGTACGTGCACATGTAAGAGAGCGGCGAGTATGTGTAACGAGTATGTGTGATGAGCTCGTACGTAGATTGCATTAACAGACTGACGTGTATCGCGGCATCTATTAATTCAACGAACCGCCGCACACGCTCGTCACTTTGCCAGTTTACCAGACTCACGCTAATGGTACGCCGTTTTGACAGCTCGTAGCAACTCGCGATGCGTTTATTATTAATCAACCAAGTCTGCCCTGTCCAGTACACGTGTTACTTTCAAAAAATCCAACCAGTGCAATCCGAATGTTCGGAAATCTAGCGAAATATCGCACGATCAGTAAATTTTAGGCTACAATTTTTCCGGTACTCGTGACAATAATTTGCGCGTGATGCTTGCAAACATCTTGGAGACTTAACGCGAAAATCGACAGAGTAGTCGAAATAACCGATCGGTAATTTTTCAAAGAAATTTTCTAGAGTTGCAGCGGCGCGTCTTTTTTAGAAAATCGAACGATTTTGTCTTTCTGACGTAAGAAATTTCAAGAATGAGATTCCTTCTCCATCACCGTTTTCTCTTATTGGAACGGTATATTTACGTCAGTCCTAGGATTAAAGCGAATACAAGATTCTCATGGTAAGTAATACTACGAATTCCGTTCGTAGCTTTCGTAATTTCATATTTTGCCGAAATTAGACGTAAAATGTCATTTCCGAGAATTCAAACTAAAGCAGCAGGAAATTTCTGTTTTGTATTCGCGAATGAAAACGTGTATTCCATGAATGCACTTCTACTTCATATATTTTATACTGTAGTTACTGTACCGAGAGATTATTATCTTGTTCGAGCGCTCGAATGTTATTAAGATGGACGAAGATTGGGAAACTTTACGAATAACAGAACAGTAACACCGGAGAATCTCTGGAATTACCAAAATGGGAGTGCGAAATTGTAAATACGTAGAAGGATGAAATATGACGTTGATATTCTAACAAGTACGCTGGAAGATTGAAGAATCATTGTCTGCTGCGAGTCATGTTTCGTCGAAAGGAAGCTGATCGATAGATACGAAAGAGGTCTCCGAGAAGGGTGAATATCATTAGCATTTCGATCAATTTAGTTCCAATCGATTCTCAGGTATTATTGCGCTTTAATTTAGTCTGCTTTTTTATTCACACAAGGCTTAATTATGAACATTAGTAGAATATATACTCGTATGTGTACAATAAGAGAAATTCCGGATATAAATATTCGATTCGATTGAAGATTCTGAAAGATTTTATTTAATTCTTCCTCTAAAATCTTCCATTTAATTAATATTCTTGATGTGGGTAAAGATCGAGTTTATGCGACAAGCGTAGGCCATGACATTTTGAACAACGGGTACTGAATACACGTAACAATGTAACAGGAGTTTACTAATTTTCCCCGCTATCGTTCTCTTCATTATGCATGTGTGTGATTTCTCCTTTAACTAATTGGAATTCATATCCATAAGTGGATTCGATCGATGGTTCATTTAATCGCGTACTAAATAAAATTTATCCAATAAATGCAGTTCTATCGTAGCTGGAACGATATTTTATCAAAACAATCAGCCTGATCAAACGCATAAGTGTAAGGCCCCGAGTAAACACAAAATGTATTGCACAGACACAATTCATCTTTGATACAAGAGAAATCTTTCGAGCTTAACGCGTCCTGAAATATTCACAACGAACGTCTAAACGCGAATAACGGCGAAATCTTGTCAGAAAATACGATACGACAGCTTCGAAATCGTCTACACGATGAGACTTGGACGATTTCGCAAGCAGTTTCGAGGATCGAAAGGTTGAGAGTGCAGGAAACCGAGTTTCTCTCAAGGACTGGCGCGAAGTATGCTTAACCGGTGCACGTCGAAAGTTTCTCGGCCCGTGAGTCGAACACGGTGATTGTTAATTCACGTTACTTATAAATTTAGTTGCTTCTTGTTTAATAAATTGGTGGAGAAACTTTAATTTGGGCAACGACAGGTCACGTTATTCTCTCGAGGAAGATTAATTCGAGTACAATGATCCAAGAGAATGGGTCCCGTAATAAATCCAACGTTCGAGTAATTTGTTTTCGCAATAACGATATCTCTTCACCTGCGTTATTTCCAACTCTCCAGGGAAACAGGGGAGATTCATTATCATCGTGACCGATGAACTGGTACTAAAAGAGATCTTCGTCGTCATAGTCTGTCGTAAAATGAAAAGAACGTTCCATGGTTTTATAATTAATGAAGCAACGTCTTTGACGGTGTCGCTAATGATTAATAGCGAATAGCGAATTAAAGCTTGACGTATGAAATTCTTGATAATGGTCTAAAATCGAGGAGATACCAAGCTTCGATTATTAAGTATGATTATTGTACATTATTTAATAAAAGCATACAACGAATTTGTATCATCGAGATAAAGTTCGAAGTAGGACGAAAACGAAATTTTTGCTACTTCGCGGCAACGCGTTCTTCGAGATAAATATTTCATTGGCTTCGTACGTGTTATTTGATAGATTCGTTAATGAAAAAAACACCACAAACGAATCCTCGTAAAGCTATGGTCCCCGAAATTGCTGGAACGAACCAGTAGTTGAATTGATATAGCGAATACGTTATTCAAACTTCGATATTTATAACCTCGTGAATCAATCTCCGAATCTACCCGGGGCGGCACATCGTGTGGATACATTGGAACGACTGCATGCATATGTATTTGTCGCGTGAAAAACTCATGCATACGTTTGCAGGCCCGTTCTATGTGTATGCAATCGAACAAAAAAAAAAAGAATCATGAATGTCTAACGAGATCATGACAGTATCCGTAACAACGTGTCATGCTACTGTCTTCGCGATTATCCTCGGTCCCATTACTTTTGTACTTTGCTGAAGAGAATCTAAAATGAAAAGATAGCAGCGCATCGAGGGGAGAACTGGATTAACCATTTAACGGTGTAATAACACGACGAAGAATTGAAAATAAATAATTTCGAAAATAATTATTCGTTTATATCGAGGATCTTTGAGGTTTTTGGCATCGAATCAGCCCTTGTTTCTCTAGAACCTCGACTATCACCCACACACGCTGAATTGATATAGAGTCAACTAAAATAGTGTTTATTCGAACTACAAATAACTTTATAGTCTAAATTGAGCAGCATACCACCGTTTTAACGACGCATCGAGTTCAGTATACTCGATTATCAGCGCTGTTAATAAACGGCAGCCGAGGAATTAACCGATTACTTTCGTTCGTTGCGCAATTAATTAACGCTCAGTTTATGCAGAAGCGTTTGTTCATCAATATTTCCAGGTAGGAAACCAGGAACAATGGTGCATCGACCCTCGATCGAGGGATAATTTGCCCGAAGACCAGATGGAAATTCCGAGCAGGCGCCGTAAATCCGTGACTGTCTCCGTAAATCTAAGCAATAATCCCTTCCTCTCTCGACTGCGGATTCCGTGGATCCCGCAAGCTTGCCATGAAAATTTCTAGAACAGGACTCGACCCTTCCCTCCGAACCAATCGACCGAATACACTTGCGTCACGTGAGTAATCTGCCTATCGTTGAATTAAATTTAATTAGCGTACTCCAGCGAGCTCCATACTTGAGTTTCGACATGGAACGTGGTAAACAATCTGTTTACGATCACGTTGAGTTATGTAATCGAGGACTATCGATGCTACGAATTAATGACCACAGTATTATGTAATAATCGATCGGGAACGCGGTCTTTCGCTAGCTCGAAGCCGAAGCTTCTTGAAAACTTGCACAGGGTAATAGCCAAGCTGAGCGATCTTTCATTCTCTAGTAGCCGAGTAATTTTAGAGAGAGGCAGGGGTGTCGGATCTCAGGTCAGTTTTCAAAGGGCACACGATCTTCTCCGTTGAACAGAAGCGAGATACATATACTTGTGGCGTTTATTTATTTTATACACGGAGCCATACTAAATGGAATTTCTAGAAAACAGTGGATCATTTGCATTTTGAAATAACGTCTTCGTCGTCTGTTTTCTGAATCGAGATTACGAAATGCTGAAAATGTACAGCTGGCCCTACTACCATCGCGAAGAAAATTAGTACATTAAAATTCGATGTAAGAAATTTCTGAATCTGTTTCCCAAATAGAAGCGAAGTTGAATAATTAAGCCGCGCGTCGGATGCAAATCTTAACCGCGAGGATTCTTAGCCTGCATACCCAGGATATCCTGCGAGTGGAAACGAAGCTCGCTCTTTCGATGTGTTCGTGCGAACCACGGTCGAGTCGCATGTTTATGGTTGTTTTCCGGCGAATTTAAAACGAGCTTTTCACGCTCCAGTTCTCGCATTGTATCTTCCCCCGCTTTCGATTTTATTAAATCGTTTCTCCGTTTATTCGAATACAGGTTGCTTCGACACGTGGACGCAAGACGAAAAGCATTCTCTCTCTTCGAACTTTCATCGATGCCAAGTGTTCTTTCCGCTGAATTTCCGCTAAGTACGTCTCGACACGCTTCATTAGCTCGACTCCCGTATAGATTCGACTTGACGACGACCTATTTCCGGGATCTGCGCTTAAACAACCCTATGTCGTAACCGCGCCAAATGTAAATTAATTTCATCCGCTGTTTTATATTCGTCGAAAATCGACCAGCATCGTCCTAGCGAAAATTTGATCGGACACGTCGGACACGTACATCGCACGTGTCTCTTACTCGCGAAAACAGAATAATTTAAAATCAATATTTGCGCGCTAGAGTGTTTAGAACGTGTGTCACGAGCAACGTTTAATTACGAAAATTCGAACGTGTTCGCCAGTTTCGAAGGATCCTTAATTATACGAGAGAATGCGAAACGCTTCGTCCGTCGAGCATTGGGGAATTTTGCCGTTCTCGCGCTTCTTCTAATACTCTCGTAGCTTCTATCGCCAGCCACCAGATGCACAGGTATTTTATGATACAGCGTTGTTTCATTATAATTGCATCGACTCTGCTTCGAGCGTGCATTTGCCGTTACTTAATACCCACGCGGTGCAAAGGCGAGCAATGTCACCGGTTTTATAACGTATTATGACGACGCCGCGTTGGTGTAATCCCGTATCATCAAAAGAATGACGTATTTCGTGTAAACAAGAACGCCGCTGATACTCGGTTTAAGAAAAATTCATGAAACATTTCGCGAAGAGAGAAAAAAGAATAGAAGAAAACAGAAAAATGTGCCTCGAATTGCATCAGCTGGGGAAAATTCAATTAAATTGACGATCTTATCCTGCACGTATAAACGACAAATAAATACAGGAGGAGCGTCAGTGGAGAATTTACTGCGTAACCTTATTCAACGGTTGCATTCGAGGGTAGAAAAGGACAGACGTTCACGAGGAAGAAAATTAATGTCGGATTACTTCCGCTCGCGCCATTAGCGCATCGTTCATAGGGGTGACATTCTTTTCTCACACGCTGACGTGAAAATTAACGAGATTTTATGAGGAGCGCAAGCTAGTTCGCCGAGGAAATTTCATTTCCAATCGGCTTCGAAATACAAACAAACTGTCGTATGGCTCTAACAAATACGTGTGCCATAATGTGCATACGGACAGATCAGGTTGATTCGAGGTAACTATGTATCGTTGGAAGAATATTAAAGTAAGCATAGGATGATCCGGGATCGGTGCGTGCGAACTCAACGTTATTCGCGCTTACTTTTCTTAACAAAATATTTTAATCGATGGCAAACTAAAAAAGAAATACCGCTAAAGTAACTTGTGTCTGGAGATAATTTCGTGCAAATGTTGCTTCTCGAAATGAAACGAAGGATATAATTCGATCGATTCCTACTGGGAATGGCTGCGGTTTAGTTCATAAAGCGTATTTAACCAAGCATTAACATCCGAACTTCGTTACTTTCACCTTTGCCTAATTATTACGCCCTGACAATCGACTAAACAAAGCGGGATCGACATGGCAAACGAGGATATTAGATCGCGAGTAGAGAACCGGGAGTTGACAGCGTACGAGCGAATATGCCACCATGATATTCAATCGGGTTTGTGACATGTATACAATCAGGATCAATTTTAAGTCCGTGCATCACATCGAATTCTATTACCACACGAATGTGCAGTTTGACAATAATTCTGATTGCGAATTTCACTAATTACCAATCGGTTCGTCCGCCGCTTCAGCTTTTGCTAATTTCGTTATTCGTTAATTGCCTTCGTTATGGAAGAGTAGACCGCGAAATTTTTATATTCGAAACGAGAGTACTATAGTTCCTATTATTTCGCCTTTTCGAACGAATTTACGCTTTAAACGAATTACAAAGCAAACAAAAATACTACCCTTCGTCTAAAAAAAATAAATGATTCAAATCCAGGGAAATTTTCAAGAACACGAGTTAATTACAGCAAGCTCAATTAAAATAGTTTCGTCAACCGACTTCGTGATTCTCTGATGGTATTTTCGTCGAGTTACACAAGGGGAGAATGTTACATTCTTAAGATCGTTATGGAAAATCGGCTTACTTCGGAGAAATTTCTCCGGACGTTCGTTCGATTCTCGCGGAAAACTTTTCAACGAAGCCTTTGTGCTCGGTGGACGACCCTAATAAGGGCAGCTCGGCGAAGAACGGAGATGTTTCCGTCCCGACAATGTTCCAGGAAGTTATCGAGTCAATTGCATTCCCGTTTCGTGCTCGACGCGCGCTTCCTGCGACTTTCAAGTTAGGACGACTGACAACACGATAAAATCGATGCGATGTTTGTTTTCGTTTCTGTTCGTCGATTCTGTTTCCCTTCCGTAGTAAATTTTTCCTCCTGTATTCTTCGCCGATTTTCAACTTTTCGGGTGTGTCGAACACGGCGATCGCGTCACACGCCTCTCTGACGGCAACACAAAGCCTTAGGATCCTGTTATCGAAGTAAATTCGCTGGTTCACTGACACGATACAATAGCCTGTTCAAGCAAGTTGTGTAGTTTGACGGATACTAATACCGTGTCGAAGTAGTGTTGATTAACTGGTTTAATAATTGCTTAATAACGACCGCTGTCAATAATCGTTTCACCCTGTGGTATACGTTTAACGTTATATTCTAGTCTGTTAGTAGACGTCAGTTCTATCGTTAATTTATTAATTCTAAATTGTATTGATTTTATATTATATTATATTATATTATATTATATTAGAAAGATAAATGTCGGTAAACATCCCCCGTCTTGTACTGTTGTGTCGTTATTAAATCACGTGTAATATTGCGTGGTTAATCGATAATATCTATATTTACCTAAGAAGCATTCTGTATTATCTCACAGTTCATCGTACCCCACAACAGAGAAGAAAATATTGTACGATTAGAGCGATATAAAGGAAGAGATCACGGCAGAATCGGGAAATAAATCGTAGACCGAGGAGGGCAGGAAGAGCTGATTCCCTGTCGCTTAGCGGGAACGAAACAAAATCGAGGAAAAAGGAAGAAAAATAAACGGATTCAACTGGGAGTAGAGAACATTAGGTCGTTTCAGCCGGTTGCAACAGGTTTCAATGTTCGCTGCAACGACCAACAGAGAACGAGGCCGTAGGTCGAGCTATCGCGCCACTTCTATTGTGCAGTTAGTTAAGTATCGTACAGGCGCATAATTATGTTCCGCGAATCCAACACGACGACGCGGTCTGATTCGAAAAACCAAGACCCTACAGCCGTGATTTTATGCAAAACCGCCCGTGGAAAATCTGTAACGGATTGGAACTATAAAGAGATTCGCCTCTTTTTTTTTTCTTCTTCTCCCCTTTTCTATCACTTTTTCCCCCTTCGTCCTCGCTCATCCGGAAATTGCTTCTCACGACAGAGACGGCCTTTGGCGAATAGAGTTTAATATCGCGTTTCTCTTTAAAAAATTTCATCGACAGCACCGAACCGAACAAGACGAGATTACATGGGAACGCGACGAACAAACGCGAGCTCGTTAAATATTTAAAGTACCCGGAACTGCTTCATCGAAGTGGCACAAGGTTCTCGAATGAACGGAGCGAGGCGAAGAAACTGAAAAACGGAGATTGCTCCGCCCATACTATAAAGGGGATCTCTTCTGACTTCGAATTCTTTCAGAATCTGCGATTCTGAAATTGTATTCTGCGCTTGGATAATATAACGAAACTCTAGATATAATCAGCGTATGCACGTTCCATAGGCCGAATCGATCTTTGATCACGTTTCAAAATAATACGCGACAGGTTTAGTTTTGACCCGTTGATCGTATACAGGATATTATGAAATACTATCAGGATCGCAATAAAACCGTTAAATGCTATCCCGACTATGAATAGGAAAACGCCATTATCAATGATATTCAAACGCGGCTACACTGTATTCACTGTAGAACGTAAATCACCGCAGTTTAACGATACACAAATGGCATCCTGATCGAAGTGGTAGTTCATAAAGCGGCGAGATGCTCGATGCAATAACAGTTTTATCACATGACCATTGCGCAATAATCTCGAGAAGCAATTTGAACATTTATCGTTGTTATACGGCTTCATTTTGCTAATCAAGGTAGTCAGACACAAATCATAATCACGAGTTATATAAATTACGAGCCAGAAATTCATATCGCTCTTGCTAGAAACTTTGAATCTCTTAGAATCTCTCATTTTTCTAAGCTAATTGCTTATTAAATTCTAGGATTTTACAAAATACACGCTGCAAACTCTACTTTGTTAATTGGAAAAATTAAGTTTTAGATTCTTGTCGAGCCTCGAGAATCGTTTCCCATTTTCCACTTTACTCAAATATAAATATCAGTCAAGGATCCGCGCGTCCCAGAATTCACGCGGAAGATGAATGACAGTGTAATTCCATTGGTGGAACGTTACGAGAAACGAAGACCCTCCGCGTTTTACGCAACGCGTGTACGACACGCTTGCGTACTCCGCAACGATTTGCTCACGTCATAGATTTTATTGGGAGACAAGTTTATCAGAGTCACGTTTTCTCCGAGTTGGCAAGAAAATCCGGGGATCGTTACACCATTACAAGGAGCCAGCGAAAGCCCGACTTAAGGCTGTAAGTTCAGGTCAAAGCACTTGGCCGCCATTGTACGTCGACCCAGCGTATGAGTCCGGGTAAGTTTAAACGAGGACGAGAGCTTTCTAATGCTACAATTGAAAACGTGTCTCCGAATGAGTAAAACTTTCAACCTATAAATGTCACGAATGGATTTTTGTTTTGATACGTGCGCGTTTGACATTCGCGGCTGACCTTTTACGATCGTATTTTTTTTTTTAAATGCAAAAACAAACTATAATATATCATTCAACTGTGCTTGTCTTGCACTTTCGAATTTACCACTTTCGACAGGCGTGAAAATTTCTCTACGTCAAAAACAATTCACCTGCATTTTGCATAGAAATACGAAGCGGAGTAATATGTACTTTTCTGCACAGACGTAGAAAAGTAGAGCAATGAAAAATTTTGTGGTTTAAAATCATCGATTTTCCTCGGCGATCAAGAAAGTTTCACTCGCGCGATTCAGCTAGAACGCTGTTCTTTTATCGAAAACTAACCGGGAATTAATAGGTTCCAATGAAACGAGCAAACTGACACGATTTCGTTTTTTATTATCACCAGTGGTCCCATGAGCGTTAAATAATCCTTCGTATAACGATCACGTCGCGATTTAGAAACGATTTGTGCTAATAGAAGTAGTCCACATTTGACGATAAATTTTTTTTACATCTGACCACATATAGGTGGATATTTTTAAAGACAAAAAATTCCCGCAAATAAAGGTGGAATTGCCACGCGTGTTCTTCGTAACGTGGTCCTCGTGTATAGCCTTTAATCTTGACACGAAGCTCAGCGACCTACGTTTCACGCGCGCTCGCGTGTCAGAAAACAGAAATTTCCGCAGAAACTTCAAGTATATTCGGTAGAACGGTAATTTCGAATCACTCGTTAGAACGCTCGACTTTTTGTTCGTGGAATCGCGTAAATGGCTGGTAACATTTTCTCCATTCGTGCTTTCCGCTTCAGCATGCATCGCGTTCCGGTCGCAGGAAACGTTTTTCGAGTGGCTCTTCGTCGTTATTTTCATTCCGTTTGTTTCCTGTGATATTTTAACTCGATTTGCCGAGTGTACGTAAAGCGTACAGACAACTAATTTCGCGAAAAATTCCCATAAATATTCTGCAGCTGTTGAGCGAAGGATAAGGTGGACGAAAACACTGGTCTAACTTCCTGATTTTTCACGATAAGCATAATAAACGCACCCTCTTTCGTTTTTGTCCGTTCGAGTAGGGTGTGGACCAATTTCGCAGAAGAGAATCTCTATTCCTAGATAACGACAGAAAAGAATGGGGTCGTCGTAACCGGCAATAACGCGGGGCAATCGCGTCCACGTGGCTTGTTTCACGGAGAATTTAGTCGGCGAATGGTGGAAATCAAAGCGTGCCCTCGTGGGGCCAACTTGCCCTCGCATTAAGTTCATTTTGCGTTCAATTTGTATCGCGGCGAACGTTTCTCTTTGTAGTCCTCGAACCGTGTAAAGATGTGGCCGACAAGATTGTAGAGTAGGCTCGTGCCACCGATCGTACACTGGCGCAAAAGACGAAAGTATCGAGCTGGCCGAAAGCTTTTTCAAAGGTAATTCAATGGCAAATTTCATGTTTCTAACTAAAACTACATTATACAATGTATTGTAGGTTATTTTCTACTGTCCTCTGCCATGTTTCAGGTAACTTCGCGATACCATCGAGAAATGTACGTGCCATACGAAAAGCGTATCACTTTTATCTTCGAAAAGCTCGTTCAAATCCATTTTGCTGGTACAACCGGTAGAAGATATTGGATAAAAATATTTGGTAGTTTCTATATATACATATAAGAATAGTTTCAGATTTGCTTCAAACTTTGCCATTATAATTACGATAGTCGAGTCTCATTATGGTACTAATAATATTTCAGAACGTGTGGTACAACACGAGTAATATATTTATAAAAGTCTACAAGTGTTGAAATACTTTCGCGAGCCTGTTTTCTTGCTCTGCTGCGGTGAAAATTATGCTTTTAACTTAAGCGAGCATCGGTTAACCGGTCGATGGGAAATATTTAGCGAGAATCAGGTGAGAAGTTGAGGTTCGAGAACGATGGGTACACGTGACTCGATCGACAAGCTTGCAAGATCAACGCATAGTAGCGCCGCTTTTGAGGCTTGATTTCATCCGAAGATGAAAGGAGATTGGAAATTCCATTCTATCGCGTGTCGATTTCACCGGCGTATCCGCCGGATGAATGGCACGCCGAACCTTGAGTTTCATTACAGGCTGACGAACAAACTGCAACGAGTTCCTTCGACATTACGAGATTGGGCAAAATTTGAAAATTAATCGCTCGAATAACATTTTCAAGCTTGACCCTACGAACGAAGTAGATTCGATGGAAACAGAAATGGAAGACGAGTGCTCGAGACTCGATGTTCGTTGAAAATTGAATTTTACTGTGGGCTGATCAGCGTGTTTCGTTGTTTTAATTAAAAGTCCGATATATGATAAATATTCAGCTAAAATACGCGTATGAATAATCTACAATTTGCGAAAAATTCCAAATGAAATTGTGCAAATGGAAATACAAATAGAATTTTACGACGGAATTACCTGATCAAACTGATGCATATAACGAATCTAGTCATTTTTCAGATTCGTGGATTCTTGTAGACATCTCGTCAATGTCCGATAATATCCTAAAGCGGATAAACGCGGATGTTTAAGGCGACATTTCTTTGAGCTGGAATATCACGCACGTTGAATAGATGAATAACGAGTACCTTAGAGCGCAGCACGCTTCTACAGGTTACGGTGGAAAAAGTTCAAGGTCCATTGATCACGTCTTACAAAAAGCACGCATCCGCTATTCATGCGGCCTGTGCGCGACACATTGTGCCCCATACACGTTTACCGCGCACGATCAGAAATAAAGGAACGATTACGTAAAAATTGCCGCGCGGTTATAGGCAAAATAGATGAAACGAAAAAGCACTCGTCCAGAGCAGAAAGCCATTTACAGTTTTTCCCGATTGTGTACGAAAAACAAGAAAGTCGAGCATTCGCGTCCATTTTAACGCTCGCTTTTTAAAGCTGACGACTATCGTTTCGTTCGAACGCACTCGAAACCGTCCAGCTTTTAAATCCTCTCGTAGCTCATGGAATCATAAGTCGAAGATCCGATGGGTACTTACAAAAGCTCAACGATAGGTTATATACACACCTTAAGAGGCCAATAACTATTACACGTTAATACTCTGAAACTACGCGATCGACCTTCGTTTCGAAGCCGCTTATAATCCTTAAATGAAACATAGATCGTCTAAGCCTCGATCATAAAATTAGCCGCGTATCATTTAGTCCTCCTCTTTCCAGGTATCGTAGACCTTGGCATTTTCCGCTCAATCATGATGAAATTACGACGCAGGATGATAAGCCCTAGGCGGCAGGAAATAAAGTTCCTTCGGTTCGTGCTGGGTCGGGTGCGGCTTCGACTAGCCGACAGGATCCAAGAAACAAGAGAAACTAACCGAAAACCTAACGAAATGAATTATTCATGCTTCCTTTCCGCAAGCGAATGGGTTCAACGCGACGAACGACCAAACACTCCGAATTATTTTAAGGATGCATGATTCTCGTCGCCTTCGAGAAATCCAGTGAGATCGCCTCGGGTCCGGTATTCAGGAATTTCTCGTCTTCCTGGAATTTCGTGCAGCTGGGGCCAGACGGTCGAATGACCGGCGAACGCGCTCGAAATTTTATTTCGTCCTAATTCCAACGAAGCGAGCCGATTGTTCTCCACCATAGGGAGCCTCTTCGTGGTAAGTACACGGCGCGACCCTGTTTTCCAGAGTGAACGCGATACGAGAAAACGCGTGGGTATTTTTAGATCTATGAAAGATAAATGTGGCGGAACGTCTTGAATATCGGACGATGTTTTCTGTGATATAGCGCGGGTTTTATTTACAAGTTGCGCCCGGAAAAACCGAGCTTTTACTTTCGCCACGAAGTTTTAACGGATTCGTCGAACGTGTTCGTTCGTCATAGTTCGTAGATGTTTACTAGTGTTTGTAAATTCTAAAGTTGACGCTCGCAGCCAATTTCATCGTGTATTTCAGGTTGTGAATTTCTAACCGGAATAAAATTTAGAGTAGAAAATTTCGAATGTTACGAAATAACTATTCCACTGGTAAAGATATCCGCGATGACAATGAGGATAGCTTTGAAGAGGTGCGATGTTTAACAAAGAAATCGACGTTATTTCTCCATTAACTATCCAACGAGAAGAGCATGTTGCAGGAAATGCTTGGAGCTATTGAAAATGACACGACATCATAAATTTCGCAATTAATATCTCCATGTCGCGGTAACCTCTAAAGCCAATCATGCATACGGTTCAATTGAAATTTCATTATAATTAACTGTTTATCGGACGGAAGTGGATCCTGATGATATTTCACGAGAGAAGAGAAATGCTAGTCCTATCTGTCAACAACGACAATTCTACCATCGATAAATAGGATATTTACTTAATTTATTTGGTGTAAAATGTAGTTAAAAATTTCGCTAACCTATTTCATTTATTGTCTCGCTCTTTGAAGCATTCATCGTTCCCGTCTCGATCGCGTTAAAGTAAACAATCGTTCTTTAAATCAAAAATGATCGTGTTTCACTGTTGTCAGATTGTCAGATGTGAATTCAAGTAGTATAGGTACGTACGCGGTCGGACTCGTCGAGACGACCACGCAAGAAACGGGCTAAAAACGCGAAAGAAATTCATTCTCCCTCTGCAGAGTAGATCCCTGATACTTGTCAACGTCGACTTTTTCATTGGACAATCCAAGAAAACAAGACAGCTCGATTTCAGTCGTCGCTTGTTCAAACGATCCATCCGTCGGAAACATCCAAAGAGCTTTCGACCCTTTCGCGTGTTTCCATGTTTTCTCGTACCGAGCCACGGCTTGCAAGATAAACTCGCGAAGCTCGATCTCGTCGAGAGGAAAACACGAAAGAGGCAGTGTCAAGAGACCAAACAAAATGAAATACGTCGGCGAAAAAATATATTCCGCATTAGTTTCGAAAACAAACAGGCAGAAAGAGAGTGCGGGCTTACGCGTAGCTTACTCGGCATAAATACCGTACGACACCCGTTGATCCCGACCATCCGCAAACGTAAAATTGGAAAACTTTCGACGAGTTGGTAAAATTGAATGACCATCGTGACGTCGTTCGCCGAAGCTACGCCTAGTTGTTGAATCCATCTAATACCGGCGAAGTAACTCCAATCTCATCGAAGTTGCGCGCACAAACATTGACCCCGTCTCAGGTGCATCGATGCTAGTCAGTTCGGAGAATGGGGGTGGAACGGTAACTAAACTCGTCTACGAACGTAAAACACGATGGATACCTGGCGGTAACTCGAATTCAGCCGTAGTAAGAGAAACTTGACGAAGCGGAAGTTTTAAAAATCGAACGTGTAATTATCCGCGAGAATCGTTCGGTTTTACGAGTCTTTTAGCAGAGAGGATGGATACGTTTTATGCTCGCCACCGAAGTTTGATTAGTTCGTCTACGTAAATAGAGCAGTGGCTGCGTACGAACGAGCTCGTCGCGAAACACGAGTGGAATTTCATTCGTGCCGCGACTGCAACCGCTCATCTTAAATCCCATCGGTGTATAAACGAAAAACAAATCTATCGGTTTATGGATAATCTTTGAATTTATTACTTAGAGGCTGGACACGGCAGACAGGTTCGTGTCGAGTAACGTAGATTAGACGAGTTCCCCGGGGTATGGAATATCTCGAGGAAAGCTAGAAAGTCGATACGTTTCGGTATCGCAATTTTTCGATAAACGATACCGTTTATTTGCGTGAAAACGATGGTAATATTTGGTCTGGCCTTGAATTCAAGATAAACACCGTACCTCCGACAATCAGGATTTCTTTCGAGACGTTACGTTGCAAAGATCGAACCGTAATTTCTAAAATCGAAACGTGTATTTTTATTGAATAATGTTATTCGATAGCGAAATATGAAAAAGATTTGCGTGGAAGCATGGGTGGTGTCGCTGGATATATCCGTACGCATATATCGTCAAAATGGAAAAAGAAGAGAGGAGAAACCAGGGCACGTTTATGTTTTAAAGCAAACGATACAACGTTGTAGTATTACGCTAACTAACCGTGGCTGAAAACCGCGTGCTACGTGTGTACAGAAAGATTAAAAGCGTCCGTAATAATAATCTAAATAATCAACGAATAGTTGATAAATAAAGATTAATCAAACAACCAGAAAGACCACGATTATCATTTACCAAATATAATCGTCGGGAATATCAAGAGTAATAAGCGTGGCTCCGTTACGTACCTTACAAATTATTCAACGACTTAAACACACCTATTTCGCCAAATATTCCCATAGTTCACCTTCGATTCGCGCGTCTTCACACACGGTATAATCTTCCCCAAATATGTAATCCACGCAACGACCGCAAGTACAACCGTTAATTGCCGTCAACACGGAGAAACGCAAACTCTTCGTTCGTAGATTGGTCCACAGGTTATTCCGACTGGTGCCCTTTCGAATAAGAGAGCGGAAGCATTGACCCTACTACCTCAGGTGCAGCATCAGGTGCCGTAGCGCTTGGTAGGGAGTCAGGTGTACGGGGAGGGAAATGATAGAGGAAGAGAGCGAGAGAGAGAGCGAGAGAGAGAGAGAGAGAGAGAGAGAGAGCGAGAGAGCGAGAGACGAGTAGAAACGGATGGCTACGAAGCGACACAAGCAGCTAGCACGGCTGCAATCTAAAATACGCTGGATATTCGGTGGGGGTGTGCAGGTGGAAGAGAAGGTCGGAAGGTTACAAGAGCGCAGACGCCGACTGAAAGCATCGAGGATAGTACCCGGCACGGTGCCGAAGTACCGGACAGAGCTAGCTCGTCCGCAACGCTGTGTTCGTCTGGCAACGAGTCGTCCACCTAGGGCACGATCCACGTTCACCTGGTTCCTTCGACCGAACCTATCGAACGCATCACCGTCCGCTTGAACGTTCTTCCTGAACTCGTTGAGAGCAACCCATCCACCCGGCCGAATCAAACCACCGCACCGTCGAACGAACACGAGTTACCGGCGGATCAACGAGGGGCCGCTTTCCCGCGCTCCGTATCTGCACTCGGTTTTCACCTGTTAACCGAGCCATCGCGCTCTTCTTCTTTTCCCAGAAACTTGCGTCCAGGTAAGTTCTTCGCACGGTGATATTTCCTAGAGATTTTCCAAGGTGATTGTCGCGTTCGTAGAAGATAAAGAGTAACACGCGAAGTAAAGAGTCGCGCTCGATGAAAGTTTGAAACGAATTTTCAAAGCGGTTAGAAACGAGGGAGAGTGAGTAATCGACACGCGGAAGATTCGTAAGGTACATACCTATGTTTTGAATTATCGTCGGAATTTTAAACGCGATACTTTTAGATTAAAATATTAGTTCGAATATTGCGTTCAAATACAGCGATCAAATACTTAAAAAGTATTTGTTTTGCGAAGTATCAGCGTTGGATCGAAAAGAGGTTGCGAACATTCGAAAGTTTCGTCATGATTTCGATAGCATCGCTCTACGGGTTTCTTTAATAGTTTTTCCGCTGAAACGAGGCTCTTCGATTCATCGCATCGCTCGATAAACTACGTACATCGATGTACCCGCATAGACGTCAGTGAAAACAGCCGGTGCTTTGACCGGCTCGTCTGTGCTGGAAACATTCTCAAACTCCTCTGGGCAACGAGTGAATTACCTAAGCTTCGTGGAATATTAAATCGTAACTATTGTGTTTGCCCAGAAACTTCAACGAATCTTAACGGAACTTCCATCGACCTCGCAACGTCAGGTCCTATCGAACCACAGTTTATAGGGGAACGAAAATTCTCCTATGAAGCTGTTATTCGCGAAACATTTTCATAAAACAGTGGCTCTTTGATTCGATTACTTTCGTATCAGGAGCAACTGTTAGACGAGTTGAAGAATAGCTACGTGTATCTGATGCGATATTAACGTTGTTGCATCCGATATTGTGGATCATACATTCTCGTTACGTCGCTTGACGTGATGTAACCTCTAATCTTCCTACGCAGATTTTCACAGGTACACTCGCGTATCGAAACGACGTGGTTGAAACAACCTGAATTTCGATTAAAACCTAATGAAAGTTTCCCGTATCGAAGTACATATCTTTCCGCTTGGAGGCGGATTTCCATCAACGGTTGGTTATCTCATCAACGCTTCAATTTCGGTTCGTTCTTTTCATTGCAACGCTCGTTCCAAAGTCGTTCTCGATTCATTCCCCCGAAATAACGAGAATGTTAAAGGAGAGTTTGTCGCTTCTGTGTACCGAGGAAGGAAGTTAATGTAAGACGGGGAATTCGGTAAACATTCCATTGGTCCCTCGAAAACTGTGTTTACGGATACAACTTCCATCGCGATAAGGTGCGAGCGCGAGACATTATGCTTTCTAGTTATTTTAATAACGATCCGACTTCCATTTATTGCCTACCAAGCGACTGCAAATTTCATCGTTATTAAACCCATTGCACACTGTAGCCTGTCTGAAGAACTCCTTTGAGTTTTCTCTTGGTCGTAGTCTTGATTAAAATCTCAGCTTTCCGAAAGTAATTTGCCTATCAAACGTGAGTTTGTAGTTCGTAGTTTGCATTCCCTTTTCCTAAAACGACACGGAGAAACACGTACGAATCTCGATACAACGTAGCAGGTTATCGGCATATTCCACGTCGATGTTTCCTTGTTCCCCTTCGGCCTTATCTGTGCAACTGTTCCATCAGGTGTCGGAAATGGCGCGGTAGATTGCGCCATTTACCAAAGTCCTTTCAGACCGCGACTCCAGCGGAATCGCCGCGAACGCACGCGTGTCACTTTTAACGACGCGTATTTCGCCCACCGTTGTCCGATTTCGTACAATAGATTCGCGAGCATCCTCGTTTCATTTTGAATGATAGATGTGCAAGCGACGGGAATATTTATGGGCAAGAACGGTATTTTAGGTCAGGTTTTGTATCAATCGAAGTTCCCTAGAAAAATGATCCACATTTACGCGTTCTTTAAAAGTAATTTCCATTTTACCACGACAAGATCAATTGTCGCTTTTTACCGACGTTTTGGGTTTCAAATTGATTTCGTTGTTCCAAAAAACACGGCATTGAACTATGATCGCGGTGTTGCGAAAAAATGGCGATCTCGAAATGTTATTTTGTTAGAAAGTGGAACATGCGGGAAACGCGTCACGCGTTGCTATAAACTTTCGCGTGAAATCATCGACAGGAGGTAGAAATTTACTTTTCTTTATTAAATCCATTACTTAGCTCCTTTTACGACCGCTCCATTTTATGAACGTCTCATGAAATCATATTATTCTCGAAATAGGTTTTACAAAATTTTCTTGGACATCCAAGAAAGCTATTTCGACTATAAATTACGTACGTTCAAACAAGCAGAAAATGTTCAGAAATTTCTACCTGTTGTTCCTAGACAATGTACATTTCTTTCCGGATGAAATTGCACGGCGAAACAATATAAACTCTGCGCCCGAGACCAGTCGCCTAACATGCAAATTCGCTGGATAATTCTGAACTCGCGTTTGGAAAAAGAGAATCGCCCGCGGATATAGTTGTAAGAGCTACAAATACGATTAAATTTAGAATCTGGATAACTGTGTTCAGCGAGCTCGACGATCGAGAGCGTCGTATTTTGTTTGTTTTGTTTTTCAAAGTGTGGCTCGTGATCGCCATAGAACGTGATAATTAACTGTCGAGAAGTTTGGCAGAATTTCGAAACTGCCCATTCATTCCAAGTCTGAAAACACGACCGAAAGATCCGTGGAAAGTTTTCGTACAATCATCGCGACGGCTATTATCGCCTGGCCGGAACTCGAAACAAGTTTCTCGAGGACGACGAACACAGTGGATACGAGATAATACGTTTCACGGGTTTCTTATTCTAATTATGTTTATTCTACGACACTTTCAAGCTTTCCTCCTAACCGTAGCAACCCGATTTCATTGTGTCTATGGTTAATATTCTTCCCACCAAAATTTTCACGTTCGATACTGATCTTCGACTTTCATCAAGTAACTCTTATTTATCATATTTGATCATATACTCCGTCGGTTATATGTATTACGACATTCGCTAGTTACATTTAATGGAAAATTCAAAAAAAACTTTACCTCATATAGAATCCACCGATTTGAACAACAGGGATGAATGGACAGATTAATAGTAAAACAGTGGGAAGACAAAATCAGTAGAAACTATTCAATTTGTACGGAATATCAGAAGATGCCAAATGTTTTTCACCAGCAGCATATGCATATGAAATATTTTGGGGCTTTCTGATTCGCTTTGATCCATATCGTTACCATAGACATAACGTAAAATAAAAATGCCAACTCGGATCCACAGCGAGTAGAGTTAAACATCGCACAGTGTTGAACAATAAACATTTCGCTCGCATCGTTTTATAAAAGTTCGTTCTAATTTTGTTCTATTTCCAGCGCGTCTTGCGATATATTCAGTGTGTGACTGGAATAACGCTGTTCGTTTTTACTCGCCGCAAATTAATTAGTTGGCGGTTTAACGTTCGTCTACGCATTGTGTTTCTACTTATGCGCGTCGTGTCGCTCATCAACTACTCGGTGTCTCTCTTTGTCCGCGGTGGTGGTTTCGCTGCCGAGTACATTTTACCCCGTTCTCTGTTCGCGTAACAACGCCTGGACTGAATAACTCTAGGTCCCAAGGCCTAGCTAGAGGCAAGAGGTCTCGTGTCACGAGCCGCAAGCCGCGAAAGAGCACGCGCGAGAACGTGTCGAATACGCTTTCCTCGTTCCCAGCTGCATCCTTCGCAATTCGCCATTGCTGTGCAACCGTGTCGACAGTTGACCTGCATCATATTGTACTGCAACTTCGTAGAGCGTACGGAGTGTCCAAATTAAATGATTTAATTTGAAGATATGCACCGTGGAAGATACCGTAGAAAGCTTTTATGTCCACATTGTACGTGTTATATCAAACATTTTGAACTTACATTAGCGTAATAAGACAAGACTGCCACGATTACATCGGTATTCGAAACTAATCTGATGTTTAGTGCAAATATATATTTTATCAAATTGTTAGACTTGTTTGAAACTTTACCAACATAACCATCATGACCAAGTCTCTGTAACAGTACTAATGAAATTTCGGAATCTTTCGAATAGTACACACGATACGTTTATGAAATACGTCCAAAGTTGTTGAATATTTTCGCGAGCGTGTGTATATTGTGAATTTAGAACTCGAAAATTCTTCGCGAGTATAATTCGCTTTCGCTGTTGCTGTGAAACGTGTCGACAGTCGTCGATCTGTATCGTCTTACTCCTATTTCGTACGGTAATACAAATTTCCCAAAATGAAGTATTTCATTTAGACATACGTGCTGGTCTTATTGTCAGAGATCTAAATTGTAAAGGGACTGGAAATTATACGTTCGAAGGAGATTACACGTGATTCACGTGACAGATTGAAGCTTCGATTATGACACCATGGTGTGCCATTGTGCATTTCGGTGTCACTACTTTGATATTGAATTATTCAACGTAGGTATAGGAATTACGTGATACGTAATCTTTCAGGATAAGCGCATTAATTGGATCGTGCTAACCGATGATATATTCATGGCTTTTCGCGAGACATCTGTTGCATCCGAGTACAGCGACGATGTCCTATAACGATGGTGGCAAATTGTAACGAGGTTAGATCTTGGTTCGGGTAACATCATTCTGCTACATAGCTCATTCCAGCTGATATTACACAATGATCGTTTCGGCAAATTGCATTTGCAGCAAGGCAAGGTGACAAACGATAAAGGTTAGAGCATCGGTCAATAACTGGCCGTATAAATTAAACGCGCAAGCAGTGACAACGCACGTGGATATCTCATTTATACGATACCCATTATATAATATGCTTTATTATAACAAACAATGTCAGCATAGTATATACGCCTTCGATTTGCGATCATGTAATGTTCTCACGTTCAAAAATTCACAAACGTAAATCTACGAATATTTCGATTTGAGTGCTGCGGAGGATCTAATTGCATTCACCCTTTGCATGTTCGTGCACCATTAAGAACAGGCAACTCTATTAACGTCTGTATATCTTTATATTTAGCAAGAGTTCTATACTTTCTCAAAGGTCTCGGATAAGTTTGCACCCTTGATTTATCAGCAGAGAATCTGTTAAATTATTTATCGCAGCAATTTCTCTTATATAACTTCGTAAAAGGAACTACCGTGGATTTAAATAAGAACACCTCAAGATCTTAAGATCCGAGCTGAAAATAACGGAACATCTTTCCGACTAACTTACGGCTGCTAGCACTCTAAACTCCGTACACGTTCTGTTACTATTTCTAAAGTACTATGAAAAGAGAGGTAATTAGTTTCGCGCCAGGCAAACCGCGTTCTGCTCGACTGCGACCCGAAACGCGGTTAAACAATAACAACGGTATACAATTCGAATTCGTGGAATATTGTTCGCAACAGTAACGATTAATTGCGATTCGGTCGCATCAGCCCGGAACAATAAGTCCGTGAAACACGGTTCGTTGAGGACGCTGTCGTCGGGAAACAGTTGTGAGAGCGACTCGGCAAGGACAGCGAGCGAACGCCTTTCTAGCCATAAACCCACAGGATGTACGTGCACGACCAATTAACGTTGCACGCTAGACGCAACGAAACGAGGGATGAGGGGACCACTATCGATAATAATGTTTAACTTCGTGCACTCTGCGCGCGGACACTGCTATCGATTGCACGGAGCAACATGACGACGAAAAGATAGAACTTGGGAGGAGATAGATAGAAGGCCATACAGATCGATTTACCTCTGATCTCTGTGGGCGTAAAAAGAGTTTCAAGACTTTGAGAGACTTATTGAAATACGAAATGTGGTTTCTTTATTTGCTACAGTCATCCACGACTGCTAGAGTTAGTTAACGTTATGGTTGACATTCGTATGGTGTTGGAATCGTACGACATTCGGTCGTCCCATTCCATTATAATTCAGAATGCTTCGTCGCATATGATTCTATTAAGCCAATAACCGGGGAAAAAGAGTCACATAACTCGTCGTTTAAATTGTAAATCTTCTGAGAGTAATAGTTTCTTTATTCAGCGATTTCGTTTATAGGCGTTCTTTCATTTCTATCAAAAGTAAATTCTGTATATCGCATTTACATTCGCGAAGACCGAGAAACGAATTTAACCGAAATTGCTTCGTCTTTATGAATTTTTGTGAATTTCAAGAAACGATGTTGATTCGTCTCGAACGGACGGTTTAAAAGACCCGAATTACAAATGGAGAATCAGAATGTTGCCTCGGTATAGCGAAACGAATTTTACTTTGGATCGCGGATTAGGTACCGCTCGAGAAAATTTACTTAGGATCGGTATACGGTTTATCGATCAATTCCTGTGTACTTTACGAAAGAAAAGGAGTTGGGAAGGATGGTTCGCCACCAAAACCAACGAATTTTGGCCCACTGAGAAATTAGATTTTCGTTGAATGGCTAACATTTTGGTTCGTGAATACTCGCAGAAATTTACTTGGGACCGGCGCAGCGATTCAACGAACGCATAAAATATACGAACTAGGTAAGGGGTTTCGCGTTAAGAAGAATAATGCTCTTCTCCCTTTGCCCGTCGCATGTTAGGGCGATACCGTCGCGTTAGAGAAATAATTATGGTGCGATGGTTACGGCAGATATCTAATTTCGCCCGCGGTTAGCCACGAATGTGACTAGTATTTCGCCAACTAAGCAGTAGATATACCGTGTAGCCTAATACATGTAGCGTGATGAATTTCCATGTGGAATATTTTCAATTTCCACGAAAAGGTCACATATTTTTACAAACGATAAAATTCGAAATTTTTTGCTGCGTAGGAGGAATAGAGAATCAAATATTTTCAAAGAAGTAAAAATATGGATTTTCAGTAGAATCGTATTGGAAACTCCCAGTCGGATATTCGGAGATTGAAAACGCGTTTGCTGGATAATTCTTCTCGAGCATTTCATTTTTCATGTCCTCGCTTCGCACTCTTGCGTCGTTGCTTTCGAGCCGCTACGAAAAAGATCGATCTGTCTCGCGCTTCTCGATTCTGTCTCCTTCGAACATCGATTCGCCGGGTTCGCCTGCTTCTCGACAGTTTCAACCGAGTAGATAGCGTGCTCCGCATCGGAAATTTCGCTGTTTCAAGATTGCAGATTCATCAGGAATACGTTATAAAGTTCGCGGCTTCGTTGCGAGTAGCTCTTGCGTTTATCTGGTTCAGCGATTCGATTCGCATTATCCTCCTCTAACCAGCTGCAGTTCGCTCCGACTTGCTCCTACAATCCGCTTTGATCCGCTAGAGCTCGCGTATACCCGCTCCAACTATCTTCTCTTCGCGTCATTCCGCTCTGAGTAACTTCGTAACGACGCGAGTCGTGAATCGAAAGAAATCGCGTAAGAACTTCCACTTGAGGACAGCGTTGCTCTAAACGAGGCAATTTGATAGAACGAGAACGCAAGAAAACCGACTGGGATGAACTGTGTCGGAGACAGGAAGCTGGTGATTTCTTGCCACGCGATAATAATTACTCGATAATCGCGTCACTTTTTCCAACCATGTATCTCTAGTTTAATTATAGCACCGGCGGAGACACAAGATTAATTTCGCGCCGCGCACCTTCTATTATTACAGCGAGTGTTGCGTGATCCACTTTCGCGTCGCAGACTTTGTAACAACTTATAAGTGCGGCTCATCGGTAACAACAATTTTTTTAATTGAAACTTGCGCCGGTCTATCCCGAGAGTACGCAACTTCTTAGAAGTATAAATCAATCGTAGCTCTACCTTGCAATTCACATGGTGACATGGAATGGCGACGCAATTTCCCAACTTCTTTCTTTTCTGCGCGTATAATCTTCATTCTCGGGCGTTCGTAAATACGGCTCCAAGCAATTAAGTAACTACGTTCTCAAAATAGGGACGATGATTAAACCGAGGGTGCATTTTTTTCTTTTTTTTTTTTTTATGACATTCTTAACCCGTGCGGTTAAGTCTTCTAAAATATCCGGTTAATCGCATCGTTACAGGCAGGAGGAAAGAATTCCACGACGATGTAACGAATTAACGATTTAGCGATTTAATAATCAGTGAGTTTATGTTTGATTAACGCGCGAGCTGATAAATCATTCACGCATGAACATCGCTGAAAAAAATAAACGTGAAAAAATCACTCGGCATAATGGAACAATAGATTCTATTTCCACGTAAAAAGGTACGACGTAAAATGCCCGACTGTTTTCACGCGACGTTAGTGACGTTCCATAACGCGCGAGATGCTACGACGAAATTCGAGCCGGAAATTCGCTCAATGAGAAATCGCTTTTGAATCAACGCGACAGCGAACGATTTGTCGTGCGGCAACTGTTGAAACTTTGTCAGTGAAAAATGATCGCGTTATACGGATTCTCGCCTTTTTCCATTTCCAACCCGTTTGATCTCTCAATACAGAATAACAACAACGAGACGAAGACCATTGAAACGCAGGTTTATAAACATTCGTGGAAATGGCCATGGAAATGGTCAAGTCGATTTAAAGAATCGAGTGCCAAACATCGAAACATTTTCCACAAGCAATTTTGGATTCGTTTTTGATCACGCAGTTTTCCCAAGATAACCGCCCGAAGAAACGGCTAATCGGCAGGTAATTAACCTGGAAACTTTCTCTATCGTAGCTTTTCAATCGGCAAAATACGATCACGAAGCGCAAAAACACAGAGGAAGTTACACGGCGTTACGAAATTTCGGAAGCATCAGGCAGAGGTTTGTTTCCCGCGAGAAGCTCTTACGTCGATTGCTCGAGGAACCCGTCCGTGAATGATGCGTCGATTTTTTAATTTACGACGGGCTTTGCGACGCTTTCTTCTCGCAGCATCGCGAATTATTCGGCCAATGGAACGATATAACGAACGATAATCGGCAACTTTCCAATTATTCTCCGATCTAACTTCAGACGTAGAAAAGACACATCGGTCTAATTTTCGCTGCCATTTTGGGACCAATCTCGTTACCCTCGTGAATAGGCTTTTCGTGACACGGCTAATTCGAAAGATCCGACTAAGAAACGTTTTCCTTCGGGATTTAGAATCTTGTAATCATCTTTACTCCATAGGAGAGATTTATGTTTGTTTAACTTTTTGTGTAAATACCGTTGCGAGGTTTACACATACAGACGTTGGTATTTTACGAGCTTGAAACATACGTACTATACAAGTAATACTATTTGTACAGTGTATTGATCTTGTTCTAGCTGTAGATGAAGTTTTGGATCAAAAGTACATATTAGTGGCTGTTTATATAAACTGTAATCTAGTGTGATAAAGCGTTACAAGATCTTGTTAGCGGGAAATATTTCACGCCACATTACGTTAGGATTAAGCGTTTCTTGGTACCGTGAAATAACTAGCTGGACGTTTGCTAGGTATTCGTCTCTTTTTTACGGTTCTCGTATCCGGGGGCTTACTGTTTCGCGCGATGAATGGCTACGTCGCGATAAACCGTGCGTCTATCGGCTGGGATTAAAAACTCTTTGATGACGTGTAACTGGATACACAGATATCGATAAGTAGGGAAAATTCGATTTTGCCCGGCTTCCAAAGAAACGTTTAATATCTGGTAAAGATGGGCTGATAGTCGGATTAAAATTTCATTTTCACTCGCGAATGGGGCAGGGTAGGTTAACAGATTGTATCGAATGTACAAGAATCGATAGCGCGTGCTGTAATATGCCGTCTAGATAAATAACGTTGTTCTGGTTCATGCTCTCCACGCATATATTCATCGAGCAAAGTACAATGTACAATTCCGCGGTATTAACCCGCGAAAATTTGAATGGATATGATTCCCCGCCGTATTTACATTCTCGTTGAAAGCCTGCTTTAAGTTTTAAACAAGCAAGTGCGCGTGTACCAGCTAATGAACATTGGAATTTGAATTACCTTCGACTCGATCGCGCGTAAGCTTCAACGGCAGAATTAATTTATATAGTTTCCGAAGATTCCATCCGATTTAAACGAGAGATAATGTAGCGGAAAGTACGATATCACGATGGCGTAATAGAACGTAAACTCTTGTGCGTGTAAATCGTTAAGTCGCTAAGATGACTCGCTAAATGAGAGGAACGTCGGCGATTCGAACAAATTGTAACGGAGATCTCTCTCCTTCTCAAAAGATAAAATCACATTAAACGGCGGACCTTAATAGGAAAATTTGGTATACCAAGTACCTGGCTGGAAGTAAACCACTAAAATGAAACTCCGTGAATTTGCCGGCGTTCCACATGCCGAAGTTTGAATTACTTATCCTAGCAGTTTATTACTCTGGCAATTTGCAAATTAACGCGACACAGATTTAATACGTTGTTGATTATGTTCGCTTTATTTTCACTCGATGAATATTACATTAAGGCGATAAGTAATTGCACGATTCAATAATCGCTTTAACGCGTTATTGTATTTTAACATACAATATTATCTGTCCGATCTTTCCCAATCTTACGTGTTATTATTTTCCTCTCGACTCCCATGAATGTTTAATCGATAATAACATCACTGGCCTAACTAAACATAATTCGCCAAACGCGCCACAATTTGGACGCATCAACGAAATTACACGGGGACATCATCGTTTAATACAAAATCGATCAGACATCCCCGCAGAAGATGACAAACTGTACTATACAAATTTCGCTCGTTGTACGCAATCTCATCTCGATCAGTAAACGGTTCAATCTCCGATCGCGCGAATGCACGTCGAAATCCACTGAAATCTTTAATCGAAACCGATATTATTTCCGCCAAATTCTCCGTAAACTCGTAACGCTGTACTCCATAATCGACTATCGGTACGAATTAAAAAAAAAAAAGAAAAAGAAAAAAGCGATCTACGCTCAGTTTAATGCCGGTTTTGAAATTAATCCCACGGAACAAGTGCGTTAAACGAATTGCTTTCACATGACTAAAAAATCAATTTTTTATGAAAGCTTTTCAATTATAGCCCGTATGAGTGATCGCGCGATAACTCGTGTAAATTATTTTTTAACAAACTTTTAACTCGGCCGATTTCTGTACAAAATATCGTTCACGGCTGATAAATCTTGTTCTCGCGAACTGCGATCGTTTGTCTGGAATATCGACGAGGGATGTTTATCGTGACGTAACAGTGAACGAAATTTTCCTGCTTATTCGTCAGACTTTTCGAGAGAAAACGTGGCTGAATAAATTTCGCGTGGCAAGAGAAAAAGACATCCTACGGGCAAGGAATTTACAGACGCTAAGCGAAGAATAGAACGTTCGACGATTTCTCTCGTACAATGGATTTCGCGTGTCGCAGAAAATTGCACGGTTTATCTTTCTTCGTACGCTCTGTCCACCTAAACGAACCCACCGGTCGATCTTCATCGAACTTTAAAACGATATTCTCGCCACGGTGCTTTCATCGCCTCATTTGTATTTGTAGCCCGCTCTCTATCCTCGATCGTGGTTTATTTCCTCTCTGGCATTGTTTCGCGACAAAATACCGGCCATAACGCGGTAATTTTTCCCCGGTTCCTACGTCATCCTGTTTTCGAAGCTGCTTTGCCATTTTTCCAGTCGATATCAGAAAGCTCGCGAACGATATTCGAGAAAGTTAGGAAGTAATATCGTTGGCTTCGGAAAACTAATTTCATCGCAAGGTTCTCGACTCGATGAAATCGTTAAACCTACAGAACAATGTTTAAAGTGTAGACGATACAAATTCGTGAACGCGAGTTCCGAGGATTTTCGTGTCACGGTCGAATTTCATATTCAACTCACGATCCTTTCATTGTTTACTCTCGAAAGCGGATTTTGTCGCGGCAAATCGTTTGCTCCCGGTCGCATCCCGCCTCTATTCCACTGGAATATCGTTGTCCCAACTCACGATTCGGTTTGCATTTCCGTACTTCTTTCGTTGACCCCGATTCTTCGTATTCGACGTAACGCCTCTGCGCATCAAGACCAAGACACGGTCTCCACGAAGCAAACGAACGTGGAAATTGAAATCGACCGAGTTTGTGCGCGAGAGTCGAACGCACGGGACCGATCAGAACCCGGCACTGGCGCCACGGAGAAATGAATTATGGAAAATAGACATTAAGATTCATGTTATCGCGAAAACTTGTACTCAAGCTGCACAAGGGAGTTAAAGTTTGCTCCATTGTTAATCGGAGCTAGCGGATATTAAAAGTCGTGGGAAGAAAAATTGAATAGAATCTGAGACGCGCCTTTGCCATATCTACACGGTAGAAAAGAAATTACTTTTTGCTGTGTTATTAAATTACCTAACAACGTCGCCAACGAGCTACCCGGTAAAGAGAAAATAATTTCGTCGAATCTGCGGACTTCACTCACGATGAAACTTCTACGTGAAATCGATTGTTCTTCGACGAACCCTTTTCCAGTATGAGCTGTAGAAATAGAAGAATAAAATTCACACTTAAAACTGAAACAAGCGCGTAGTTCGTGATATACGTTACAGTTAATGTCGAGAAAAATATCGCGAATTTCGCTCGACTACAACTACAGCTCGTCACCGTTATAATTGTAACCTTTCGTGGAAGCGACGCGTATATCACGATGCTGTTTCGAAATTTCACAAGTCGACACCCTTTAACGAGCGGTTGGCGCCGTGTTTTTTTTCAATGAGATACGATTTTTTCCCCGACTTATCACACGAAAAGAGGCCATAGTCGATATAAAGAGACGCTCGACTAACCCCTTAATGATATTTGAAATTTATGCGTCGTTGCGAGCTGCTCACCACTTATCGAGCATCGCGTCGCCTGCGTTATCGCGGCTTAACCCAAATACGCGGTAACAAGTGTCACGTGCGTTGTTCTGTGTCTACGTTGGAACACAGATGGGCCATGTTGTTTAACAAACGTTCGTCTTTGCCGCGAACCACGTGTTTCTACTTCGTGACACAATTTTTCTGATGTAAGTACGAAACGTCACGGGATGGAGATTTTGGGAATTACGTGGACAAACTCGAGGGAATCAAAGGGATCTAGGGAGAGGAGAAATGGCTGGGATTCTAGCCTGGTTCTTTTCCTCTGTAATTTAATCAATTTTATTGGTGGACCTAGAATTTCGAGTGGTCGACATCAGTCGGTCGGATTTCGATTCTTGTATCTGGACGGAAGATCAGCTGGTGGAATAAAATCGAATGGAGGAGTTCTCGAATTCTCATTTTATGCCCTGCAATGCTTCAAAGGGGATGTTTGGCGTCGAATTAAAACGAGAACAAACAGCTCTTTCTTATTTTACTTCGACTTAAATCGGAGCGGAAATGATCGAAGGAAGGCAGTAAGGTTAAACAATGCCGACGAAAGTTCCTTTCTAAGACAGAAAGTTCTATAAGAGAACGAAAACTTCGTGCGGAATAATCGATCCTTCTAAATTCAGTTCAAAGAAGATTACACATGAGCGCAAGAATCTCGAGATAAATCACGAACTTGAGATAAGGGACACTTTTCTATTTCACTTAACATGCATATAAAAGTTCGCCGAGATCGTTGGAGAAGATACAAATGGAAGATTTGCCAAAACTAGGCGATGGAAGCTCACGAGAGAGCGATTCAAGCGGGCGTTCAAGCGTATTACGAGGCCAATAGTCTAGTCTGAGTATACCCATGGAGCGACAGTGGCATTAAGAGAATCTTCGCGTTTAGTATGAGAACTACTGACCTCTTTGAAACTCTCGAAGATCGGAATTAGTCTATATCCAAGTGTCTGCTTTACAAATTCTCTCCTTATCTGTGCCGATGCACTTCTGGAATTTTACCAAATTAACCAGTAATCAAAGAACCAATATTCATATGTTATATTTATACGTGAACTTCTAGTATATTTTAAGATGCCATATCTAAATGACAGAATAAAATAATAGTAAATGACAGAGTAACTGTCATCGATATATATTTTTAGCAATTTTTCTATGCATCTTGTTGTTATTAGTTCCAATCTGTAAAAACGAACGTAGAAAAAGATCAGTTGTAAAAATCTTTGCAAACAAGTAAAGAAGTTCCGCATCACCTCCGAGCGATACGTTTCTATGCAGAGCTCTTCTCGGTGAATAGATAACGAATTTACATCGTATCGTAATAGATTGATAAAACTATTTAGACAATATCTATATTTAAAGGTAGACCAAAGGGCTATGTACATTGTCAGCTACGGTTTGTTATTTTCCTTCTCAGAGACTACGCGTATGCTTAAATGTCAAGAGATAAAAATAAAAATTATCGGACTCGTAAATTCTATGCGGTAAATGAACATTTGGAAGCGATAAGGTCGAAGATTTTTGATAGAATTTCCATTAGACTCGACAGAGACATTCTTGTGATAAAAATATTATACTAAGAAGACTTCCATCTTAGTATACTGAAGGTTAATTCCGATGTCTGGCGATAGGAAGCAAGGAAAACATCAATTTGAACCAATTTCGCCGATCTCACGTATTCGTAAGTTTGTGTATTTCAATAGCACGCGTCAACACAGTACGAGAACCTATCAAAAGCTCATCTTCAAGGGTTACGAAGAGAGAACGAATTTCTCCTTTATGTCCCTACTTGTTCTATCAATCTTTCGTTTCTTCGAAACTGTCTTACGAGACGGAAGGGAACGTCGAATTACTCGAGGAAAAACCTCTTCTACGGGCGTTGATGGGAAGGAACAGTATTTACCATCGCATCGAATCTCGTGACAGGATCTACGTTTCTCCTAGAAACGGGAAAACATGTCGTTTCTGCTATTTGTCAGCGTCAAGCGGAAGAGGAATTTTTGGTGGTTCGATTGATCCGTCGGGTCAACGTTTATAAATCGCAATATTCCGCAAGAAAGGATCCTCCGCGATGGTGCGAGCAGAGATTTCGTTTTTGGAGATAATACCCGATAAGAAATCGATCTTGGTCAGGAGAATGGACGTCTGTCTTTTCGAAACATCAAACTCTATTTTGGAACGATAAAGAAGTTAGCAAAAAGGAACAGCAGGACATTGTATCGATGCTGAAGAAGAAGAAGCGTCTCATCCATCAATCAGGAGTAACGTATTTATCGATCTCCCTCGAAACATATGTCACGCGTCGAAAAAGTATTTTTAAAGCACCGTCGACGGCATTAGCATCGAACCGAGACGGGCTGCTCCAGCATCGACTAAACAGGCCAACGAAACTAGAGCAATTGCTTTCCATCTCGTTAGAATACTCGCAGAATATGCAAGAAGCACGCGCAGATCTGGCTACGATCCTCCATACCATCCGCAGCCCGAATCTCGTGACAAACGTCACGTCGTAAATTGCCGTCGCCGCTCGTAAACGCAACGATCACCAATAAACGCAACGGGAAGATGATGCTCGTACCGAAAAAGCCTCGTAATTCATCGCGAATATCCTCGCTGTCGAAGAAGCGTCTCCTCCGTGGCGAAGAGGAAGTACCGTTCGTACCATTAATGTTCGTTTCGACGACGCGGGGACGAGGGATGGCGGCAGCGTCACCGACACCAAAACATCGACCAAAACCAGAGTAACGCCCTGAACGTCCCACTTGGACCGGGTTCGGTCGAAGGCAATAGTAAATTTCTTGCGTGTCAAGATTCTAGAGGAAGACGGCTAGAGAGAGAAAGAGAGAGGAGAGGAGTACCAAGTATGTTCAGTGCTCCCAAAATGTCTCCGCTATCGAACAAACGCACGCATACATACATACGTGTAATCAACAAAGCGTGACTCACGCTCGCGTTTGTTTACTTACGAGCATACACCGACTGCTATTGGGAAAATTGTGCGAGCAATGACGCGACCGCACATGTGCAAAGGTGCGGTCGACAGCACGTAACGCTCTGACCACGTTTATATAAGTTGCGCGTGTGTTTTATTCGAGATCGCACGAAACAAGGCCGCAGGAAAGGACGAAGAGTCTTTCTCGAGGAAAGGCGTTGCTTTTTCGAAGGGTCCGTAATGGTATCTATAAAACCGAACCTCGTTGAGAAATGGCAACGATAAACGGAACTACTTTCCTCGACGCGTATTCTGCAAGACGACGTTGACTAAAATAGTAGCCATCGTACGTCCGACCCGTAGTCAACAACCTCGTTGTCTTCGCGAAGGATGTCCCGTTAATATCGCGGTTGTCCGGTACATTAAGGTCAACGAAAAGCAACGTGTCGCGGCTTTCGGAAGCTGGCCAACGGTTGGCAACGAACGCTCATAACTCACACACGATCTGGCCGGTTTCTCTCGAAACTTCCACCCTTCGTACGCGCACGGCAACTGTTCTGGCTGATCACCGACGGCGGATGACGAGTGAACTTTGTTACCGAAGTTGGATGGATCGCGCAGAACGAAACGCGAGCGACCGGACAGGTTTCGATGCGTCGTTACGCGTACTATGCGATATAGTATGGATACGTAGTTCGCAGAGAGAGAGAGAGAGAGAGAGAGGGAGAGAGAAAGAGGGTGTGTGTAGGCGCGCGGTGGAATCTAGTATTGGACGATAATCAGCCGACTATGTGTGTGGATATAGAATGGTTGTGAGGCGGTGAATGCGTGCACGAGGAAAGTGGAGCAACGACCGGGAAGTCAGTCGAAACTAGCCGGCTCCATGCTGTCGGGTTTCGTCGTATTGCACCGATCCAGTTCAGACGAGCTGGAGTAAGGACGGCGAATACGAACGTCGCCGATGTCGACGAACAAGAGGGGCGCGATTCCCTTTCGGTTTTGCTAGTTTTTTCCCCATAGATATGACTTTGGCGTCCCGTCGAGTCAGAAACTCTAGGCACACGCCCCCTTCTTTCTTTATTTCCTTCTCTTTCTTCTCTCCTTTTCTCGCTGTATTTCTCGCTCTGTTTCTCCTTTACCGTCGTTCCTTATTTCAACCCTCGACGAGCTCGTTGCGCTCTTTTTCTTCGACAGCGCGTTACCGATATAAGAATACGTCACCGTAAGGATCGTCTCGCTTTTTCCACCAGTTACTTTCGAACGAATGCTTGAGTCGAACGCCTGGAATAAGCTAGCCAAGTCAGCACGAGGAAAATATCGTTCGAGGAAACGCGCACCCGACGCCTTGACGGGTCTTGTTATTCTTCGACCCCACGTGGTTCAACTTGTAATTTCGCCGCCCTTGCTCTTCCTCTCTGTGTTTTTCCTCGCACACGCTGTGATTAATCGAACCGACCTATCCTCGTGAATATTCGTTTCCAGTCCTTCGCACAGAATAATTTATAGCCTTGCTATGTAACCTTATGAATGATAATAAACTTTCAAGAATCATACTCTTCTACGTTTCCCTAGATGCACGTTCCACCATAGGTTTCCACATAGCTTAGCTATCTCGAATGTTTTTATTAGTTTTTTAATCAAACACTCAGTTGATTTTGTACGGTCAACGATACTTTGTCAGAACACGCGTCCACCGCAACCACAGACTAACATTCGCGAGTGTGCAAAACTGTTCGAAGTCGAAGACGATCGTTCGAGTATCGATTATCGAATAGGTTCGCGGAAAGAGTCTTAGCTGGCCGATAAATTGTCGCAAATTTGTTGCCATTACCCTGTAGTGCCTAATTGACGAGGTCGAGCGAGGCTGGTGAAGATATTTTCCGTCAGAGCTGCCGGTCCATTTATACCGTGTTTACGTGTGTCTACAACCAGTAAATACCTTTATGACGGTAAATGGCGTGGGATTTTTAGACGGACCTGTGAACGGCCAAACCTTTTACGTTACATAAAAATTTCCACTCGAGCGTTAACACACCTTAAACAAGGGATTCTATAGGCACCGTACGCTCTTCGCTTTATATCTCGATCATTCTAAGAGGAAACGCGTTTGATTCGCAGTTTACGCTTTCCCTCGTTAATATTCATTGGATAAAACGTCGCGTCGTCGTGATGGAATCGCTTTAACTCGGATAATAAACGCGAGGAGGTACGAGATTCGGGAGAATCTTCTCGTGAGAAGCAGCCATCGATATAGTTACAGTCAGAATGCTTATTCTTATGCTACGAATATGTTATGAATATGCATGCGGAGCCTCGCAATTTCCTTAATTAAAAGGTCACTCGCTCGACTGAGAAGCAATTTGGTATAATGGGCAGCATTTTCATTTCTTGACAAAAAGTTGGTAACGAGGCCTTACTTCTTAAAAACCCTGGATCATCAGGAATTTCTTAAGACCTTTGTGGTCGCGGCGAAAATGTTAAAGAGTTCGTAATTAGAAGCATCGCCGAGAGAAGGAAGTCACCGACTTCAACGTCGTTCCGACCGAACGAAAACAAACGAGATTCGAACGATAATTACAGCTGACTATAATTATAATCGTCGGGATTCGACGTAATAAAACGCGAATTATATAATCGTGGAAAATTTCCAGAAAGACCATTTCTCTTTTCCTCCTTTAATTAGTCTTACTGTTTGATGGAAGTTAACCTTCTCGAGGAAAAGTTTAAAAGGTCTGAAAGTTTAGTTCACTTGGGGAAATACTTTCCAGGAACGTGTGCCAAATGAAAAATAAACCGGTCCTGGGAATTAAGCTGTACAGATCGGTACAATCCCTGAAGCGGAATCGAAATTACTCGTACGACTCGACAACTGAAAGCCCATGGTTGGCCTCGTGACCCGACGCGCGAACCCTTCGCCGTAAATCACACGCAGCGAGAAGAAAAACCATAGAATAGAATCCACGTGGAAGAATCGATGTTTGTCGAACCATTCCGTGGAAGGTTCCCTTTCGAAACTTCGTTCTGAAATACAGCCGTCTTTGAACTAACTTAATGCTCGACCCGCCATTTACTCTCCTTGAAGTACAATTTCAACGACTTCCAGCACTTTATTCTTTCCTACGTTTCGGACGATTTGCTATATCAAATTCAGATCTTAAAAAATTCGAGAACCGCTTGACGCGTTACGCGAAAAATTTTCGAGCGTTCCCCGAGCGCGAAGGCAAACTTTTACGTCTTGCAACTACAAAAGCGAGAGTATGATTAAAAAAAAGTCTTCAAGTCCAGAGAAAAATAGTGTTCGCTACATGTAGGAAAAAGTGCTTAAAAAAATACAAGTTGAAAGATTATCATTTTGAAGATTTCGAGTCATGGTAGAAGGTTCAAGAGAAAATATAAGTAAAATATCATTAGAACACCGCCAGAAATTTCTGAAAGAACGCGTAATTCGAGAAACAAAACATTCTTTGTAACTTTGAAGATATTCATTTTTTTTTTAATTAATACGCGTTACAAATGTTCTTCCTCCGTTTCACGAATACTATCTATCTTTAAAATTCTCAGATCATTTATTTCACTATCGTATATAATGTTTGAAACTAAATCCACCCACATAGGGACAAAATCCGTGTTCTAACAAGAAAAGTCAATCCGACGCAGAGATACACATGTAGTCGAGCGGTTATCCGCGTTGCAAGTCGGATTCAACGTAAAGTCAACGTTAAATCGACGTGACATCCTTTATCGGAAAACAGTCAAGTGACTTTTTCAGCGACCCGTTAACGCTGGCATTAACGCAGTCGTTGGATTTAATTAATGTCACAGCAGCGACGCGTCGTGTCATGACGACGCACGTCAATTTCATCGTTGCACGCCCAAATTCTCCAATTTTTTGTTCCTGGCTGTGCCCCCGCCCCCCAAAACCCTCTTTTTCCACGATTCTGTACTAAAATGTATCGCGAAGATCGACGAAACGACGGCGTTCAAGCTCCGTTCCGCTTATCCGCCATCATCGACTCGTTGGACAAATATATTTGCTCGGACGTGTTTGTCGAAAAAAACACGGAGTTAGAGTGTCAGATAAAAGGAGAAATACGCCCGTCAAATTGGAAATAAATCGTTGAGGACTTTATCGCGACGTGGTATGCCACTTGATAAACCGACACACCTACCCGCATCATTTTTCCAGTTAATCTGAATATCGATTCGAAATGTATCACCCGCTTCCGCATAATTTTAGACTGTCGAACGATACCCGCACCGAATTGCGCCGTCGTTTCGATCGTGACTGTATTTCGTCGATGAATTAATCGAGTTTCGTGGAAACTGGCTCAGGACACCTACCACGCTCTTTCCGTACATCTGAGGGTAGGATTATGGTTGCAAATGGAAGAAAATAGAAGTCTAAGAGATAACGGGAGCCTGAATCTACTTAGCTCGGATTATTTCGAAAAGCCGGGGATTTCGAGATGCATTTGATTACGCGAACAAAGACGTAACGCTATCAGACCGGATACTTTACGTTCACGTGACTTATTTCCACTTTCTGTTCGTTCAATTTCCAAGCTGTACGAAAGGATTCGTTCGTCTCTGGAGGGACAGTTACAATGCTATCGAGAAACAGTAAATTTTAATTGCACGATGAAGATGTTGCATTCGAGTAAGAATGTCGTGAGTTGAAATTTTCGGGCAAACGGAAATGAAACTGTTTCGAGTATCGTTTACCATGCGCGTTCCGTGCTAACCTTCCTAGTAATAAGCACGATTCCTGTTAGTGGAAACGCTTCTAAAGATTCGTAGAACCGTAATTGCTACCCTCCCTCGGGAGGCATATCGTTTCTCTACGGTTAATTACAAATCGCAACGCATATATTTGTGCTACCGATCGCCGCGTTTCCTAATTGCCGCAATTTATATCGGGCGACAGGCTTACAGTAATACGAATCGCGGCAGGCAATTAACCAAACAGATTTTGACGCGACAGGTCGCTTCCTACAAAACTAAACTATACAGATCGACTTCGAGCTCGCTCCGACATGTCAGATTTGGAAATGTTTCGTATCGATGGAAATCAATTCTCCTGGAACCAGATTAAAAGTTAAACCGGCGGATCGATGGTTTACGAGGGTAATATCGCTAGAAATTGTTGATCAATACCAAGCGTCGATATGGGCTCGTCGAAGCTTTATGAAGCAATAAGCGCGAAGATTAAAACGTGCGCGGAGCGCTGACCGAATCTCCTTTAACTCCTACCAATTCTATCCTTTTTCACTTTCGAAGTAATTGACGTTAAAAGTAGATTCTCGATAAAAGTTTCAATAACCTTTTCCTTATATTTTACGAGTTTTTAATAAGTGAAGTACACACGCCTCGCGAGAAAGATTGCGATCGTATTTAGAAAAGAGCTGTCAGAAATTAACGCGCCAAGAATTTTAACAAGTGGCTACTTTTAAACGCAATTTATAATGGCTGCAGGGGAACAGGATGCACGGCATTTGCAAACAAAGCTGCGTGATCCTGTAGCGCGCCGTGAAATCCCTCGACCATTCGTTTTTCTCCAGCTTGACTTTTCTTTAAAGCACGTCGGGTCCATTATTCATCTTTATCTATAGCCACACCACGGCAATAGACCATGAAAATTTTTAACGAAACAACAAAGCCGTTCCTTGTATGAAACAACGTGGCACGTTAGCGGGATGTTAAAACACTTTCTCGTCGTAAAATGCCCGATAAAAATATAACTTTCTTCGTGGTAGCCGAAATCTCTATGTTTTCGCGTCTTTTATGCGTTAAGTAGAAATATACGAAATGTATTCTTTATCTAGATTACCTTAAGAATATCATGCATATCGTTTATACAATTATGTACTTATACGATAGATGTATATAATTTACCTGCGATATGATCTACCGTATAAAATTAAGCGTCAATTTATACTCTTGTGTACTTTCACTGGAAATGCTGTCACAAGCTTTCCAGTATTCTCTTTGCAATAGTATAATGGATACATACAGAATTTGAATCATCCTCCTTTACGAATATAAATTTAATTACCGCGTGGCCTATCTAATGGCCTGCCTAATTTATAGATGATATTAATATTAGAAGGGATTGCTAGTAACATAGAATTGCTACTAGCATACTATTCGTCTGTCAAACGCTAAATACTAAATTTTTGAGGTGGATTTAGGTGTACGTGTGCCAAATAATTATCGGACGATTATCTTTGAAGATGTTTATTGCAGACTGGTCTCTGTACGTCTTGCTGTCGACTATCGCGGTATACTATTCGCTGTATACTGTTCGTTGTGTACTATTCGCTGTGGACGCTCGAAATATACATTCGATGTGTACCGTTCGCTGCGGACGCTCGCTGTATAATGACTGCCTTTTCGAATGCCTGTGTCGAAGGCGTATCCGGTCGACCGTTAGGCCGATTGTTATTGTTCCACCTTTTGACTGTTACGTTTTCTTACATGTTTACCGTCCATGACTTGTTTCAATTACGTTTTTCTTGCTTATTTTCCGTCGTCGTGTTGTTACACAAGACACGCAAGGTTACATAGGTCTTGTGTCGCTACATCTTCAACGTATCTTTTTACCTCTTCTTAACGATATTAATTTTCACAATAAACAGATATATAGATTTTATAAAATCTAGACGAATAATATTATTAAAAACATTGTACACGTCTCGATGGCACATTTGTCAATTGCAGCGACACGGTATTTTGATTGGTAAGCTCATTCCGATGAAAAGCATATTTATCATAATAGAATAATACGAACATTTGATATATTACGACCTAATACAATATCGCGCTGATAATACGCCTGGTGTTGCACCGAACTCGAAAAGTACAATCAAAACAATCGGAGACGATATCAGCGAGGTTTTCACATGGTTGCCTGGCAATTATCGTGAACGTCTATCGATCTACGAAGTCTTGTCCCCGAGCAAATACGTATACAACAGGCACGTTATGTCGTGAAACACGCGTATCATTTATCTAGATGGGAAATTGCGTTACGCGACTGTGAACGTACACACGGGCGAGTTCACGTGTTTATCCACAGGGAATAAAGAATCGGCTGAACAAGATTAGAAAACGTCACCTACGGCGAGGATCAAAACGTCGCTTATGGACACCTCTGTTCTTTTCTTTTTTCTTTTTTTTTTTTTTTCTAATAAAGGAGCGATTTTAGGCGAACGAAATCCAAAGTTAAACGCGCGTTTAATACCGTTACGTTCTTTCAACCCAATCGCATTTTTCCAACGATAATGAAACATCTCAAGTTCGAGCGAAATATACAATTGTTGTTGACGCGCGTAATTTCTTGTTGCAATTTTACCTTAAACGCCTTCTTGAAAGATTACAAGTCTTTTCGCTTGTAGAATAAATAGATCGCAGCAGAGTTAAGAAAATTTACAATCTACGTTTCGCATTGAAATCAATCGTGATATACCGAAAAGTGGAAAAATTGCACAACCGCTAACCAATATTCTTTCATTTCACGATATTCGTTCCCACCGATCTTGGTAGTTCGTTAAATATGGAAATAAGAAAGTTTCCGAAAGAATTTTAAATTACGCGTTTTCTTCTGCGGAGGAGAATTCTCAATGCAGGACAAATCGAGAAAAAAGAAGAAAGATTCGTGAGAACGTTGTTAAATAAAGTACCGCGGGGTAAGAAAGTAGCGTCGAATGCAGCGCAGAATTTAAGACGACAATCTACGGGCATAAATTCCGCGTATTCATAATTCCCCTTAGAAAGTGCCTTGAACGAACGGTACGTATAAGCTGCGAGAGAATCAAGGTGAATAATTTTCTTGCCTGGTTGCGCATTAATAAGTCCACCATAAACCTATGTCCTAAAAGGATCCTCGCGTCTTAATGCGGGTTTAGCGCGCGCATAAAGGGTGAATCAGCTGAAACTAATCGTATTTAGTTACCGATCCATTCGGAAATTATCTTGGATGAATTAACGTTCAGATCCAACGCTATCTCTCGAAACCTGTTAACCGACGAGCATCCTTGTCCAATAAATAAGCGTAAACGCTTCCTTCGAGCCGCTTAAAATTCGTTTCTTTTCTTAAGCGGCAAAATTTCTCGTTCGAACCAACGTGACTCATCCCTTTCTCTTTCTTTAATTTCCTGGGAAGGTTTTCCTGGAAATTACGCTTGTGGAAATCGAAAGAAGTTACCGGATCTGTCAGTAATGAATTCGTTCGAACGGTTTTCCTCAATCAGGATTGTTGTAGCACGATTAAAGTCGCCAGGTCGATCGATACGGTATTTGATACGTGTGACTCGCCCCACTTTATCAAGAGAGACGCGAACATCTATCTGCCTATCGTAGGTGGATCAATCGGTTCTATCGGTCGCGGTTGCTCCCATGAACTAGCTTTGTGCCAGCTGTTCGAAACTTTTAACCGCATGCATACGCCGTGCAACGTAGAGAGAGCGTCGCCCAACGTTAATTGTCTCCAACGCCCATAAATTATGCAAACTAATTTTGAAAGTCACCGACGAAAGATAAGAGGAAATTATGGAATTAAATTTAACGCTGGCGTTATACGCGTCGGGAGCGTTTAAAGAGATTTCTTGGAGAGCAACTCCGTTGATGCACAATGCAAAAGAGACGATCGGTAACGTAATAACGAACGGTGTATCGGTCTCTCTCTCTCTCGCGACTTTCGCGTTCGTCGTTTCACGAGAGAACCATATTTTTGCGCGAATGATACGACGCTGGATGTCAGGACGCGATAAACCTTGGATCGTCGCAACATTTTGTTTGTAATTCCTCGAAATCATAAGGAAGCGATACTTCATCGTTAAAACGTTGCCCTACGAGAGCTGGCATTTAACAAATCTTTTCTTCTTCATACATCGAACGTTTTCATGATGTCTGTTTTATTATAGGTATACCCCTGCACAAATGATGAAAGGTCGGCATCAATTTCGTCGTCGTTTCAGTCTACAGCCGTCGACGCTGAAGGAGGGCCAGGAAGATGGAACGACGAAGAACATTAGGTAAGGAGATTTATACTTTCCAAGCGTCTCGAAACCTGTCTTATTCGCGCTCGAAAATCCTTCGCCTCGATAAGAAAAGAAGAATCTTCCTTTTCTTGCCCCTAAGGTACTTCTATCCGTATTCTTCGTGTCCCTCTTTCTCCTCTTGTTTCACGGAGAACGAAGCTACACTGTTTTTACAAGCGTCGACTGATTTCCTTCTTACATTCGCGGAGTATACTACCGCCGCTAATACGAAACAAACGAAAGAATCACACGGACCCATGGGAAAGAACAAAACGATTTACGGGTGAAAGTGCGTTTTCCATCGTTCTCGAAACGAATTCCAAGCATCAACCATTCTTTCTGCTCTTTTTTTCTCTTTTTCTTCGCTCGTACCTTCCTCTTCGATCCCCTGACCTCCTCTTGACTCGCTCTTAGGCTAGGTCGAGCTTTAATTTCGTGGCTAGTCTTCGCAAAAAGGGAAGCTCGCGCTCTTCTCCTTTGTGCGCTCGGTAATAACCGCGTCTGACTCCTACTCGTAATAAGCGTGGATGATTACGGAGATACTTAGAAACAGTTGTTATCTGGTGCATGCAAAAGCACCGGTACACCGTCCCCGCTTGCATACTCTGCACACAGCAGATATTCCGGGGACTAATAGCGACTCAAATTCAGGACAGCTCCTACACAAAACATATACTCGATAACGCGTGGAGACGGCGAAAGGGATCTTCAACGTTCATTAGCACTATTCTCTTCGTCAGGACGTTATCCCCTTAAAGACGGGGCAGTTGTCTCTCTTATTTGGCCCCTTATGTTTCGTTCTAAGCTACAAGCCTGTTATCAACCGTTTTTTCAAACCATAGCTGTTACGCGAGAAACGAAGAAAAAACAAAGAAATTCGTTAGAACGTTACGTATCAATCTTTTCGATGTTTCTTATAATTTGGTAGATTCTATCGAGGATATTTCTAAATATATTTCAGAAATGAGAGACTGTCTGAGTCAGACAGCGGCGGTGGAAAACAGGTGGAGAGTTCCATACGACACAAGATCGTGGTGATGGGCGCCGCGAAAGTTGGCAAATCCGCGATAATTAACCAGTTCCTCTACAACACATTCACGCCAAAGTACAAGCGAACGGTGGAAGAGATGCATCACGGTGATTTCAATGTTTCCGGGATACATTTGACGCTCGACATCCTGGACACCTCAGGCTCGTACGAGTTCCCGGCTATGAGAGACCTATCCATCAAGTCTGCGGACGCGTTTATTCTCGTCTACGATATTCACGATGCAAACACGTTCCTCGAGGTGAAGACTCTCAGAACGCAGATTCTTAACACCAAAGGTGCCGTGCCCATCGTTGTCGTTGGGAATAAAGTCGACGTGACCGACTCGGCGCAAGAGGTAAATTTTATCGTGGCCGAATGAGACGGAGATCTTTCGTCCGTGACATTAAATTTCTATGTTTGATTTCGACAGGTCTGCTTGTGAAAAATCTGGATTCGGACATTTGAATTTGAAAATTTGAATATGAAACCTGTATTTTAATTAAATCTGTAAATTATAATTAAATCCGTGTTTGAATTATTTTATATGCTTGTCCCAGGTGGATACAGACAGCACGAGAGAACTAGTGATCATGAAATGGGAGAACGGCTTCGTGGAAGTGTCTGCCAAGGAGAACCTGAACATTTCACAGGTGTTCAAGGAACTACTGATACAAGCGAAACTAAAATACAACTTGAGCCCAGCTTTGAGACGTCGTCGCCGGCAATCATTGCCGCCGCCGCAGCATTTGAATTCTCGTAGCAGCAGCGCTCACGTTCCATCGCCGGCGCAGCTGCAGCATTTGCAGCAGATCCGTGAACGTTCCGAGTCCAAGAGGAATTCCTGTATTCTATCGTAAAGAGCCTCTCGTCGCTACGTATCCGATGATCCGAAAGAGAAAGGGTGAGGGAATCGAAAGGGCGAGGGCAAAGCTATGCCGCGACGATTCTATTAACGATTCCGTTCGCCGAGATCGATCGATGTTCCCGCTCGACGTTCTGACGTTTCCGCGCGGCACGTTCAACACGCTTCTGATCGATCGTCGAATGGCCGATCGAAAGAATTACACGGCTAAAGATATCGTAGACAAAAAGATAAAGGCGGACGTTTAGCCAAGGAAATTCAGCATTAGCGGTAATTTCTTCCTTTTCATAGGCTAAGGATTCGATATCGTTAAGGCTATCGAAACCTAAAGCAAAATAAAATGGTTTCCGAATTGAAGATTCCGCCTACGATTTCAAGTTGAAAATGAAGAATATTTACCTTAGAGATGGCCTCTATTCGATTGGAAACTTTATAATTCTCGTACGGTTATCGTACCGTTCGTGGTTTTCGTAGTCCGACTTTAAAAGATTTAGGTAGCAAATTTTCTTAAATAAACGAGTTTCGATTATTCCATGTTTATCGTTCAACAATTCGATGTGCGTAGCGCGAGTCAACGTACTTGATGTGTCTCTATTTCATCTCCGATTAGAATATATGTCCCGAAAAATTTGAAACTCTTGTTCCAAGGTAGAATAAAACACCACGAAGAGATCAATGGAACACTTTGCGATTACTCTGATAGGGATAATTATTCCTTGTGATCTATCTAGTCATTCGATTCTTTCCGCAATCGAGAAAAATATCCTATTCTCCTTGCTCGGTGCAAAATGATTTTAAAGATTTTATTCGATGTTGCTGATCGATGAAATGTAAACTGATCCAAACGGCATATATACCGTTGTTAACATAATTATTCCGAATTATCGAACCGTAGAATTCCATTTTTACAAATATATCAAAGTATCTTACAAAGGTATCCTATTTCAGGGTTGTTTCCCACTGCCCATTCACTATCTTATTATCCACTTACTGACACGTACAACGGCCAAACAATATTTTATAAAGCATTATTGGTTAGTCGATTAATCTTACATCAAGCACTTGCCTACGCTCTTCTTTATACCGTATAATATATCGTTTAATTAAAGAGGTTAATTTCCATATACATACATATATATATATATACATATAATTTCCATTTCCATATACATACATATATATATACATATTTGATCTATGGACTAAAAGGTTTGCGAATATATCGCGTTAGAAGAAACGTTCTATTCGTTATTTACGACATATAGATACTTCTAACGAGACGTATTGGAAAAACGGAATATCGACTTATTTGTCAATTACGATGAGCGTGAACTTATTGTACACGATTGCCTTGCCTAGAACCTGAGTTACCGTGAGTACAATAATGTTCAGGTGAAACGAACAACCACGTACAAATTCTGATCGATTGCAGATAGCTTTTTAAGTAGTATCGTTGTACTTGGTAAACTTGCTAATAACGAGAAAGTAGCGCGTACGATTTCTGTTTACGTAATTAGATAACAGAGATAGAGGCGTCTATAAATTTTAAAGGAAATACTATGCAACGATCATTGATTTTAAGATTAGATGCAAAAGTTTATTACTTCGCGTTATCGCATGATACATAAATTTATCGTTTGGGAAAGAGTGTCACGTTTTCGAATCTATTATTCAGATACAAAACTAATACATATACGTTAGTATAAATGTAGAAAGTCTATGTAAATAACAGAGCATCGTGATGTGGATATCTCGTTGAATCGAAACCCACATTGGGTATAATTTTACATAGGTATATTGTAATTAAGTAGCAGCGAGTCAGCACGTAATTTAACGCGTTCAACGATTATAAAATATCGCACATCACGATAAGAGGATAATTTATTTGAATGTAAAACAGTTCGAGATCGAAGCTATTTAATCGCTCCAAGATTATCTATTATAGACGAAATCTTTTGCTGAAATCATGTATTTAACTGACCTGTGCAACTGCATTACTTCGTGTTACTTAGATTAATGTTAGACCAATCGGTTTAATAAACGAAATCTTATCATCACACTACGAAAATCTAAAGAATTTTACGACGCGTACAATAAATCTACGTTATATGGAGTTTCTGAGCAAACTGTACTTAACACGACTGTAACTATTTTTAGCGTAGCTCTGGAAAAAATATGTGGTAACACATTATTGAGTAGTCTATGCCCTTGACTTTATATCATTGTGTTACCAGAAATTAAATAAAAGATGGATGTCATATTTAACTTCCACATAATTTTGTTTTGTTTCATTTTATCCCCTAAAACTTTCGTAATATATAAGAGCCGTAATAGATACTTTTCTACGTATTTTACGTATACAATAGAAGCTTAGTTTTTCTGGCAACCTTTTTTATTTACATTTATCAGCTACGAGCAAAGTATTAAACGATTTTAGATACTACCAGAATCTTTTTGATTCCACCCTAAATAAAGTACAGGATAAATGTACTTTTTTATGGAATTTTGTGTTGAAATTTCGTTCAATGGAAACTGAAATACCAACTTTACGAGGATAAAAGACTAATTATGTTAAGAGTAATTATCGACAAATAGTCAATATTTTTATAAAACGATGAAATTATTACTTTACCTCTACAATATTCTTAAATGCATTAAGAAACATAAATTTATTACGGTACATGTATATCTGGATTATTTTTTCATAATTTCCAGTACGTTCATGAATACACGTTTATACCTAACATCGGTATACGTAACCTTACCAGTAATAGCATAACCTTAACAGTGAAAGCATAACCTTAAAGAGAAATATGTGCCGGACAAATTTCCGTATTAAACTCGATTTGTGTAAATACCATAATGATCTGCATCGTTTTTGTTGGGTTTTTATTGACACTACTAAGATGATAAATATAAACGATGTAAAAGAGCATATTAGAGAACTCTTCCGTATTAATGAGCCATTTGATTTGTTTCTAAATGAAGTTGAATATTTACCACCTAACGAGGACGTACGGATTTTGAAGGAGAATGAAACAGTTTTGTAAGAATTCTTGCAACAAAGGTATGTGAAAATTGTAATAATGTATCAGTTTCAGTCATAGTGTTGCAGGGTTTTACCTGGCTCTCAACTAAGCAATATTCAACTAAGCAGTACTCAACTGAAAAATCAGCTCGAATTATCCATAAGCATCCCAGTTTCATCAATAGACACTAGTAGACAAGAGCTAGAAAATGGTTCTGCATATCCACAACAAACTGAACAAAGATCGATAAATTCTTCGAAATCGGCAAAAAATCTACCTCAACAAGAGCACCTGCCAATTAATTCTCCTGTTGCATTGTCAAGCCCTACGCAACAGGTATATCCAGCTGATATAGCAGACAAATCGCAAAATGGTAAAGAAAGTAAGTAAAACAAGTAAGAAATAAGCACATTGGTTGAATGGAAAGTATAGTATTACTCATTTATGGTATACCTTATTGGTATACCTATATGGTATTACCTATTTATAGTATATTGCGCTATTACAGATACAGAAGCTGTTTATGTATGCGCAAAGAGAAAACGTGCACGACGAAGGAGAAGCACAAAAGTCTTGGAGCCACCTTTAAACGAAGAAGACAAATTTGATACATCCAAGGTTATAAATTCTAAAGTTGTCCCTCTTGGTAAACATATTCGTTTTGATAAAGTAGATGACAAAATTGATTTAGAAAATCAAGCTACTTGTCAAGAAATGATAAATGGAGCCCCTACTGTATCACCTACTCATGAACTTACACATTTATTATCATTGGTTAATAATTCTTTTCCGCTTACCTTTGAGAACAACAGAGTAAAGAACACTGTGAATGCAAAACATCTACGCAATGAAGTAAATGAAGTCAATGAAGTTAATGCATCCCATGAAAGTAACAGTGAAAATATAGCTTCGATAAAGGAATTAGAAGAAACAAAAGTGTTTGTAAATCTTGAAACATATCCAGTCATGACAACAAAACCAAAAATTAACGATGTTATAGCGTTTAAAGTAATTCTTTGAAATATTAATTATATTTTTAACCACAATTTTACATGAAATTCATTTTTAGATGCTCAAAATTGGCTCAGATTATACACCGCAAGTATCAAACTTTATCGTTGCAGAAGTCGTATCTTGTTGTCCAGAAAAATCACTATATATCTTTAAAGTATTACGTACGTGATTTTATATCATTAATGTATCTCTAAGATATATCTATATATTTTTTATTAATTATGATCTAACGTTTTTCTATGCAGAAGGTATGTCAGAAGTCCAAGTGCCAGTTGGAAAATTAAACTTTATGGAAGAGGCAAATGAACGTGTGATGAATGATACAATTACATTAAATTATGCACAAATAATGAAACCTAGATTAGTATGTAAATCAAGTACTAGATATTCGTTCTCATCAACTTGATGATTACTTAGTTAATAATTTCATACACCTTTTTTAATATATTTTAAGCTAAATAATTTTGTGAATAAAATTAAATATATAAATGTAATATTGTTTTTAAAATAAAGAGTAGAATTTATAAAAATTACCTTTCTCTTGTAATGCTTAAACAGCGTTCCTGGCGTGAACGTTAATCGTAGATTATGTTGCTATTGTTGAACAGTTCACTTCAATTTCACTTTACATTAGAACAAAGAAGAAAAATTTAATTAATTTCACTTAAACACAAAAATTAGCGTTGAATTAACAACTGTAAAGCTCGCAAATAATACGTGACAATACCAATGCGTACAATTTCACTACGACGCATGTGTGACGACACATACGTGCGAATGTCTATTCGTTTTTGATTAAATCTTTAATACCACTTCACAAAATTTATTACTGAACACTTTGACACTATCGCAAAACAGAATATTTGTATATTTTTCTTTTATTTCCTGTTTTATTGGTATATTTAATTCAATTTTACAACCGCGTCCATCACGTTCGAAAAACTGAAACAACTGCACACACAAAAGACGATTGGTAGAACTATTTTTGGCGGTTTCATTCTGATTGGCTGATACAAATTTATTCCACCAATGAGATTTCAGTAAGGAATACTACGAAAGTTTAGAATTCCGCGCGTAATTCGTTTGTTCTTATTAGTCTATGGAAATATGTATATTTATTTAGAACATTATTTTATATTAAAAGATTATCTTTTATAATTATACGATATATTAATATCATATAATGATAAGAGAAAATTTACAATTGTTTGATATAAATTAATAAAAGACCCAAAATTTAATTAATCGATAAAATTGAATTAACAAATTTTTAAATAAAAATCAGCCGAAAAAATGTTAATAGACGAATCATTTTTCTACGTGCGAACTTGACCGTTGTTTCTATATTGCTAACACAATAAATTCAGAGTAAAACAAGAAGAAAAATCATAAATGAAAAGAAGAAGCTTTGGAGCTTGTAATCGTAGAATTAAACGTTTCTTTCAACTTTGCTTTAAGCATCTTTGTTCTCCTCTCTCATTGATCATCTTCAAAATATGTATATTTATAATGTGCAAAATTTTGCGTATTCCATCCCACGGTTTGTACAACTAATAACAGAAACTGTTCGCTCATTAAAAAAAGTTTTTATATTAAATAAAACTACATAATACTGAGCGTATATTTCATTATAAAACAAAGGCAGATATTCTTTAAAATTTCAGTTTAATCAATAGCTAACTGATGTATACTCGTACGATTCTATACGATGCCGTAGTTCGAAATTAAATTCGCTTTAGCATTTCCAGTTCAGCACGTCGCGTCGTCGCCTAGTTGTTCAGCCTTTGACAACAAATCTGAACGCAAACGAGATACCTGGGATTAATACCAGTTAATAGAATGCAGCGTGAACGTGCGGTTTGCTCCAGCGAACGGCCATGTATTCGCATAACCATTGTGCTATTAATAACCCGCATACAGACAAAATTGCGCCATTGCACGAAATTGTAGACTTAATATCTCTTAACCGATTCTCATTGTTCTTCCTAACAAAACGATTAAAGACCTAGCGAACTGAACGTCCACAATTAGTTGTAGAGCTTTCATCTTATTTCTACCTCTGTCTTCCTCTCTCTTCTTCTCTTATTCCCTAGATTTCTCGAATAGCAGTCGATCTATCTCACCACGTTGTACTCTCTGTTTCACCTAGTAGTAATTTAATCCGAATGATTCATTAGCCCTATACCGAATAAAACGATGAAAATTAATTTGTTTCAAAGAAACCCGACGTCATAGTGTTTCGTGGTCTCGAGTATGCTTTCGGTGCCATTCTTTTCGCTTATAAACGGTAATACCACAATCCATGGCAATTAATCTTGGATGTGGACTCAATCTCCGTGTATCGAAGCGGTGCTTTATAAATATAAGTAGAAAATTAACAATAACAAACGCATATAGATGAAATCTAATTCGTTACTCAATTAATCTTTCGAGAGACGATCTAGGACATACTTCTCGTTCAAACTTCATCCACTTGACGATTTTTACATTTCCTTATATTTCTCCCCTTTTTCTTGTTGAAGAGTGACAAATGAACAAAGGTAATGATCACGAAATTTTAACCGTGAAAGTACTGTACTGTATAAATATTTGCGTTGATCGTATAACGGTGATTTGGTAATTCGAGATGTGAATAATCCACGAGATAAAATACAAGAGTAAATTCAGACGCAGATCTAACTTCGCGAATCCATCCGTGTAAGGGGATGGATTTATTTCTATTCTCCGAGGGTGAATTATTCATAGCTAAATTGCAGCTGGGAGGGTGCGACGCGGTTACGTAACCTCGAACTTCTTGCTTACCTTTTTTCCGCGGTCGTCCTCGAAACAGAGGATCTCTTAGAAGATTCACGCGTAATGTGCTTTTCTATTTCAAACTCGTTTCAAATTCGCACGACTGATGTCGTGATTTCAAAAATTAATATACAGCAATACATTCTGCTCAAGGTAACTTTGAAAATTCAGAAGACTGAATGTTTCCATGCAGCAAATCAATTAGCATCGACCTTCATCGGTGTGATGATTAAAATCGTATAAACGTTCCGATAAAAATTTTTAATTCAACTCGATTACGTTTTACACACTTTGCGATTTTCTCGTAACAAGCAAACGTTTGCCTTTCGTTTGAACGATAAATCACGAACAGAGAGACTCTTACGAAAAGCGACTTTCTGCGGCGGTGTTCAAAGTTAATTCCGCAAAGTCAGCCAGCCAAGAACTTGTTCACGTTGCTTTCGGGAGTGTCAAACGTTTTACGAGCAAACTTTCCGTGTCACCTGTAACGAGGTGTTCGATTTCCCCAAGAACTCGCGAGGAAAATTACGAGCACCGGGGACGAGCAACTACGGAGAGTATCGACTAAGTTTACGGCTGAAGAACATTCTGACAGGGACTCGTCGCTCATGAAGAACGTAGCTCATAAAGTTCGGACGATCCCAGCTCCTTAACGATCTTCTTCCTGTTAATATCACGTGTCTCCGCATTAGAAAATGAAAGGAACTTTCCCTAAATTGTTAGCCCCAAGTTGAAAGCTTCCCTTCGTCGTTACACACCGAGAAAATCTAAACGCTTTCCTTGCTCGAGACCGCGTTCCTTTCATGTTTAATCCTCCTTTCGCGAAACCGCACGCCACACAACGAGGATTTTACGAGTAAGCAGCTTTCCATAAGTACCGAGACGATTCGATCGCTTTCTACGAGTTGCAATGCAATAAGGATCTCTTATGTAAATTCGCCAGATTCTCGACGAAACAGCCAATTGTTCGACGGTGGTGCGCGAGATGATTGCATCCATATCCGTGAGTTGATACGAGAGCACGTCGCGCGAGCAGGAAGCCAACCAGATTGGAGGCTTCCAGCTTGTCCGGGTAACCTTTCATGGAAATTTCATCCCATTACCCTAGCTGGAGGAACCGCATATTCTCACGCGAATGCCTCTACGCACGTAACTGAACGATGTTTCAGAATTCTTATGGGAAGAGATGGTAATTTATACGAATTTTTGAAAAAGCTTTTGGAGAAGAGATTATTTCTTGATATTAGAAACCAGGTGCGGACGATCGATATGGCACAAGAGACCGTATCAACAGATAAAATATAATGTAGTTATTGAAACAGCCTATAAAGTACATAAAACTACTACTAGATTGCGATGAAATTTTGACCAATCTGTACCGTATAGTTTCATTAAAAAAAAAAAACAAATTACGTACATTCGAAAATTAGTTATTGCCGAGTGCATCTACTTTTCTAATCTTTCCTGTGCGAAACTTAAGTACGCACCATCTCCTATAAAATTCATCCTTATGATCGTATGATAATAATGTTGCGCGATTATGCACCTTCGTATAATATATAATATTCCTAAGCGTATAATCTTACGTCCGCATGCACTGCGTTATTAAAAATATAATCCTGCGTCACCGGCTGCAAAATCACAACGCCACGGTATCGTGCGTCTGCACCTGTCTCGGTTGGATTGGCTAGACTTCGAATAAACTAGTGTCTCTGCACACCACTCGTTAGGATCGTGATTCAGTTTTTAATATCTCTGTTACTCGAGAAGCATAGATACCGGAGATCGGCCGTTATAAATTTTAACGACGAATGTTTATGCTTATGGATGAGACGTAAGCAAAGTGTAGGCTGCAAAGCGGAATAAAGACGCTGCTGAGCACGTCGTAAATTGAAGCGGATATTACTGTAAAATGTTTTCGATACGACTCGTGTCGTACTTATGTTCACGAATGATGCTTATCCATCAGTGCTCCCCCTATTTCGATAAACAGCGAGAAAAACACGGCATTCAAGCGAGTTCAGAACGTTTCGATGCTTCGACAGTCTCTCCTCGTGTTCTTTTTCTCGTTCGGCAAAAGCTTCTTTTAGGGATGACCTTATTCCTGGAGAGACATCCGACATTCGACGCGCAAAAAGTCGAATAAATCGATAGCGAAGCCGCGGAGTCATCGTTAAAAATAGTCCGCGACTTTCACCGTAAAAATGTAATTAACAAATGGAACGTATCCTAGCGATTGGAGAGGTTGGAAATCATATTTACGTATGCCGATATTAGCACGGTTCTCTCGTTTCGCGTCAGTTTATTAAAGAGATATCACGATCAACGCTCGATTGGTATTCTCGCATAAAGTTCGTTTAGGAAACAAGTTTATTAAGAAAAGCGAAAAGAAGAGTAAAAATAATGGCGTTTATGACTCGCGAATTCGGCAACTGGATGAAGCTCGAAAAGAATACAACGAGATTTTGTTTTGGGAACGAGTCGATGAAAACAGAAGATTCTGGGACACGAGGAGCCTGCAAAGCGTCGGATTTACAGTAGTCTAGCTCGATATTGGACGCGACCAGCTGCTTCACCGACAAAAATGCGTGGTAAAAAAACACTGTTGCTCGTATCGACGTTGCTTCAGGCAATATTTCTCCGAGATTTACAGGAAATTGACATCTACCGCACACGTCCCCCAAGGAAGTAGTCGGTTAACGATCTCATAACTCAATTCCAACGCTTTAATAATGGTCGTATATTTTAAAGGAAATTTAGTTTACAAAGACGAATTGCGATGCTGCAAGTTTTTCCATGATAAAAGGCTTAAATGATAATCTTGAAAAAGTTTGATCGAGATGTTCGCCCTGAAAGAGCCGCGGAACTTGCCCTTAAAGAATCGCCCTCCGATATTTTCGCAAGTTAAAACGCTCCGAGACGAGCGAAGGATTAAAAAGAATGCTAAGAATAATCGGTAAAATATTACGTCGAATTCCGACGATTACTCCGAGAAGCAAATTATCGTAGTTATTTTATGCAAAATTTTTAAAACCAACGCCTTCATAGGGTCGAATAAGCGCCCGTAAAAACGAAAGACTTTCTCTGGTTTTCCCAAAGGGTACATATTCAAATGGAATTCCTCTTGAACTATCTACTGCAAATCTTTATCACCGAAAACTTTCCGAACGTAACTATTTATTCACGCAATACATCGTTATATGGTATTTTTAAGCAAACCATGTTCAAGCTAGCAATAAACTGCGCCACTTTGGCAAAGTGCATTCCCGCGGTATTCGCGTAACTTCGCTGAACGCTAAAAATTTCACGAATACAAAGTGTCTCTTTCTGCATCTAACATGGTATACTCTTTCAATGGGTTACCTTGTAAAGGTACTCTATAATTCAGGTTCAATTCTTCAGAACCCACGATTGCTTCCTTAACATCGTCTGTGTGTGTGTGTGTGTATGTTGACTGGATCTTATGGAAATCGTAAGAGCAATGCAACGTGCAACGGCGCATCCATGGTCTTTATCTGCGGCCACGTGATCATGCGATACCATTCTTGCAAGTCGACTCTCTTCACGATCACTGCCGGAGGGGATCGATAAGTCGTCCCGAACGACGCCGGTAAAACGGCGGTCGAAGATAAAGCTGCTTGTCGAGACGTTCAAGTTCATCGAGTCGAATTTTTATGACAAAAGCGTCCGGTATGTGTCGCACGACTTTCGTCTCTGCAAAAATCTTCGCTTCGTGAACTCTAGTTGGAACAGTGTGCGAGAAGCGATACATTGGATATCGCTGTTGAATCTCTCTTATGTGCTGCGTTTGGGAAGATAGGCACTACGGATAGGTGTTATGGAGGACAGACTATATGTTCTTGCAGAAGTTTGATTTTCTTCGGATTTAGTGTATCGAAGTAGAGATATTTTTCAGGCTGATAAATTCCATAACGAGAAATTCGAATAAACTACCTAATAAGGGAAGTCTGTTACAGGAACCATCGCTGTATCGATTATCGTTTTAATTTAATATACAACGATAGGCAATTTTGTGAATTTCCTCGCTGTCAACGTTCGACTACCTACATTCGCTTGTAAACAAAACAGTGTTTTCATCAAAGTTAGTCACTGACTCGTTGAACAGATTTACAACGCGTTATTAGATACATGACAAAATTCTCTGGACAACTACCACATTTCTAACTACAATTTCCAGATCTATATAACGCAGGACGCGAAGTTTCTGGATTTAACTGAAGGGAATTGATCCGGGATACGTAGCCATCTGTGTAAATAAAAGAAACTTCCCTCATGTTCTCTGCAACTCGTCATTTCCCTGCTAATTTATTTACTTCGTCGTTATTCTCTCTTCTCGTGGCAAAAGCGCGTTACAATTAACGCGTTATCATTAACGCGAGGACAAATCCGAGAGATCAAGCAGCGGGATCACGAGAAAAGAGACGAGGTCTCTAACTACTCCCCGTCGAAAGCACTGTTCCCCTGAGATTATTGTCCCAGCGTCACCGGAAGCAACCCCGAAACCGGCAATCTCCATCGCGTGACGCGGAGAGGTGTTTGAAGGTAGGAACCTTTGGAAATCCCTGAGGGTAGGCGAAGGAGAAGAAAGAGAAAAAGAAAAGTCCAGGCGAGGACGAAAGAAGAGAGAGAAAGAAGAAACTGTCGAAGAACAAGCCGACGAAGAAAACGAAGGGAAAAAGAAAGAGCGGAGGAGAAGAAAAAGAAGACAAAAGTGTAGGTTTAATTTAATCGGACAGGCAGAGTTGAAGAACTGTCGGGGCGCCTGCGCAGCCGCCGTACGTCCCTGGACCACCGACCGCTAGTAGCACCCGCCGACGTCGACGTCGTGGTTGTCGTGGTGGTGTTCGTTGTCGTCGTCGCGACGCCCAGACACCGTGCCGTCCGCGTCTCTCGAGCAGTGCGCGTCCACACGTCGCGACGACACGGCTCCTCTCTACTTGTCGCTCCAATCCTCCAGTGCTCAGGAATTTCGGCTGCTGCCGTGCGCGATCCTAACTACCCTTTGTGCACGTGACTCTGTTGCCAGCACGAGATTCGCACAGTTGCGGGACTGTTTTTTTCGTCTGCTCTTCGTCATTCTTCTCCCCAGATAACATTCCGGCTCGATTCAACGACGAAAGACGCGATGTGGCAAATGGTTGGATCCATCTTGCCGCACAGGATTTGAAGGAACAGACAAGGTAAGAGAAACGACGATAATAGCGGTATCGTTAATGGTCACGCGACGTCGAAGTTAAATCGACTGAATGTTAAGGTCAAAGGCATTAAGAACGGGTCAGGAAACTTAAATTTAGCGGGCAACTTGGGAGCGCGGGGATGGACCACGAGGTTATCACGTTTCGAAGGATCGGCGTTGAATCGTATATTTTGAGGAATCCCGACGGGCCAATAATTTTTCGCGAGCTAGTTAACGTTCCCGCTCCAACAGGTCGTTGACAGACGCCGCCGTCTCGTAAAACGCGTGAAGGCACGGAACACGAGTACGGACGCTTCACGCGAGCCGTGACATCGATTCTTTTTTTCCTGGTCGGCCATCCGCGGTCCAAAAATAATATCGCGAAGCACGAAGACTGGAAGACACGCGGTGAGGTGGCACGTTTATTTATGCGACGCTCGGCGTCGCGCGGAAATTGTACTTCAGTGGCAGGAAAGAAACACGGAGCTGAATAATTCATACGGTTATGAACGAACGTTTCGGAGCATTCGTCGCATAAATGTTGCATGCACGATGATTCCGCTGGACGTGGCGGCTTCATCGTGCGGAATTTACTCGCGAGAAAACTCAAAATTCTTTTAACGTCGGACGATCGATAAGGAAATCAAAAAGTTAGCCGTGAAAACGTTGCTACTTTCCGTAAACCGATCGTCGGAAGAAGCTTGTAAAGGGAAAAGAAGCTCGTTTCTATTAACCTGGAGGATTGCAAGGGGGTGCATTGACTGAGGCTCCACGTGTACCGTGGCCACGTCGGTGTTTTCCACTTCTATTTACTCGGCGAAAACTGAAATTTCGACGGGCTGTCCCCCAGGTGGAAAGCCGAGACAACGCTGGAAACTTCCATCGACATTTCCTTTTCACGTGACCCGATAAAATGTTATCGTACTAACGCGCATCGCTACGAAGCTCGAGCGCGTTTTTCGAGAAAGTTTAGGATTTACAACGTAATATCAGAGCATCAGATTGCAGAGATAGATCAGCCGCAATAAATAACGTTCGCGTTACATTTGTAATCCATAACGAATATAGTTGCGATGTAAAGATACGAAAATAAATTGTTTACAAGGCTGAACAAATACGACGTACGCGTTTCACTCCATTTGGCATTTATTCGAATAGATAATTCCTTTGTAAATACGCGATATAGGACGGAGAACTGCGTTATGAAAAATATCAGGGCGTACTGTTTACGAGATCGAGCATGTTCGACGTAAACGAACTTTTTCCAACAGTTGTAATTCCAACATTACAATAAATATCAAAGCAAACTACTCGCAATTCAACTAGTCGAGTTAACTAGTCAACTATTCGACTAACGAAACAAATTCAACGTGAACATTTCCTTGCGTTTGAACTTTTTTCGAACAGTCGAATCATCTTTGACAGCAGACGATACAGAGTGAAAAATTATCAAAGCAGCGTCTCGCGCCTCGTTCGAGACACAAACGTACGCGGAGATGCAAAATAACTGACTGATCTTGTTCCATACCTCGATACGCCATTTCACCGTACACTTTGTGCGTGTTCGTTGTTCGCATCACGATGCTCAGTCATTCTGCTCCACCTTTCTTTCCTATCGTTTTCTGGGTCATTTGTTATTGTACTCTAGCTTCGAGTACCACTGCGTTGCGATTTTTCCTTCATTTTTCCCGCACTATTTGTCGCGTACTGGCACAAGCTGCCCCAAGCCATGGGAAATATGCACTGGCGACGCTCGGTTCGTGTCGCCGCTGCGAAGTAGATCAACCTGTGTAAAATGCCACACGATTCAACGTTGTCGCTGGATGCTGGCTTGTCGCGAGAACACTGCATAAACAGGTTACATTATGATAGATGTGTTTGCCCCTACTTGAAAAAATTAGCTTGTTCGCTCGTTTTTCTTATCGCGAGTACGTTGCTTGCAGAATATGCTTCATGTTTCATGCGTGGGTTGATTAAAGCAGCTTTTTTTCGGTGGGAATAGAAGATGGAGGGATAAAGGATATAATAATGGAATTTTAGATTAAATTCTAATCTCGATAATCGAAGGAATTGGAATTTCGAGATACTATTTGTAACTATTGCTAATTTGCAATGTTGAGTATGCTATTAATTTTCATATTAATTAGGCTGTTTGCGTGATTGAAAATTAAGAAGTTATTATCCAGATGAGATATGCCTGAATCAACTCAAACGAGTAAAGTTCTAAGATGTTCGTTTCGGAGATACCGTTTCAGTATTTCGAAAACCTATTCTCTAGAACTCTACTGCATGCAACTCTACTGCGGTTGTTCCAAGGTGAATAGATTCAACTTCGTGCACGTAGATGAAAGAATAAGTTTCATGAATAGAGAGATTAAAATACATCACTGTTCGAGATGCACAGAGAGCGTTGTTTCAAAATTGGACGATCGGATTGCAATGGACGTCGTTTTTCAGATAAACGTCCTTAACACGATATATGAAACTTTCATCCCGGCATATACGACCACGAATAACCTGAGGGGCGAATGGACGTGTCCCTTCGTCGATGCTTCGTCACGATTAAGTAAATATCCATCAAGTTTAACGTGTTGTTGCTTCCAATTAGCCAAGAGCGATGCGTATATACGGGACTTGGATCGATTGGAAAAAGAATCTATAAATTACGTAATACTATATCAAGTTCTATCTACGGTGTTATAACGGGACGAATCGATGATGAGACTAATTGCTACGATACTTGGAAACGAGTAAATTAGAAACTTAGTTTAGACTTCGATTCAACGAGCTTTCGTTAACTTCTATTTTCATATACGTATAAGCGGAATGCAGAGATTTGCGCGTTTCTGGAAAATTAAGAAAACCCGCGGAAAGTATAGAATAATGAAGGCGTGGTAAAAAATAATCAAAGTAACGAAATCGTTATAACGCTTAATAAGCGAGCGAAAGAAATTTCGTTGCAGAGATAAAATTGATTTTGGCACGTAATAATTACGAATTTGTCACGTATTGAAATTACTAAACTAGATTCCAGAGAAATAGAATTGACCTCGGAACATGATAATTAGAATCGTGAAACATTCGATTATCGATTCAATCGTCAAATAAAGTCAAATTTGACCGCATCGTGTATATTTCCGCAGCTCAGGAACAGGAATACGAAAAAATAGCATAAAAACTTTATCGGAGAAGCTAGTTTCCACTAAACCTCAGGAGTACTACTATGCATATGCGGGAACTCGTGAGAAGTACATCCGCTGTCAGGATGCTGTCACGCGTCTTACATAACTCGCTCAATGTTTAATAACCTCGCGTCAACGGCAGCAGCTTCCTAACTATTTTCCAGGCAAGCATCGAACCTTCGTGTTACAACTTTCCATCCTCTTCGTCCCTTTGCTGTCGTTCTCACGCGAACGATAACGCACGAAAATCCAGATCGCAGAGCAGGATACGAGTTCGTTGAAGCAACAGCTCTGATTCGCCTATGAATTCAAATACGCTTAGATAAATATGCATCGAACGATCCGACGTACGTTGCGTAACTTGCGATCGATCCTGTCGCGTTCGGAATATCATAATTATACCTAGAATAATTTCGTTACACGTCTGGGGATTAAGGTTCGTTCGCTTGGTCGCGTCTGTGATTGGACAAACTGTCGTAACGAGGTAGTTTCTTCACTCTGGCGAATTTTTCATAACGAAGATAGACCGTTTGTGGAATCGACAGAGAATGCGAAGGCTCGCTTGATCTATGATCAAAGGAACGATCGTAACGAGGTTTCTTCTTCCGCGCAAACTGTTCATTAGGAAAATAGGTTGTCAAAGTATCGTTAGGGAACGCGAAGCTTCGAGCTTTTGGAATGGTCGTTCGGTTTTCTGTTATCATGGAACTTGGGAAGAAGAAGCGATAAATTCTTGAGGGTGCCATAAATTAGGCCGTTGATACTACTGCGTCGAGGGGCTCGACTAGAAATGGAGCCATATTGATTATTACCAATAACTTTCGCTATATAGAGACACATCAATGCTTTTTTACGGCTGTCGATAATTTCAATATTTTTGTTTTGTGATTATTAGTATATTCCAGTGTACAATGCAAATATTGAAATTCCATAGTATAGAATATATATGTACGCGTGGCAGGGACCAATTAAAATGATATTTGAGAGGTGTATTAAATTACAGTTTAATTATATACAGTTGCTAGTTGGCAGATCTATTATAGATTTTATCGAATGAGAGGAATAATAAAAATAAATAATTAGAATAAATAAAAAGTGATAAAAATAAATAAATAATTATCGAACTGCTTTGGTAGGACGAGTTGATTTAAACGCAAGAAATTTAAAGGTTTAGGATTATTCATAGATTCGTTTAGGTAAATGACGTTTTCGAACGGCTGGTCTGTGTTAGGGAAAGGAAACAAGCGAGTAAACTGCCACTGGAATTTCATTGGCTTCGATATTCGAGAAGTGGATATTATTTTTACCGCCGGACTCGGCGAATGATTAAACGACAGTTAAGCGGCAAATTTAGATTCAGAGATTTTAATAGTCACTTAAATGCCCCGGGATAATTTGAAACTGCAATTAACCCAGAAGCTTGAATACACGAGCGTAATACTTTCCCGAACGTAGCGTTTCGTTTGAATTAATATCACCGGCGGTCTTTTCGTTCGTAAAATCGTTTCCTTCGCGCTTGAAAAGCTGCAGCCTTCGTTCGGGGGATATCGCGGTTTCGTGCGCGCGTGGCTTCTTCATTGAATAGCCGAAATTTTTTTCCGGTGGTCATCGATGGAATCATCCAAATATCAAATCGGATATATCGGATAGACAGAAGCCAGATTTTATTCGAATAACGCCATTTAATTTTCTCGTCGCTCGAATCGATTCGAAAATATCCTGACCCGCCACTATTTCGCGAAACAATAAGGATAAAACGAGCGTTTTTTGTTATGTTCTCGATTGATTTCGCGATACGAAAAACACAATTCTTATATCCTTCGAACTTTTATCTTCTAATTCTTATCCTCGTGTTTTTCGTTTACGAGAAATTCCCTTGTCGTACAGCTGCCTCTATTTGTCTTCATTTTGAACGCGTACGTTATTTCAGCAATCGCACAAAATGGCCATCTTTCATCTCGCCGTAGTTCTGCAGACGCCCAATAATGCAGCCCATCGAAATTGACATATTACTGGAATATTTGAATGCTATCAAGCGTCGTTCTATCTACAATTGCCAGCAAATTGCCTCGCTCTAAAACAGCCAACGTTCTACGATTATATACCTGTAGATTTGCATCGGCCAGGAAGATTGCTTCGATCAAACAAAAGATCGACTGCAAGCAGGAAACGAGGTCAAACTTCTAACATTAATGAAACTTCCTCTACCTTTGATTTCACAGAGATCCGGCTGCTTAAAGAAACCATATTAATTCATCTGTTCGATCTGTTCGTTCATCAAGGAGGATCATTTGCGAATTCGCCACATTAACTACAACTCTGTTCGATCTTCAGAGAAATATCCAAGCGAGGTCTTCTTTGACCGCGCATTTCTTAACTGAACTTCCGAGGTTGATGATACGGCGCCCTCGGGCGTTATATTTCCCTCCTTACAGTGGATCGCGCTTTGTAAATTTCGTCGTTTGTTTCGGTGAATGGCAATGGAAACGTAAAAGACGTTTTCCTTGTTAGATCGCCAAACAATGGCAAAACTTTGGCAGCTTTAATGAGGCGAATGAGGTAAAAAATAAGTTGCCACTGTCACAACACGTTGTTGAAATAAGAAAGCAATCGCTCTGAATAAGAGAAGTTTAAAAACTTTGTCGCGAACGTTACGTAGAAATTGCGCTCGCGTTTGGAGATTAGGGTCGTCGGATCCGTGCGTCTTCGACAAGTCAGCTTCCCGCGTGACCCTGGCAACGAATCGCGGATAAACCGGGATTTAACCGCTTTGTTTCTCTCAGGACTGTAAGTGGTAAATTGAGGTAAAGCAACAGAGCCACTAATCGAAATTCGAGTCGCAAAAGCTTCGGTGGCAACTCGAAAGGAATTTACTGTCCGTTCTAAAATCAGAATCCAAACTAAAAGAAGTCAATATAGGAATACTTGGACGAAATTAGAAGCAATTCGCGAAACAGTTTGCGTAGAAACTCAACAGGGAATAGCATGTATCTCCAAAGAAGAAATTAAAGCGAAGTGCCAATTAAAACGGAGGAAAAAGCGTGCAGAAGGAAAGCCGCGATACTGGTTTCCTAAGTGGCTCCACGTAGTCGATGAAATCGAAGGATAAGCCGACGAGGGTATCCGCGGCACCGGGATTTCTTCTAGAAAATGCACCAGAAACCGGTCCTTATCGGAACGTTGTATCTTAACCGTATCGATTTTCATCCGAAAAATACTATGACTATAGAATCGGGCGAAAATTGAAGAAATCGAGCGAGGAACCATACGTCGGAGATAAAACGTAGCACGTTAAACTCGATAAGTCGATGGACACCCGATAGAAGTGGTCGATCTCTCTGCGATTCAGCGTAGCGATACGAAGACGAGAAGATCGAAGCAAGATCCACGCGGAATTCGGTACTGTGGGAGAAAGAGGCAGGTCGATCGGCGAAACAGAGGGAAATTTCTCTGTTTCGCAAAGGGCTAAAGCGTTTAGTAGTTGGACGCGTGTATGTAGGAAAGGAAGAGCGAAAGCGGCTGAAGAGAAGAGAAGAGAAGAGAAGAGAAGAAACTAGAATCGCGTGGAAACGAGAAGTGGAGAATCGTCGATGGCCGAATTGCCAGGGATCGGCGGCCGGCAACAAAGAAAGTGTGTCGAGCGTGGAAACGAGCACAGCGAGATTTAGCCGAGCTGGCACACGCTGAAGCGAGACGCGGCCCCCGGTAAAGAGAGCGTTCTCGTCCAGAGGATTTGCGGCAGTCGAGTACAAGGGAAAACACGATCGAGCATAGAAAAAGACGGATCCGCCCTGGCGCGGTTTGGTCCTCGAGGTGGTGTACCACTCTCTGCCGCACCCTCTCGGGCCTGACATGCGCCATGACCCGCATATAGGTATCCATAGGTAGCTCTCCGACGTCTCTCCGCTTGCTTTCGCTCTCCCTCTCCTCTCGTTTCGTCGACAGAACGGACGTGCGTCCACGCGGACACACGCGGAAGATACCACAACGTCATCTTCTAACCTCCCCTCTCTTATTAGCCACCGGTTACCGTCGGTAGCGCGAGGGATGGGCCAGTCAGGATCCATTGCTCGCGCCACCCAACCCTTTCCAGTCACGATAAATCTACTTGGAATTTGTTGATGAAACGAACAGGTCGCTCGAGTGTCAGGTATATTAAATTTTGCCATCGCGCAGCGTCACGAATGCAAGATCGATTTCGGATCGATTTCGGATCGATTTCGGATCGATTTCCTATGGCGTCTGGTTTCCTGGTCTGTATATCGTCTCCACGAGAATTGTAACACTGGAACAGAGAGCGAGACGTTGCAAGCGACATGTGTTTTGATAACGCGTTTGCTATCGAGTTGTCGTAGGAAGGACACGTGTTTGGGTCTTTGTGAACTCGATACGTTTGGGACAAAGTTTTCACCATTTCACGTTTCAGATCGCGTACACCGTACATGCGACATTGTGCTTTGACAAATCGTTAATTGAACGTAACATAGAAGAAAGTTTCTGGTATTGACTGTACGCGGAAGAAGATATTTTTCCCATAGGCAAAAAGGAAATTCAATCCTGACGAGGTCGAAAAGTAGAATGTAATTGGTCTGCGACAACGAGGTTAATTATAACATTTCTTTCTCCTGAGGTACGTAATCTTCTGCCTAACACTTCAGAATAGAACGTCGCCTACGTTGATTTATGGGAATAAAAATAGACTTCACCCTTCTTGTTTCTTCGCAATGATAACACGTGCTTTCAATCGCTCTGCTTCTTCTCGATTCGTCTAAATTCACGCAACACGTTTCCACTCGAAGCTTTCTATTACATACGCAATTTACGTAGCGAGACGAAGGTTCTCTGTTTCAACGTAAATCGAAAGGTAAACTCGGGAATTAAAAGTAGTCCGGCTTCCGGGAATATTACATAAAAAAATCGAAGGACGCATTTTTCCGGTAAACGTCGCGGCCGGGGATTAAACGACTTGACACGCACAGTTCTTTATCTCCTGGAAACCGGAGGTCACACCCTTTTGTGATGTAAATCGAACGCGGTCGGATCGATTTTTCGCCTCCTGCCGCTTGTTAGAACGGCCAAGAATATACTTGTGCAAATCGTACCACTCGCCAGGCAGATTTATCGAATTTGGATCATTTTTTTCCACTCTTGTCGTCGTTTAGGGTCGAATGGGGCCGGAAACTCGTCGCTTCTTTTCTCGCCTTTCAAATACGATTCCATATAATCTCGAATCGTTGGAAAAAGAGGAATCGAGTATGCAAAGTGGATAAAGGATGAGCAAAAAGAGAAGCAGGGTGAATAGATGTAGAAAAAAATGGGGGGAAAGGGTGGACGCGAAAGGATTATAGAAAAAAGAGAACGCGTAAGCTAGAGAGGAGCAAAGAGAAAAACGAATATCACACAAAGAGCGCGGAGTTGGTAGAGGGATTGAAGGTACAGCGGAAAATAGAAAACGAGGAGACGAATAACGAAGGATGAAAGGGATCGACTTTTACAGCGTGTCCAACGGCTGACGCGGACAATCGAAATTATCTCACTTATGCACTTACCGCGGCATTGTATAGAACTCGTCCAACAAAAGCCATCGTCAGACGGGTACGTTTCAAACACACTCGCGCGTTCGCTCTTCGACTCGAGCCAGCCCTACACAACCTTCATTCACGTTCGTCCGCTGATGCCTCTCGTCTGGATATACACGATAGTAATTTTAAAATTCATAGGTCGCCATACAGCTCGACAACCTGTTGAGAACATGATTTTCCAAGGAGGGTTGTAAAAACCTTAACGGGAGTTTGATTTTATAGACACGATTACAATTATGATTATTATTGATATTTTAAATTCATTTTAACGAACTTTTTCATCCGTATACGCTGTCACAGTTTGCTTCAACGAGTTGTTAATTAACTCAATCATAAGTATATTCCTTTTTGATAAAACTGATCGCCCCGAAATTTCAGTACGTTACGCTGGTTTTGAAAAAAAAAACATCCGAAAAGTTGCGTTTCCATTAGCCAGAATCCAAGAAAATAGCAACTTATCGGAAATCAATTCGAAATGAATTTTCATTCGACTCTGAAACACGTTTTCAGCGTCTAATTTCCATTTCGTGCATCAGTTTCCAACTTTCACTGTTAGAACGAAATTCCCTTAACCTCGGCTGGTTGGAACAAGACGTTCCATGGTATCGAGGGGCTAATAAACGTGGTCGCCCAGAAATTTACAAACCAACCGGCATTAACACGATGCCGCCGGTAAATTGAATGGGACTACTTTACGGTAATATTGCCGGCGATGGTTAAAGTCCTTTTTCACGATCGTAAAATTGCCAGGCAAATTCGCCTGGAGGCCGAAAGCAATGGACGAGGCGAATTTCCGACTCTCACGCGATTTCACCGCGCGTTACACGGCACCACCCCCTACAGCGAAATTCGGATCGCGTTCAGCACGCGTGTTACTCGCTCGTAGAACATATTACGCAACAAACACCGACGAAACTCCGTGAATTCATCGACCAACTTAATCGACGACTAGGCTGAACGCTGCTGGAGATTCAGCTGCGGCGTTTCAGACAGCTTGTTAGTTTCAATTTTCTGCCATTTGCCTGAATGATACAATTTTTGACGTTTGATCGCGGGTTTTAAGATTGTGCTACGTTTAATTGGCAAACCACCGACGTCGGAGATAATATTCAGAAATTACGATAATTTGCAAAGTAGCAGGATCGTAGGTAATATTAGAAAAAAATTGACGAAGAATCGAATCTTAGGAACCTGATCTTCGTACGTATATTAATACACTTTCGGATTGTCACTTTATGCGCCGCAAAATTATATAACATAGATTTTTGTATTATTTTATTTGAAATTTCAGAACGCAGGGTACGATATACGCAAAAATTAGTAGAAGAAATATCGTGCAATAGAAATCGTTTTTTTCCTTTCTTCTAATCGCTCTCACAGAGTTTTCCTAGAGGCGCAGCCAAATACACCTCGGAAACCAAAAATCCCACAGCGAAAATTAGCTTCTCCCCGAGTTCTCCACCCGGCGAAAAAGGTGTTAGAACGAAATATAGTCTATAACTACTCACGTACGCTTTCGTGAGAACCAACCCTCGCGTTCATCGCTAAACGAGGTTAATTGCCCAAGTAATAAAAACCAGTTAATTGAATACCGCCTGGTACGAAAAATAAAATAGAAGAAAGAAGCAGAAATTTGCAGTCTGGTATAACGCGAGTAATTTATACCGCCGATTAGGCGAACTTGTTGCTATCTTACGACAAATTAATGTCCGGTAGAAGATTTGGCTAAAAATATATGAGTTTACTTTACCGGTCTACTAAATGCTGCTTTAGAAAGAATATCGTAGCCTTTATCACGAAGACGATACCAAGTATCGTCTGAAAACCAAATCGTAAGCTGAATGCTCGTTGTATCACAGTGTATCTGATTTCTTCGACGAACAATTTCCAACACGAACGTATTCGATTAAATTCTTAGGCACAATTAAATTAAACAAAGACACAGTTAAACGAATTGCAATGATCGCGATTGAAGTTTCTACGACCAATACTCTTCCACACTTGGAGAAAATGTTGTCTTTGTCGGTTATAAATAATAGAATAATAGCATATATATATTTCGCGATGTTTTTACAAAGGAAACACGATACGTTACAATTTCAAACTCATTTTGCTGAAAACCAGTTGGTTGAGAAAGTTGCGTACAAGCGAATGGATGAAAGGGTTGAAAATGCATTAGCGGAGGGTAAAACGACTCGCGTTTCGTGATTTATTTTCCAGACAAGTAGCCCAACCTCAAAGCTTCGTGTTTAAAATAAAACGCGAGCGATTCCGGCACGGTATAACGAACGCGCGCGTTCAAAGCAGCAGCGTCGCTGTGAAGTCATAAAAAAGGAGAGGAGAAAACGATAAAATACGTTTGCAGTGCGCTGTTCTTTGGCTGGAGTGCACGCAGCCAGCTTGTATTCAGAAGATATTTGCTCGCACGATTGAAAGGAGAGCAAATGTCCTTAACGAACTGCGTTGCCGTTGAATTGGCGTTAAGCAAACATTGTTAGCAGACGTAGGCTGGCCGATCGATAAAAGGGTTAACGCGGTCTGGTTGGCAGATAACATCTCGTCTTCTTACGAATCATATTTCCCCTTTCCGTTTCCAGATAGAACGCCGCCGGATTTCATTCGCCTTTACCCTCGCCGATAGTTTCAAGCGTGGGAACGTAAAAAAAAAAGAGGAAAAAGAGAGAGAAAGACAGGGTGGAAAGGGAGAGCGCGCGAACGCCGTGCTACACCAATGGAATATTACCCGGTTATTTTCCGTTTGCAGCAACGCCGTGGGGACCGCTTTCAAATCTGTAAAGCTTCTCTCCGAACTCTGCCACGAATATTCCTTTCGTGAATCGCGTTGCGTGTTTCGTTATCGAATTAGAGGTGTAAATGGAGGAAACTCGGATATAGTACGTCGGAAAGTTCTACGATAACTAGATTATCGCGCGGTGGAATTATTGAAACTGCATTCAATCTCAAAGTTCAGAGTCCTTCTATCAAAAGGCCCCTTGCTTTTTTCACTCTGCGACTCTGACTTTCTTGCGAGATTGTTTCTAACGCAGTCCGTCTGCTTGCTGTTTCTCTAAACTTTTCTAAACACTTCCAAACTTCTCTCAACTCGAACGATCGAACTACATTTTTGGTACAACTGTGCTTCTATCATCGTAATTACTAGCCGCAGGAATAATGTCGAGAGATCGCGAGAATTTCGAGCGATTGCTCGTGTCTTCGCTGGCATAATCCAGCCGTCACGTGACAACTTGACGGAGTTGATAACAACCTCGTCCCCGAACAAAAATGTTCTATGGTTGGCCTCCTGGATTCATTTGTCATCCACCGAAGGCGATCGCGAAATTCGCACAAATTGACGTATCAAATTATTCCCGATGACTGGAAACGTTGGTCCCGAAGCGACCAGTTATCCGCCGATCGGACGAGGAAGAATTTCGAACGAACGTGGTCACTGCGTTCCGTTTGTAGCACGACGGTAAGACGCGACGATTAATTATTTCGCTGCAGTCACGATTTCTCATCTCGCTCGTCGAATAAAACAAGGTGGTCTTGCGTCGTGAATTTTAATTTGTTAGCATCGCTTGTTTCATCGTCGCATCGTCGAGTTACAGAGGCAACTTCAAAGTAGCTCAACTCATTTATGGAACAGAAAATGCAGATTACTTCTGTCACCGCTGGGAATAACTTTTCGAGTAATCTAGTAAAAGCACGTTCCAAAATACGAATATGTTCGTTGTCCCAATTAAAAGCACACAGAAACGCGAGTATACGCATTTTTTTTTTTAAATATTAGGTTGTACGAAAAGGGTCTTTCTTTTTCAGACACGTCTTTTACAAAAATGCATCTATTTATGTATTCAAACATGAAACCTAATCTGTCCAACGTTGTGATCTTTATCTCGATGGAAGAAAGAAAATCGATCATACGTAATTCGATAAAATAATATACTTATTTTATATATACTATTATTTCCTTATCGGACGACCTAATAAAAAGTGCTACAAATACGAATACATCTATCTTTCAGAATCACATTCACAGTTCCAAAATTGTTAATATTGGGAACTACGCTCGAGTCTAATTACACTGTTATTCGCGGTAGCATTAAACGAAAGCGTTCGTCATTACGGTAAGAACAAACCGTTCCGGCGAATCGTTCGATCGCTCTATTTCTCCCCTTTCATCTTCGCCATTCACGCCCGTAATTGTCGAGAATCGTATTCGTGCTCGAAGGTGTAACACGCGATAAAAAGATTACAGGCGTGTCGGCGGGTATAATGGTAATTTCGAATTTTCTCCCAACCACGAGGCCAATAGAATCATCCTATCTGTTCTCATCGCCGCATGACGCAACCAACGAATTGCTCGGCCGGCTCAATCTGCACGGCCTTTAACGAAAGAAAATGTGAAAAATTACGGTCGGGCCGCATCGTTGCCATCGGTTGTACAACCTTACAGGAGGAAATTCAAAGGGAAGAAATAAATGGCTGCCGGTAGAGTGAAAATAAAAGTTTACTGGAATTCTGATGAATAGTTTCGACGTTGTTTTCGCGAGAAAAAAAAACCGTTTCCGCGATAGATACATTTATACTTCCCGTTTTATTCACATTGGCGTTTGTTTCTTTGCACAAAGAAACCGATACGTCACGCTCTATGAGGAATTGAAACATTTTACGCGTTACGATATCGTGCTTCAGGTAAATGAAAAAATATAGACTTTTACTCCCCACAGACTCCGACGTTACCTTCCTATCTCGTAAAACGCGACACATGCCCGTCCGTTTCGCGACTGGACGAGCAAAAATAGCGATACGATTGAACGAGGCACAAAGAAAGAACCGACGATGGTCTTCTGTCGAGCGTCCGCGCGAAAGTAAAAAACGGCACAACGAAAACAAAAAGAGAGCGATAACCCACGTGAGACGTCCACCACGCTTGTTGCGCGCACCCTTTCGTTAAATTTTCCGCTCGGCTACTACGAACAGAGTAACAGGAAAAAGCGACATCTCGCTGAACATTCGAGACAATGTAGTCGATTAGCAAACGCCGCTATGTATTTTGACGATTCAACGCGCGTTCAAAAAGGTAAACAGTCCAGAAGCGTCCCTATCGATCGAACCGACTCGCACACGGATGAGTTCTATCGAAGCGCGATATTAACGCGTTCAAATCCTTTTCGTTCCAATCCTCCCTTCCATTTATCGCAAACATCCCGTCGACGTTCGAACCAGCTCCTTTTACACTGTCTACGTATTCGAAGAGACAACGAATGCTACATACGTTCGGTGTTCACGAAGCATCCATTCTCCTCTATGGAAGAACTCAAAATCTCCGACAGAAGCTTGAAAACATCTATCCGGAAGAATTCTAGCGACCAAACTCGATGCGTTGCGTGAACGTAGATTTCGAAAGATCTTGCATGGAAACGCCATAGAAATACGCGCTATGAAAGATATTATGGTTACTTCCTAAGAGCATGAAAATGGCGTGTCTTGCTATTTAAACGGCGGAAATTCACGCAGACGCGCGGATGTCAGTGGAAGTTCAAATACTAGTAACTAGACTAACTCGAAAGCGGAGTTTAGAGCAAAGAGCTTTCGGTTGTTTCTCGTTCGATGGTATCAGCGTAAAGTGATTGCAGTAGTGTTTGATGATCGCATTGAAATTCGGCATAAATTAATGGTGGCTGAAACAGTTGTAGCAGCTTTGAAACGGAGTAATTTCGGTCGATGGCTGAACAGCCATCATTTGTCAGGGTCGCGTTTAATTCGAGACACACGCCACTGTTTGCTAAACGTGTGCGTACAAATTCGATGCAATATGCATGACCAATATGGTCGTGATGACATTATCTGTCACAAGTGTATGATTTAATCTCGGCGTATTGGACAGCAGGCTTACTTCGGTTTAAATTCATCGCGACTTTGCGTGCGTTCGAACGCGGTTTCGCGTAGTTACGGTCGCGACATTGTCAGCCGCGCTCGGAGCAGACTCTTACGTTAGCTTCTCGTCTCGACAGCTTCGCGGACAGACGCGTTAGAATTTCGTGTAAAGTAAATTTCATTTCTCTGTGGGCGACTAAGTTGCACGTAGAACAAATTTATGGCGCGCAAACCCAAATACAGACTGGCTGCGGTTGCGCCAAGTAGATAATGTCCGTTTCTGGTCAGACGCGTAGTAACTGAAATTTAATGGAACTTTGTAGACGAATGAAATGCTAAAGAGATCTCCTCATTCATTGACGTATATTTGTACACCGTGTGGTACGATCAAGATGGGGGCGATCCCACGTGAAAAGAAGCAAAATTTTACATTTGTTTCTGCCAGGCATTGTCTTTGTGAAAATTGACCTCAAACGTTAGTCTCTGTACGTTAACATCCCTATTTAACGCTGAACTTTACTTCCAACGGTAAAAATTACGATAAAATAAGGTAATTGGTCGCAAGATACGACAGAGCCAAGTTGCATCGTTATGTACTTTCATCTACTTCGTTAAAGCATAATCAACTCAAGTGCAAAGTTATTGCAAGCACTTGTCTACAAGCAGGTGCAATTCCAGGTTAAGTATCCTTCACAGAAAGTTGGGTGACCGCGTAGTTTCAACAGACGATCCCGTCCCTGTTTCTTCGATTTCCACGAGCGTCCACACTATCGACGATCGCTTCATCTTACAAATTATCTCCTGAGTATCTGTCACGAGTAACGGCCATTTCGTGGTCAATCAGTGGTCGCTGACGGTCATTTTGTGCACAATTCTTCCATTTCTTACCACAAAGTTGTGCCTAGAGATTCACTCGCGATTCCAATCGCTTCCGCGGACAATATCCTGTCTGAATAATGGCTGAAAATAATTCACTACACCAGGGACTTGCATCCAACGGTATCTTCGTGGAGTGCATTCCACCACGGTGAAATTGGAAGTTCGAAAAATTTCCTCATTCCTAGGGGGAATCGTCTGGCAACGGGAGAAATCAAACTTGGCAAGGAGCAATTCCGGCGTAATAAAAAGTAATATAAGAATATCAAAAGAAACTGTAGAATTTAAGAAAGAATCGTAGGGATACTGAGAAGAGAGCTGCAACGATAAAAGAAGCACCATTTGGATAGGTATCAAAAAGCAAATTGCAACGTAGCAGAAAAAAAGAAAGAGAAAAGAAAAAAGAAAATTCAAAAGAAAGAAAGAAGAGTAAACTTTTACAAACGAAAATACAATGGACATATTCCAACGTGTCATCGAACGAGAACGACTTTTAAGTTGTTGAGGTGTCCTAAGTAAAGTTCTGCTGGACACGTGCCAAAGATCCGAGACGTAGTTCAACTACGATACGAAAGTTATCGATATGAGACCCTTAAATACGAACTTTCATTTAACGAGAATCATTTCCCGCAATTTCCTCATTGAATCGTCACATTCTCGTTCGTTAGTCGACCACGCCTTCCTAATGAGCAGAGTTGAACGCGAAGTAGTTCATCCCAGCCAAGAGTGAATCGCGTAGACGAGGTCAAAGTTCAATAGAGAGTAATCTGGGTGATTCCAGCGTCAAACCAGCGTGCTCTCGAGCGCGATTCCTAGCGGCGCGTCGTAGTTGCAGCTGCCTCTCCTCTTCGATTCCCCGCATTTCAAGTGGAATAGTCCATACCGCTGCTTCTGTCTCTATTATTCGGCCACTCGGAGCCACTCGGGATACCTGAACTGTTCGATGATCCGCCGAGGTTCATCTCGATCGCGCCCCAAGAAATATCAAGCGAACAGCCACTTCGGATCAACGTTCCGCGATCCGACGAGGTCGAAAACAATGAGCCGGAAAATATTGGATCGCGGTGTTCGCTACGTTTTCACGAGCGTTTTAGCCGCTCCATCGTCCCTCGGAGAATCAGTCGCGCGACAATGACCCTGTCGTAAACCTGTGCGTTTCATCTTGCTCCGCCGTGAGAGTTACTCGAGCATCGTAATGCCGCGTTCACACTGGAATTTGCGAATAAGTAGCGAATAGATGGCGAAACGACGTTCTTCGTAGTACAGATATTTTCATAAGCAGCGAATTTGCCAGGGAATGGCGAACGCTGTTCTACCAGAAAACCATGCATCGTAGATCGTGCCGTGTTTTAACCCGATAGAACGAAGGAAACCGAAATTAATAATCTTCCTAGGGATACGTACAGAATCGGAGTAAGCGGAGTAACTGGAGCAAGCGAACGTGGAAAATTCACCGGAAACGTAAGTTTCTGTTCGCGAGTTTCAGTGTGTATAGACACGATGCTGCTTTTGCTCGCAAACAGTGCGCCAACTATTCGTAATTCTGCTTCTGATCGATGCTGACCAAGACAAATATACGAGATATACCTGGACGAACGAATAGCAGTACTGTGGTTCGAGAAGGAAGAAAGAGAAGAGCTCTGTCCGAAGCTTGTTAAAGTACGTTCATCGGGTCCATGATTAAATTTTAGATCCGTCGACAATTGAAGTATAAAGCCTGTACTGCTAAATCCGACTGAAAAGTTTATGAAAAGATATATTTCCTAGCAGCACAAGAGAAACAACAAGCGCTTACATTACCCAAAAATCATTCGAGTTCGCAATAACGCATCTTCGCGAAGCTATAAAATTTCTCTGATAAATAACGAATTAATCCTTCTGACTATTCTGCTTGTTTCCGGTATTAAACGGCCAGATAGTAGACGTCAGATTAGTAGAACGAATGCTTTCGAATACGTGTTCCTCCGTGTGTGTCCCTCCAGCGGCCAGCGTAGGTGGACACGATGAATAATGTCCAAACCTGCGTGGACCGCAATCAAAGTTACGTAACTTGATCGGTAGATCCGTGCAAAGGCGATAGCCGTGGTTTAAGTGCGGATCCGAGGATAATGCATCGGATCGGACAAGTATAAGGCCGTACGAGGACGTAACGCGCGAAACGAGCCTTCGCCATGGCCTACCCATTCTAACAATCAAATCATTATTTCAACGACGTACTTTACGAGCCGTGTAACTATATGGACTTGGTTCCTTCCGTGAATGATCCCCGTTCGCTACTTACTCGACTTATCGGCGTTGCGCAACCGTCTAATAAAACAGCCGCTGTAAACAGTATGGCGAAACGGGCGACGTTCGATGAATTACAACAGGGATCGAAAGGCCAAGGAGAAGCGGGTGTACTCGTCGATGGTTACGATCAGGATATTGACTCGCGTGCTACGAAACAACAATCGATAGGCGTCACTGGATGCTTTTCGACCATCTATCTCACAACTGCTTGTCATCCTTTGGTCTTGGCGAGTGAAAATGTCGCAAGATTTAAGGTTTTTTTTCATGATAATAATTGCTTCGCAACTCAATTTGAAGTTTCTATACGCACATCGTTATGGAGGATTTATGTTCTACGAATTCAAGGACTTTCTCATCGTCGTAAAGTTTCCTGAAACGCGATGTACGTTCTTCCGCAATAGCGTGATAATTAAGTTTTCTATAACAGCGAGTGAGTTAAAGAATTGAGAGAGAATTGGAGTTGGTAGTCGAGAGAATTTTCTTTTTTCAACTTTCAATTCTATTTTTGTTACATAGTATAGCTTTTATAATATTTTACGTTTAATTTTACGTTTAATTAAGTCTGACTCTGCCACGCAGCATTTCTACAAGTATACTTCGCGAGGAAGAAACGTGTAAAGAATAGCCTGCATATCGACAAGAGGCACGAACTGCAATGGCTCTGACAGTTTACGCAACTTTTAGCGAGCCATAAAGGATGGACATCTGGAAAATCGGTCGACCGAATGTTATCCTTTGTCGCGTGCGTTCGATCGACGCCAGATATTGGCTTTTCTCTCCAACGAAAGAATAACCGAATTTTTCAAAGCTTCCCTGTTATTTGCTCGTGTTGTCAGCTTTTCGTCAGGTGATAAATACGGATATCGAATCGTGCGAGAAGCACTACGATCCAAGGGCCATTGTGCTTTCACCGAACGCGTCGAGCATCTGTCATTATCCTATCGATGCTCGAAGTTTCATTTTTCGATCGAAGCCTTCGCACCGCAAGAATACAAAGTCGACGTTTGGGCCATAAATGAAAGTATTTCGAGCAAATAGCAGACTCGTTGATCTGTGCAAGCGTAAGAGAAGCATTTATGCGCATATATTTCTTGCGCTACAATGAAATATTATATTTGCCGTATTAATCGTGTCTTTGCTCGCTCCTGAAAATCAATAAACGTACGTATTTCCCGAAATTCCAATATCAACGTCGTTCTTAGCTGCTGCCTTCGGACTTTCCCTCCGTTCGAGTTATAAAAAGAGAAATATAATCGTTCGATTTTATCGTAGCTGCTTTCCAAGTCAGTTGCAAGTGACGTGAATTCCCTTTCAAGCGTTACATCGTAATTCCGCAACGTGTTCCTCCGCGGAAGATTGTTTCGTATTCAACGTCCTGTAGAACTTGCGCCAGGCAGAAAAATAAAATCGTGCTCCGTCTGTGTTATCCACTCCGTGGCAAAGACGATACAATTTGGATTTCTCGGTAACGCGATTAAAACTGCAAAGCGAACTTCCCGGAAAAAAGAACGATTCAACGATCATTACGCAATGTGGTTCTCCTTCTCCAGTTTCCGCAGCAACTGCGCGTCGTTTGTCTTCATCCTCGGTGGAATGTTTATTCTGCCCCGAAATCTAACAAACAGCAGAAATTCTGAATTTCTAAAAGCTTCGTAATATCTATGATACTCTAGTAAGGTTTGAAACTCGTATAGAACCGGATACGGTGATTCGAAAGGATCGATCTCGATAAATGTGAATCGCATTCGAATCTAAATTTCCATTTACACGTGTGATTGGTATAAACAGATTACACGATAAATTCATTACGCAAAATTTCTGAAATTTTAAGCAAACCGGATACCACGATTAGAAAGAGCGAATTTCGCAAATTACAGGCTAATCCATTGTGCAGCGAAATCCTCTGCGAATACAAGAATTTTTAAGCCCTTCGTGGGTGCTTTGTTTAAATATCCTTAAACTCGGAACCATCGAAGTTTTTCCACGCTGATTACGCGTAGCAGGTAACCAGCTTGACTAGTAACGATAAAAGTTGTCGCTCGCTGTTATGTGATTCCACCCACTTTCCCAAGCATCGCAAACGCGATTCGTTTCCATCGTCGTCGGTAGGATCGATCGATGCAATCTAGATGTAAACAAGTAATCTTTACCACGGATTTAAATTAAAATTGAAGATCGCAGAAGGATACACCGCAAGTACATGTACTTTTGTTGACTTTCCCATATCAACGATATTCTGTGATTAAAGGATTTTCAGGAGGATTTTAATATGACGTAATTCGCTGTTAGATTCAAAGATGTAAGTCTTAGAAAAAGTTGCCGACGAACGGACCAAGTTTCGTGGTAATCGAACGAATCGATTTCCTTGCAAAAGTAAGGAATTTATCGCGTTACTTATCACGTTCTTCCTTCGTAGTCTTCAACTGCATTTGTTGTTAAATCCATTTTTCCAAACACTAAACTTTCAACGATCCACCACTCGCTGTTATATTTTCTTACGCTTCTGCCGTGTCATAAATCCGCCCCCTCGTTCTTCGGAGCAACAGTTCTGAACGATAAAGAAAGGGAGGCTGGTTTTTCTCAGCTGAACCTTCTCGAGGATCCTTAACGTCGCGAGCGTAAAAACGGAGTCGACGTCGGGTAATTATTTTTAACGGCGATGCTATTTCGGGAATTCACTCTACCCGAGTCGAATAGAAGCAGGCGTAGTGCTTCGTATCTTTTTCGCCCCTGTCGTCCCGCTTGTCGCGTACGAGCTGACAGAGATAGCGTGGAAAGTCAACGGAGAAAGGCGAAAGGAAGAATCTGGCACTTTGCGAGGTGAAACTATTAGGGCATCTAATAAGAAACACTGTTTTCTTCTTTGTCTTTGCGGAGAATCAAGGACATATCTCCCTCTCTCTCTCTCTCTCTCTCTCTCTCTCTCTCTCTCTCTCTCTCTGGACTGACATCGTCTTTTATTTTCTACCGAGCTACAGCTGCTATTAAACTCGAAGTACAGCTTCCATTGTGGCGCGATATTACTTTTTATTCGTTAAAGCTAATCAAGATAAGATCGAGATCTTATTCTCAGTAAACGACTCGTCGATTCTTAAAAAAATTTCTCTAATTTCCACCGTATTTCCGCTTCGTGACTTCTCTTAATCCGCCGCTATTTTTCAATCTCCTCTAGTTAAGAAGTTACTCGGTCCGATCTCCTAGAATTCTACAAGCAAAAACACTCGACTCAGCCTTTCATTCAACCGAGAGCTAGAAGACTGGAAAAACGAACAGCAATATGGTAATGGCGTCGTCTAATGTGGCGGATGTAATCATCCGAAAAGCAAGAACGCCCGAGAATAGCGAGAACGACTCGTGACGCAACGATGCCGAAGACGGCGACGATGATCGTAAGGTCGTCTCGTAAATTTCGCTTTGAAAATTGAAGCGCACCGGCTTAATTCCTCTACGCTATTCCCGATCTCTTCTGTCTATCTGAGAACGCCACCGGTTTCCCTTAATCTCTCCCTGTTTATACGAGCGTCTACGTGACGGAGAACAACTTAAGAGAGATTCCTGCGGATCGCGAGTGAGCCGAGACCTTCACGTTTACGAAACTTGCCGCGAAATCCCTTGTATCTCGCCTATCGACTGCGGAAAATTAGAAGTTAGAACGTGGGCAGCTAGCGCGTAGGTGTAACGCCGTGTTATTCGGTAGGAGAGCGTGAGGCGAATCACCTTTTCGAGTGTTTTAAAAGAGAAGAGAGTCGTTGAACGAGTACTTCTGACAAGTGCTCTAGATCGTTGCTAATTGTTTTGATACCTTTACGGTAGATTCCTGATTTCTACGGAACGTTATGCGTTGTTTGTACTCGCTTGTTCGGTATTGCGGAAAATTCAGCGCCGAGCAACAAATTTGAGGTTAGATCTGCGAGAGCCGAGGCGGAGCTACGATAAGATCGTTAATACGTCAACGACAGTAGAGTACTTTATGCTTCGTTCGTATTTATGTTTCGACTGGCTACTAATACGAACGATGCTCGGATATAAAGATTCAGAAAGCTCGCTATCCTTTGAAAGCTGCAGGTTTTCCGTTCTTTCCAAGAATCTGCTCTTTATCGCAGCGGAAATTCGACATCAAAGAATTGGAGAAATACGACGAAATGTTATTTCGTCGACTGACAAACAAGATGCGGTGGCGGATAATACAGTTGTCCTCGTACTTCATCGCAGATCACTCAACCTTCTGCGAAACCAGCGAGATCACCGAGTAATCCCTCAGCATCTCGTCTCATTGGACCCCGCATTTTTCTTCAACTCGCTCGAATCTCTGAATTCACGACCTACTCACGGAAACGGCGTTCTCGGATGATAAACCAGCCGCGTTATCTTTCGTCCCAAAGCCCGATTCATCGCTTTACTCGGTGTCGCGATCAGTCCGAGGAGTCTCCGATATTTTTTCAAGTTAACGGCAAGTTCACGAGGCCAAGGCAGCTTGTCGAGAAGAATACGGAAGCGACAAGGTGACCCTCTGCGTTGCGCGATGATTTATTAATGACGCGAAGGGACACGGGTGCGGCGAGCCGAGGCTGGCAACGATATTTTCCGAATAAATATGAGCAACATCGAGAGGGATGGGAAGTTAAAAGTACGAGGTGAATAATAAAACGATATTTAAGGCCGTTCTTCCTCCGTTTCCTCGAGAAGGGTCTGTCGTCGTATATAAAGGCCGAACTTGTAAAGAAGAATCTAAGAGAGTGGGCTTTTTTGCAAGATGAGTTTATTAATTTTGCGTATAACGTTAAGGTTAGAGCGTTGGTTTACCACGCTGTTATCGGTACATCGATTTTTTAAAATTTCATAGAATTGTGCGATCTGAGCGGAAGAAATAGCGACGAAAAAGAAATGTTCACCGAGCTTGATATCGTCGATCGATCGGAGAAGATCGCAAATGAGATATCGCATTAACGCAGCGTCAGCCCATGACGGGTTAATGGTGATAAATATACGTCAAAACTGTTCGTACAAGCCTGCCTCGTTTTTTAACCCTTTCATCTTTTTACGCTTTGGTTTGCCTCACGCAAATAAAAGCATACTCACGACCATCGCTCAGCCACGTCAACACGCGACAGAGGATCCAACATAAGAATCCTTTTAAAAACTCTTCTCATACTGCACGTTCCTTGAACCTTCATCAACCATTACCATAAAATAACATGCGACACATTTCTACATAAATTTCCCACATCTTTATCGTACGTGACTCCTTCCGTTCTTGTTAGATAGAAGAACGTTATTCTCTGGGAATAGCGAAATAATTAAGCACCAAGCAGGTACGAACGAAAAGCTGGCCTAAGAAGAGCAAAATAATGCAAAGGCTGCGGAAAGGAGGAAACACATTTCGTCGAGAGAGAGAGAGAGAGAGAGAGAGAGAGAGAGAGAGAGAGAAAAGGTAAAATGGCTTGATGAAAATCTCGACATTGCGGAGCGATTATTAAAAAGTTTCCAAGTTTTTTCTCTAGGCGGGGAACGCAATAACGGTATCCGACATTATTCTCCGTTACGGTATCGAGCCGACTGTTACGATCGAAGGCAGGAAAATAAAGGAAGAAATATTGCGAGGTGAATGAGATGCGCTCGGACTTCGTTTTCTACTCGTCGCGTCGTCTGGTTTCCCTTGATCGATGACGGCGTCCGCTTTCAAACACACCCACTGCCGACGTTTCTTTATCTGGAAGAAACTCCTCAAAGTTTGTTACCTCCCAAGCAGACGTTCTATCTTGTTCCTCGTCACCGAGAATATACTGCAAAGATGCAACATGAGATGTAATTTCGCCCTCCAGGCAAAGAATCTTGAATATTTTACTCTTCAGGATGCAAAGGGGGTCGATGGATGATTGCTTCGATGAATCATGCTGATAAATTTATTTGGACGATATTCTCCTTGGAAGTTGCAAGTTCCATTCTCCGTGGAAGTCTCCATGGAAACGACTGTGATTTGCAAATTTTCACGCTGAAGCTCTTGAATAGAATCATTATGGTTTGTAAATTCTTTATAGCGAGTAATTCGAGGAAGATGGAGATCGTTTGACTGGTTCGAAATCGGTGAACTACCGCATACGTCCATACCGTTTCTCGCCCGTACCACAGACGTTACGTCAAGAAATTCGCGTTATCCTTATCATTCAATCAGGAAAATAAGATAGCGTAAAAGTGTCGCAGAAAACACTGCGTTATATTACAAAGTATTATATGTTTCTAGCGTCGAAGCGAGTCTCACTTGTAAGAAAACTCTACATCTTCTCTAGTGTTTAGTTTTCTTAGTTCTCGAAGCCATTGAGTATTGTTTAGTATTAAATCAATTTGAAGGGTCTCTCAGCCTCATAGCCTTTTTCTAGGAACATGCACAGATGGTGCAGAGAGATTAATTATATGAACACCCATAGGCCCATAGCTTCGGAGCTCTATCGTAAAGTAACGCTACCAGCGTGCGGATCTGGACTAGCACACACTTGTACTTATACTTATACTTAAGTATATTTCTATTATATTAGGTTGTCCGGAAGGTTTTCTTCGTTCTATAAGGAAACAACGGAGGCGCGACATTTTTTGTTTCGTATTATTTTATCGAACTACGTATGATCGTAATAATAGAAAGGGAAGAAAATGGATCGTACGTGATTCGGTAAAATAATAGAAAAGGAAAAACGTCGTGCGTCTATTGTTTCCTCGTAAAACGAAAGAAACTTTCCGGAAAACCTAATACATTCATCCACGCGTTCCTTTCTATTCTATTCCGAGATAAACGTCAACACCTAGATAAAGGAAGAAGCAATTCGTTGAACAATTGACGACCAGAAACCACATCAGAAGTTCGAAATCGTTCTTGAAAATTGGCTTCTAATTAGAGATCCGTTTCGAACGAATCGAGCAAGACAATCGTATAATTTCTCTGTTAGGAGCTTCTTATAGACATTGTTCGGGCGAATACGTTAAAGTCATCGAAACGCAGGAGCAGTAATCAGAAAACAAGGCTACGTAAAACAAACGACATTACACTTTTGAATATGCTGTGCCTGACGCGAGTGCCTCCGAGGATCTCGTTGGAGCAAATTTTGGCGGAGCTTTACCGCTGAAACCAACTGCGAGGGAGAAATTTCGCGAAGAGATTTTAATTTACCGTTTTATTGCGAAGCCAGGCGAGCTTTAACCCGCCAGTTGCACAAAGAACACTAGTTTTTTTTTTTTTTTAATGACGAGGCAGCGTGCAGTGGTCCTCGAAGACTGCTCGTAGCTTTCGAGATAAGTTTACTCGAGAGAAGCACGGCGAAGAAATTGAAACTCGTGCAAATATCACTTCATCCCGATTAAAAATGTGACGACGAATGCAAGAATTAAATTACGTGGTGGAAAAGGAAATTTGAGCAAAATACATTGTCTCGGCTACATAAAGCAATTATTTTTGTCATTTTCTCTGCTAGCGTGGCGCGCCACGGTACCTTTAACCTCGCGAGACGAACAAGACACTTCTGTCGGTTTATCTCGCAACGCTTTGTCCTCATACCCTCGGGATATCCATCTTATCGGACCGTCCTTTGTTTCAGTCGCTTTGCTCTCGTCTCGGACAAAACCCGAAATTTGTAGGATTGGAGGAAGAGAAAGGGTCGCTTAGGCCTGTTCGAAAAGCCTAGGCTCCGCTTCACGTCAGAGACGAGCGAGCTAACCTTCGTCAAGCGTCCCTCTCGTGTCCGGCAATTTTTCCAAGTGTCTGCTGCGCGTCATTGTTTCTTTTCTTTCCAATGACATTTTCCACGCGACCAAATCAACGCGAAATTCGATACAAACCGTCGACCATAGTTCTTTATTCGCAATCCCCGCGTAATAAATATAATCGACTTCCAGGTCTTTCCAACTCTGCGCATTAGCTAATAAAACTGGTATCCCGCTGAGAGTAACCATCCACGCGTTATTTAGCAACAAAGCTAGAGAATTTTATCATATGTCCAATGGGACAAATCGTAAAAAAATTCAAATTAAATAAAAAAGAGTAAAAAAAAAATTAGCTAATAAAAATACAGCGAGTTACAACTGCACGTGGCAGGAACTCTTCTACGTATAATTTCTCCGTGCTGCTTTCATATCGACAGACCACACTCTGACATTCTTCCTCGACGATCGTATCTGCGCATCCCAACCCGCAATCATCGAACAAACTAGAATCTCGCGGTCCCTTTTCACTTAGAAATTTCTTTAATCAACGACGCAATTAACTATTACCGTTATTATATACCATTTACGCGGAGGTTCAATCGCTAATCGAGGCAATTTGCTGGCGTTGTCGTCGATTATCTCGCGGTAGGGTCCCTGTCTTCCATTTCTCCCTGGAGTCACGATCAGTACACTGTGGTAGAAAATGCGCACGGTGGCTTTATTGTCAGCATGCGCCGGTACAGCAGCACTTTCAGATAACAGAGTTTCCAGGAGGTCGTTGCCGGCGGCGTCACGTAGCCGTACCACCATTGTAAGAAAAGTACTTTGCTCGTCCATGTACGAAAATAACGCCGCCCGTGCTGGAGAAACGGAACGACGGTGACCCAGAGCGGTTGGCTTGTCGTGAATCCACGACAGAGAAAATTATGTATCCGCCGGAAGAACAGAGAACGTCTGGTCCTTTGAGTGGAGGCACGAGGATGCCTCGTGTAATCGTGTTGGAACGATTAAACACGCCTGTCTCGACGGCCCCGTTTCCACAAATTTGTCAGTCCCACACTCCGTCGTATGAAAGTTTGACAAAGGCGTACTTAATATTTCTTTTCGCTTATTACTACTTTGTAAAGTCACAGGATGATATTCGCGTACAAAACATATTTTCAGGAACGAGAAGAACGCGTAGAAACGATAAGTTGGACGAGGCAACAGATATTTTTCCAGCGTGAAGACGTTTATAAGGCAAGTTTATCTTGGAAGAAGGGAAATAACGAGCACTAAGTCACACGAATCGTTTCAGGGATGAAATGCGCGATTAATGGAGAAAGAAAGGATCGAGAAATCAAGTTTGAGTATACTCGGACGAAGGTCATTTCGAATGTTCTTCGCTGGCCATATTTGCTTTCCTGCCGCTATCGTTTGTCCGACCCTTTTTCCAGCCCCCGCGTTTCAGTTCTCGCTTCTTTATGTCCGATCGGAGACAAATATGGCGGGAAGAACGAGAGCGACAAGTACCGTAGCGGAAGCTATCAGGCGACAAGGAAGCAGGATGCTCTACAGACGTAAAATCCGGCCGGACTAACGACGACCGATACTACTGCAGCCTCGAAATAATTTAGTCTTAGTTTCCACTTGCTTTCCATGCACGTAGCTCGTTCGAATATTCATCAAATCGACTTTTCATCAGCTCTTTGTCCGAAAGTCTGGCGGTAGGGACAAGCTCGCGATCCAGAGCTCGTAGACTGTTTGTAAAAGATTCGGCATCTCGTTTTGAAACTCGAGTTCGCAATCAACACTGAACCTACCGCAGCGGTTAAATTGACCGCTTGAAAATTTCTACACAAATTTGACCATATTTAAACGTTATCGTATCGCTTGCTAATCTATGACTTTTCGTAAAATACGCATACGATATATTCCTCGGTATCTATTTCTAGTTTGCTTTTCTTTTTCTAAGAAACATTTGTAGCCCGTCGTGCCTATCGCGAGCGGTCAATAAATATACAAAAAGTGTCGGTAGGTTTAGTGTTAAGAGAGTACTCCACCTTTTCTCTTCGTATTCTTTATCTTCGTAGGTTTTGCATGTTTTTCATGCCGGACTAACGTGATTTTAAAAGATCCGCAGACAGGCGTGCACGCACGAATTGACACCTGGTGAAATGAACTCCGTCAGTTGGTGACGCGACTGGAACCGAGCGTAGTTGGCAACCGGAATACAAATCAAGCGTCTCTTCTCCGCCTCTGTAATCGCATATGTTTCGAAAGGTACCGAAGAACAATTTAATCTCGAGCGACATTTCCTGCACAACTGGCACGAAACATCGACATTCGCTTCGTGCAAACGATTTCTGCAGTTTAGATCGGTATGTTCGACGGTAAAGGTACGGGACTGCAAAGCGAAACGCGCAGCAATTATTCGATGCACGTTGCAGAAACTTAACGAATTTGTTATCGACAAAAAACGTGACATCGGATTTAGAACGCGTCGTACCGCGTTATATTTCTCTCGATTTTCTTCGCAGAAATCGTACCGAATATTCTGACCAACACGCGTAGGTGTGGATAGATTGGCAAGGGATTTGGAGGAAAGTTTCCCATAGAATTTCGTGTACTTGCTGCGCGAATATAAAACGTACGAGTGAAACCCATCGTCAATCGTGATAAATATACGCGCGAGAGAGGGTGGAATCGGAGACACATCGCATTTAATATCTGCCAAGAGACGTCAAACGCAGGCAAACAGCACGGAAACCTTTCGCCTCGAGGAACGCGTTCGAGGCAGCAAATCACCGAGCAAATGGAAGATTTTCACGGGTGACGGTGACAGTCACAGGGTGGCCGCTGTTAACTGCGTGGCCAGGCATATCGACATCAACAGGTCCTTTCTGGGTGTGGCCAATGGAAACGCAAGACCGAAGGCCAAAGTCGTAGGTGGAATTAGTCGACGGTCAGCCGATAAAGCCAGGCGTGTTCGCACTTTGATGCGGCGCTGACCGACTTTACGCCACGTTTCACAGCGGCCGTCAGAGAGACGGCCACGTAGAAAGCTGGTGCCTGGTGTTCGACTATTAGTTTCATTACCGCGTTTCAATCGAATTTCACTAGCTCCGTGGCGTAGACTCTCAGATCTACCGTAGAAACGTGCAACCTTCCAAATCCGTGTTCCTCCGTCCTTTGTATCCTTTTGAAACAACGTCTCGCTGTTCATGCGAGTTTTTGCTCGCGCGTATTTTCCTTCGCGTCGGCTAATACCGTGGCTGTACCCGGTTATATTCAATTATTTCGTCCGACACTTTCGTGACGAGCTTGACGGCAAAGTGGAGCGTTGAGAAACGAACGATGACAACGGCAAAGAGGGTGAAAAAAGAGTCACGCGAGAAGAAAGCGCAAAAGAGGGAAAAAAATCGCGCACCGCTCGATTTCCTCTTTCGTGCAACTTGCACACGTGCGCATACACGTTCGCCGTGTGCGTCGATTAATTAAAGATCCCGTTAATTGGCTGAAGTACGTGCGAAAATGTTTGTTGCAACGACCGGCAGGCGAGCGAAAAATAGAAAGCAAAGAACCAGAGAGAAAGAGGAAAGGGTGGAAAGCGAGATGACGCGCGCGCGCGCGCGCGCGCGTGTTTGATATTTGCATTCAACGGAGCACGAATGGCGGCAGTTTTCCAGCTGCGAGCCACCCTCCTCCGCTCGGCCACCCTTCGCAATTCGTATCACGCCGCAAAGGTTAAATCCCTGGTTAGAGGAGACGTGCACACGGCCACGCGGCCGTGACCGCCACACAGACGCCAAATATCAGCGATCCGAGCGACACATGCACGACTAGATTACCGACAACCGACCGATGATTGCCACCCTGATTGCCTATATTTGCCCTGGGACTCGGAACAATATTTATTTCACGTTCTTTCCCACCCTTTGTTCGCGCACATGCTGCTACCTGCTAACAATACTTACCATTTTCGTGGCCCGATTTCTCTTCGAGCTTCTATCGGCTCTAATAAGTTCGTGCTATTTGTTTCTTTGTCGTTTGCGAGCTTCCAATTCCAGTAGCATTTCCATATACTGTAAACACAGGCGGACGATCGATTTTGCGATATTCGCGATAATTTACCGATTAATAATTGTCAGCGAATCGACGAAAGCCGCGAGTTGCACGCTGCGAATCTTTTCTTCGTAATTTTGCAATTTTACATCAGAGAGTATTTCTTGCGCGTGATTTTCGAACAGGAGAACTGCGGAGCGCACGTCGAAAGCGTGTCACGGATCGGACGTTTGTTCGGTGGTGAAAAGCGATTCGAGTGACCGTTTTGCGGACCGTTTTGATGGAAATGAAGTTCGGAGAACCGTCATGGAACTTTCGGTCGTGTGCCGGAGTACAAACGTTGCTACGATTCTGTGGTATGGTAATGACAAGTTGAAGGTTCGACCGTAGAGAATTCGAATTACGCAGCCTAAAGCTGGAAGGGGAACGAGAATTCGAGTCACAGAAACCTACATAGCGAGTTAACGGGTCAATGACGCTCGTTTAAGGAGTAGAGCAATAAAAGGAGTAATAAGAGAAAGAAACGTGTAAAAATTGCGCCATAAAATTGGAATTATCGGGCGTTGATGTCGTTCAACCCCTTAACGCCCAAGTTCGTGTCCTATACGGATAACAATTCATATGTATCTGCTAAATTTATTTACTCTCGTAATGAATTTTGACGATCAAAGGTACATTAGACTTTCCGTTATAAATATATTGCCATATTCCACCATTTTGATGATTTTCATCGTTCGTAGCTCCAATTACCACCAGATAGAAAGAAATAAAATAAATATTATTGATAAATCTGCGATTAAGCCGAAGAAATGTGAACACGTGGGGATTAAATACGGATTTGTTAATGTACGCACGTGCGCGCGCGTGTCTGTGCGCACATACGATAACGTTAAACAAGTAACGATCATCCGTCGATTATGTCGAAACGATAACGAAACGACGACGTCGATCGCCGATTTTCACTCCGACGATCGGTAAATAACGCAGCAACAACGGTCGTTATATACAACGGTAATAATAATTTAAAGCCAACATGGCCGCGAACGTCGGCGTTAAATTATTACTCTTATTATACGGTAACGCGTTGACACGCCACATGGTCATCATTCCAAACGACATGCCAGCGCGAGGAAATAGTTGTCTGGCGTAATATCCACCGTCTGCTTATCATTCGTCACGTGAAATATTCCCGATCGGGTGGCGTTATCGGTCGTCTCTTTCCTCTATGTACATTTACCGATGACGTTCGACGCCAGCGCGACTCACTTTTAGGCTCGATGATCGAACTTTGTCGCAGATGTTCCCGACGTTCAACCTAGATCATTTATTCCTCTGACTTCAAATCTAAATGCATTTTTTAACGTGAATTTTCTTCTCGACAGCTATGTTCTCTGTTCCTTCGTATATCTTTCTTGATGATACTTCGATCGATCCACGATCAGACGTTTCTTCGCGAATCGACAAACTTTCACACGGAATCAATATTCGTGCAAAATCCAACGATACAGAACGTACAGAAGCGAAACGATAGATGATGTTTTATTCGTCCCGAACAACACGTATATTTCTTCGATCACTCGATTCCATCGCGAAACAGCCCTCGGACGTTTCTCCTTCGATTTTCGCAAATCAAAGGCCGACTTAACCGTTGCATTTTCTAATCGAAGGAACATCGAGAATTGCACGAGTGGATGGTGAAACGAAGTGGACGACACAACGCGCGACTGTTCATTATCCCGTTGGACGAGCATACGGGTCGACGAGGGTAGCAACGGGGTGACCATTTGACGGCCGTTTTCGAAATTTTACGGAAACGCGTTGCTTTTAATCGGACAAGCCAGCGCCGACAAAAGCGTAATCGTTTAACAAGCTCGCCATGTAATTGAGGCGCATTAAACGCTTTAACGAGCGACGAAACGCGATAAGATATTATCGAAATTTCATTGGCACCTTAATCGCCTTAGCGATATCGACCTACTTATCGTTCGTTCTATTCGATTTTCGTGCTTTTGTCGAATCGTTAATCCCCTATTTGGCTGGTGTCGCGTTTCATCGGTGTCGAGTAGGTCTAATTGGTTCGCCGTCTAAAACGTTGGATTCGCGTCTGGCAATTACGCGACCGCCATCTGCTCCCATCTGGGCTGAACGTGAATCGTACGATGAAAAGAACGTAACTAGAGCCTTTGTATAATTTGCAGGGAAAGTTTCGGTGCTGATAACCGTGCTTGTAAAGAGGATTTTCGTAAATATAGTAGGAAAATTAATAGCGAGCTATGCGAGCAGAGAGCAGAGAGCAGAGTGATTAAAAACGGAGATTGAAAGTACAGTGGAATTTTCCATTGGAACGAACTTTTAATTAGTGCTTGATTAACTGAACTTTTCTCCACGAATGCGCCTGTTTTGATGGAAATTTTTATTCCAATCAGAAATCATAGGTAGAGAGAATCGGCGAGCTCTCGGTATATTTATCAGCGCTCTATTTCAATCTGGTTTCCGGAAAAACCTACGTTTCTTAGTTTCTGCTCCTCCTCTTCTTCGCTCGTTACAAATCGTTTGTCCTTCCATAAGTTCGAATAAATGGATTTCCACGGTATGTTGTAGTTTATCGAATCTCAGGACGAGAAAGCCATTATACGATCCCTGCGTTATGTCTTCTTAAAAGATTCTTCCATTAGGAAGAATAAGGGAAATTCAACGAACTAAAAAAATTGTATCTATTCGTCTCTGCGCTAGTGTATCGGAACCACCAAATTATAAGTAGAACATACAATACAGACCGCTAAATATCGTGACGTTATAATTCCGATTCATTGCATTTTCCATACAGACACCGTGACCAGACAAACAAATAAATATTATTAGTGGAACGTAACGATACTCGCGAATATTTCGCCGAGAATAATTGAGCGACAACGCTGACAACGGGAAAAGCGGAGGGATTCGCGCGCCGATAATTTTATTAACCGACTTATGAGCGCGACACGTTCCAAGTTCGCCGAATAACGATAAATTTTCCCGTGGAATCGGCGCAGTTTCGCGTGTTTCGTATAAATTTCGAGGCGTTTTATTTGTTGCCGCCAAACACCGGCTGCAGAATGACGGATCAAAAATCCTGACACGTTGACAAAATATAAAGCTGTCAGCAACGGGACGCGAGATGACCGGTGTAAAGCTTCCCAGAACGGAGAGATGTCTTATTGAAGCTATTAAATCGGCGATTTATTACAAACAAGTTCGGGGAACCGTAAACGCGTCGAAGATCCTCTGCAAGTTGGCTGCAAGACCTCTTCAAGTTGCGAACTTTTTAACGGCGCACATTATTCCGTCGCTCGAAGGTAACTCTGAATTCAGTCGTAAGTTCCATTCTAAAGAACGTTTTGGAAAGTTGGCGTCGAACTTCGACAACGCGTAGTACTCATCGAGACAAAGAGAAAAAGTTTGAATAAACCTGCGTCTAAATATCGTTATTCATCTCGGAGTTACGAGACTTTCAACGAAGCATTTCCCACTTGGTGACGTTACATGGTAAAGAAACGGTTTGCTGGTCGTGCGGAATTCTCACACAGTAACAGGGCTAACGTTTGTTTCAACAATTTATTCGGGATTCTCGCCAACAGCTGACGGAACTTTTCTTCCAGTACAAACTTTCTGAAACACCGTGTATCCAGGGTGAATACCCCAGACAAGTCTGCAGAATATTCCATTTTCACTGGAAAGAAGAAAAATTTCAACGAGAGAGCCATCGCGCTTTCAAACAGCCTGCCTTCTTCATTCAGCTTCCTGTTTAAGCGATTTAAACTTCGCCACGGTGTAACGTTCCCTTGGTCGCCTGCAGAAAAACCAGCGCGTCATTATCTCGTATTTCGTGACGAAACATCCGCCGGCCGTTAAATCTCCGCGCATTTGCATATCGGGTAGGCCGATCAAGGTTCAGCCGTGTCGAAAGAACATCCGTAAAAAAGTTGACGGATCGATCGGATGATGTACGAGACTGTGAATAATTACAGCTAGATCCGTCATGGTGTTGCACGTTCGACGTTCTAATTGATTCTCCGTGATCATTGGCGCTCGAATGCTCGTGGATCCTACGTAGGCGTTCGCGAGGAAAAAGTTTCGCGAAAAGGAAGAAAAGGAGAAACGGCGCGAGTTGCCGGAAGAAACGAGAAACGCCTGGACCGGGATGCCGAAACGCTCGGTGTAGACGATCGATCGACCGATCGTAGTTGAACTCGCGCTATTGCGCGAATAGCGATTTATCACTGCGATTTATCAACACGCCTCACTGACTTTCCTTCTCGCTACGGTACATTTACTTCGGTAATTATCTCGTCTTCGTACCTTTCGAACAGTGGCGCGCTGTTAATTGTGTAAGAACGCGGTGCAAACAATGTCCTCGAAGAATTTAACGCAAGGGTGAATTGGCAATCTTCTGCGACGTGATTGATCGCCTTTTATAAATAGTGTTTTTTTTTTTCTCGTACAACGATTTATCGATCAACGATACCAACGAATCGACGATGCACGGCTGCATCGAAGAAACTAGGATTATTTGACGGTATTAGAATCGGCATCCAGAATTATCTTGAACTTCGATACGTCGAGTGATTTAAAGCAAAGGTAGTCAGATTACCAACACCGATGCCTCATATTACGTCACAGGCTGTCGCGTCCGTTGACAACTGAACAAATACACCTATGGAGAACCGCGTTTTGTAAACAACGTTTCCATTTTCATGAAACTCAATCGGGCTGCTGGGAACGAAACGGCCATCAGAGAATTCCAACTTCCTCGAAGTTGGTAAAAAGAGACGCCTTTTATGAGGGCTGACAAGAAAGAGGCTAAAAAGGAGCGAGTCTTTGTTATATCGTGTTTGCTACTAATGGAGGAGCAGCGCACGAAGCGTAATGGATTAGCGAGATTTCAAGTGTAACCATTGCGAGGAAACCCGGTTCAGAAGCGATAGCGTCCGATAAACAAAAAGACCGACTTTTCTTAGCTTTCTCCTGGCTTGACGTCGGCCAAAGACAAAGCGATCAATTTAACACTGCCCTCGTTACGACAGGGAAGAGGTTGCCTGAAATTTAACCCTTCTATTCTTCCATTATCCTCGCGATCAAAAAACAAGAAGCCAGGCGATATTTTAACGGAGTAAGAATTTTTTGAAGTGTCACGATTGCTATAGACTTTGAAATATTTATGGACTCTACTACGCTTTTATCTCTTAGCCCATTAAGCACCAACGTTGCGTTAATACAACGTTTCATTTGCAATTCTTTTTTTTTTTCTTCTTTTTGGTCAATTTACGTCATTCCAATTCTATCTTTTCACGCGGTGACTATGAAGAGCCGTTCCAAGAATCCGCCTCGTTTTTGTCGCTACTTCTTATAATTAAATTTTAGAACTTTGATCGACGTTATTAATTTGTAAATTATCGTACAAGGCGTCGCAGGTAGTAAATATTCGACGAACTTGCAAGATCGATCACTTCCATAAGCAGACGAAGAAAAATTATCCCATTCCTCCTGCGTGTAACTTCTGACGGAAATTTCCAATAGAGGAGCGAGTTAAAAGAAGACTAATCATAGAAGGGAACACGTGATCGCCCACGGACGTTATCAACGCGAAGCTATCGAGCTCGATATAAGAAGCTTCTGTAAAAGTGGGTTTATTGGCAATTATTCGGCGAAGGTGGGGCACCGGTGATGAAAGACGGCTTGTTTCCAGAATCGGTCGGTGTCGCTTTTATCGTTCGTCATAAAAACCACTGCAGGCTCGCTGACTAATTCGTAAATAAGAATATCGCAAGGCTCTATATACGATACGGTCGAAATTATGCATGGCTGTAAAACGTCATAAAACCTCATCCCTTGACCTGAAAACTCAACGTTACCTCCCGTGAAACGAAACCGAGAACGAACGAACGAACGAACCTCTTTTAATTCGTCGATTCGTGGAAATCGAATTACAAATGATCGGCTCGCACCGAGACACTAAATTCATTCGTGTTGCAGTATTTCGCGTTACTCAACCGGAGAAATTACAGTTTGAACGGGGACACCTAAATTGAGGTTTTAAACTGGCGAGCGCCCTACTTCCAGTATGATCTTCGTTTTTTTTTTCTCTCTCTTTTCTTCTGTCTCGATCGCCGTGTAGTTCTGGGGATTACGCGAAAGCCGAAAAGGCAGGGAGATAATTAAAGAGGTTCTTTTAGCCTCCTGGTCTATGAAATCCTGGCGAGATTCGCGTGCTTTCGATTCCGAGTTCGAATTTCAGAAGCAGAAAAGTGGTGCTTGAATCGGACGTTCCGATAAATCCAATTCCCTCTGCGCGATTTTAAGAGCGTTCAATTTATCTTAAAATCCCGCCGTTTCAAACATCCCGCCCATATTTTAAAGATCCTCTCGTTTTTCAAGTCCAACATCAGCTTTCAGCTCTTGAAACTTTTCGAGAGCCCGCGTTCACCCGGAAATCGCAACGAATTTTCGAAATAAAGAATAGCCAGGATAACCGAGCACCTGTTTCGCGCGTTCGCTCCTCGCGAAAACGAAAACTTTCGAAACTTCCGCTCGCCCTCCTTCTTCCACCTTTCGCTCGATTCTTCCTTTAATAAATTCCTCCGCGTTAGCGTGTGTTGCGTAATTCCGTGTTTCGTAGATGGGCGCAAACACCCGAGCCGTAGATATCTGTCGAAATAATTACGGGTAACAGTTGTTCCTGTTCTCTAGAAACCATCCAGCAACGAGTGTTTGCGAGAGATAAATGGTCCTCGCGTGTTTCGTGGGTTCTTCGGCAAACGCGGCTACTTCGAGGACCACCGTGTCGAACAGCAACACGGTCGTGAGTATTTCGCTCCTAAAATATCTTCGCCGGTAGCGAAAAAATGGCCACGCGGTAGTTAGACGACCGAATCTTATTCTACTGCAAACGTAGACGTAGCCAAGTTTGATATCTTGCCGTAAAATTTACGATACAACGTACAATGTGGTAGAATTCCACGTTTATCGTCATCGGCACGCGTAGTTTCTCCTTTCGATTTAATGTTAACGATTCCTTAAAACATGGAAAATCCTGTTTGTTGGTTAAAACGAGAGTAAGCGTGAAACGCGTAAACACGAGGATCGCAGCAAGGTTAACGTAGCAAACGTTATTCGGATTCAGCTTTTAGAAAACCTTCGACCGAGTTGTCCATATCGTTTGGAACACGGCAAAACGCGATGCGTCGTTTTTACGGATCAGTTCCAATCAAACGGCGTTTATTCGAAGACATTGTTCACTTGGTAATTATAAAAGTACACAGAAGAACCGCAATCTGTGATACAGCGTATCGTCGAGTTAACGAATATTGCTCATCCACCTAAAACCGTATCACGTTTATTTCCGATGTGGCGAGAAATCGACCTCGGTCCAGTTGTTATTCCGTATCGAACCGACTGCTATTAAACGCGCGTGACGATCACGTTCATTAAGTTGGAATTTCTTTCGTCGAATGTTTTGATCCGCGGTATATCGTTATATTTTTAGCATATATCGTCGGTGTATTTGTGTATGCGTATCAGTTCGTGTTAACGAGATAGCGGACGAATTTCGGAATTCGCGCTGTTTCGGACGAAAATTCCACGTAATCGAGTTTCATTTTTGCGCTCTAAAGCCTTGCACAATTGTAGCCGGTGATTTCACCTCGATCATTTAAATAAAATATCGACGTTTCTCCTCTGATAAAACCACCGAAGCGCATCGGAATGGAATTATTCGTGGCTCTGTTTTATAAATCAATGAAATTTTCCCAATATATTTTACATTATCTATATTAAGCTTGCTTCTATCCGCTGGTCTCTAAGCGAACGCATTTTCATTCACAGGTACGCCTCCGTATCGCTTGCGTCGCTTATAACATTTATCGCGGGGGAAAATTTAATTCAACGAAAGAGTGTACTTTGGATTTAATTTTAAGTAATATATGAAATTTTCTATGCAATTAAACGCACATTTCGTCACATTGAGCACGATTTTACGATTAATCGGACGATATATTGTACAATTACGCGTATATCCGAGAAAAGAAGAATTCTACTTATTGCTATTTGTGTCACGTTTTCTGAAGCACGAATTTACGCAGGTATATAATTTTTTTTTTTTTTTTTTTGAGAATTGAATATTAACCGCGTACCTGGATAATGAAACTGAGAACTTGACACAAACTGGAATCGATTTTGGCTTCTGAAAGGCTCGTTATATTAATAACGTACTCCATCGCGTAGCGTATTCACCGTCCCATTTCCGAAAGTAGAAAGGGAACGAAGTTGTCGGACATTATACCGTAACAAACGAACTCAAGGACGCAATTATCTCCACTGAAGTTCAGTATCATGGTTGTCGTAATTACACAATGCCTGATATTCATATTCCAAGATTGCAGAAATACCTTTCCTTTTCAGACGAACAACCATGATTTTTAGAAACCGAGCTATCGCAAGTTTCTCGTCGGAGAAGACTTCCATACGATCGCTGGAAATTCGAGTTTGACGATAATAAATTCAACCATTGGGTATCCATCCATCCATCCATCCACGTTGATGTACATATCTAACAGCCTGACAGACCAACATTTTTCACATTGTCTCCCTAACGCGTCGTTCGAGTATAATCAATCTTGAAAACGAGAAACAGTCGGAATTGCTCGTGCCATTGGAACAAGCGTACGTCTATTCGAAGACGCGAAAGAAGAAGAGATGCGTTACGAGAGAAAATTGCAGAAAAATACTCGACGATGCACGGATATCGGATTAAAAAATTCTTGCTTCATTGCCGGCAGATACGTCGCAGTCGAGGCCATCGCGAAATGGAAAACTCATCAACGGCTTTCGTTAAGCTGTTGTAATCAACTTTGCCGACGCTTCACGGTAGTTATTGATATAATACACTGTGCATGTGCAACACGACGTGTATCGAACCGGGAACAGGTTGTCTCGTTTAATCGAACGAGAAAGTAAAATCGTGTTGCCAGGGGGCGCTTTAATTATTATCCTTTCTCCATGATTTGATTTCTTCGACGTTTCTCGTACCTCTCGCATCTCTTCCATCGCGGACGTTCGCTTTCTGAAAGTAACAGCAGTCATAGACTCGCGACTCTGATTAGAATCACAATCAGTTGGAAAATACTGTTAATTTGCTTAAAAGAAGATTACAAACGAAAGTCCACGTACTCGATTCATCAGATTGTCAGAAATCCTTTGATACTAATATCCATTTATCCAATATCTATCGCGTGTGCCTAGAATCCGAAGAAAGTCCGAATCGATAACGTGCTCAAGAATGGCACATCGTCGACGAACCATCGTGGAAACCTCACCGTGCAATATTAATAAGATCTTATCGGTACGGATGACCGATACACAGGCAAACGCAAAATCCATCGCACCGTGTTTGTCACTGCAAACTTTGTTATCAGCGCTGTCATCGTCGCTACGCTCTTCTTTTCTTCTGACTCTCTTCACCTTCTTCTCGTAATGGCAGTAACTTGCGTAACACCGATGTTATCTTACCGCGCGATTGAAAAGTTACAAAAACCGTGATTCGTTACTTGCAATGGCGAAAGATTTCCTGCGATTCTTTCATCGTTTGGCCAGAAGAAAACTTATGAAAACTTTATTCGAAGAGTCGCGCAGGACGATTGAGATTCTACGGGATTACGAGAATTCCTCGTCTGCAGGAAACTCGCTGCAGGATTAGATAAAAGTTATTTTTTGAAATATCGCAGGAATGAGATTTCGCGCGACGACCGGAGATCGAGAATCGAACGAACGTTCCTGCTAAAATATCGTTACAGAATGTAGAGTGATTCGTATAATGCGCGTGGAAATTTAGTTGCACGTGCGAGCGTGAGATATTTAGCGAAGAAATTCTCTAAGAGGTGTTTCGATATATTTCAAGGCGAGGCTATTCTCGATGACGTTACGACAACAAAATTTATCGCCAATAACGGACCGCTCTTTGAGAAATCGATCGGTTGTCTAGAAGAACACGCTGCAATCTTATCGAGCGAATGCTAGAATTCATCGTAGTCGATGCCGCGGTAAAATTCAAGGCGAAAAAGGAGATTCGACCCTTCCACGGGCTAATTAAAGTCTGCAATTCTCGCCAAGTCAGTCTATAAATTAGTTTCGACCATTTACGGCTGCTTAATTCACACAGGACAATCTATCCTGGCAATGAAACGCGCTCTTCGATAGGTTGAGCAACTCGTTAAACGTGGTCGAGTAAAATCAAAGTACCCGAGAGTTCGATTCTCACACTCCGGTTGCATGCGAGCAAAAGTATGCTAAATTACCTCGAAACGAGAAAATTATATTTCGTGAGAAGATAGCCATCATCGAGTAATTCTGTTCTCCGAATAATTATTAATCAACCGTTTGAGTGCCAAGGGTTATTGAAAAAACAGGGTCGAAAAATCGCGAACAGCGCGATAGCGCTTGTCTTAGACGATTGCGAGGAGAAACAAGCGGCGCGATAGCGCTCGTCATATTTGTTACTTTATGAAATACGTCTATATTATTACATATTCGTACTATTAGTTTATGAATATTTCAAGTTTCGTTCGATAAAAATTATTCAAAAGATAGCGATGAAATACAAAATATCGTCAGTCGCCGGTAGCGTTCAAGTGTACCGGGACTTTTCGACACAAAATTTAAACAGCGCGATCGCGCTGCTTGGGACTCGAACGGTTAAATCTCGATTTCGTTTCGAAAAAACTCGAAGCACCACGTCGAGGTGATTTAGGTGTGCGAGTGCCAAAATAATTATCAGACGATTAGCTTTGAAGATGTTTATTGCTGACTACCTCGCTGTACGATTTTTTGCTACAGACTTTTGCTATGGACTAATACTAACTGCTTTTTCAAATACCGCTGCCAAAGGCGTATCGGTAGACCGTTAGACTGTTTGCTATTGTCCGACCTTTCGGCTCTTACGTTTTTCTTACGTATTTGCCGTCGGCAGTTACGTTTTTCTTACTTATTTACCTATTTCTATGTTCGTGTAACAACAAGACGAAGGTTACAAAGATCTTGTGTCGCTACATTACTCGCTCACCAGTGTTAACGTCTTTCTTTTCTTTTTTTTTTTTTTGTTTATTAACTTATTAACGTACTTGTTTCTCGAGTTTCCTTTTCTCCAAGTTTCCCGTGCATCGTTTCGATTGTTTTGAATTTCGGGATAAATTAACGAATCGCGGAGGCATAATGAAAGAACATAATGAAAGCGGGTTTGAGTCGGTCTATCGAAACTGTCACGTTTTTATAATTAATTTGTGTCGCGCAATTTTCTATTACCTTATACTGCCCGTCGCAAGGTGGTTATAACGGGCTTCTTACACTATCGTTACGCAAAAATACGTACTGCGATTCTCACTGACGTTCGGAATGCTAAGAAGCGTTCAGCGCGCATTTTCTTCGTGGAATTTGTATGGAAGAAGGTAACCGACGGTGAAGTTCCACCAAATAGCCCACGATAGCGGAAAACAAGGTATCGTGTAAAAAATATTCGTACACGAGTAACGAGCTTTTTGTCCCGGCGGAACTGCCTCGGAAGAACCGGAAGCCGCTGTCACGCGCAGCCCTCGAAAGAAATTCTTCCTTTCCTTTTCCGGACGACCCTTCACGAACAAGTTAAGATGCCGTGAACGCTGCTGATCCTCCAATGAATAGCCCATTGTTCAAATAATATTTCGCAAAATGCGCGAGATGACTGAAGCATCGAAGGAAACCCAATCTTTTGGGACAACGATTCTTCAGAAAATTTCCGCGGATGTTTTATCAAAAAAATTTCGATAAGACGGGAAATGACACAGGCAAGTATTTACAAGATTATGTGAAATTGCGGTATGAGATAAAGTTAAAAGGTTGAGAATACACGATGCCGGCAGGCAAGCTCTGTTCGAGTATGCTTTAAACGAAAGCGTTGTCCTTTCAATCAGGTTTGAAACGTTCCCTGTAGCCCTATCAGAAAGTACATTGCCGCTTGGTAGGTGACAGGATGCATTTTCGGGGACGAGAAAAAGCAAGAGGTCGAGCCATAGCAAAAGGAAAAAACCTAGGAAATCGAGTTATCAGCGAAGTATCTATCTTTCTTTTTGTCATTTTATTTCACATTCGCTGCGGGATATAAATACGTTTATCTCGCCTCCTGTCCTTTGTTTTCCGCATCTCCGACTTAGAGAGATTTAATGTTGCTTAATTGAGAAGCTTCCTGAAAAACAAATAATCTACGGATCTACGACAAAGGCACTGAATATACTTTCTAATCAAGTATTAGGTTGTCCGAAAAATGTCTTTCGTTTACAGACACGTGTTTTGCAGCGATGCATCTTTATACAAACGTGAAACCTAATCTGTCGGACGTTGTGATCTTTATCTTGATAGAACAAAATAGTGCTTAATTCGATAAAATAATATAAAACGACAAATGTTGTGCATCCGTTATTTCCTTATAAAACGAAAGAAACTTTTCGGATGAGCCAATGATTCAATCATTACGAAGTTCGTATTTGTTCTACGAATATAAAAAGTAGATGATTCTTTCAGAACTATAGCAGCTGCTAACATTAACTCAAGCGTACTAACTTCTTCTTTGAAAAGCACGACTGTACCGTGTCCATTTTTATTTTCGTATTCTCGTACTTATTATTTAAATTATTTTGTCAAACGTTACGATATATTTCCCAGAAACGAATGTACGTCCGTGATCTACCGATAAGAGAAAGAATTGCCACTCGTAAACGAGTTTAGGTCGCATTCTCAGTCATGTACCACGAACTAGCTCGTTATTCCACACGAACGAGTTAAATACGTCGAATGGAAAGAAACGCGAGCCAAAGAAACCAATCGGTTGAACGCGTGCGAATAGATTGCGTGCGGATCGATACGCCTAACTCGCGTATCTATTCAATTCCTTTGTGAAAAGTCAAAGCAGAGCGATCTCCAACATCTGCTCGATGCCTCCTCGTTCACCATAATGTACACTTCATTTACGCTTCAGCGAAGATAATACGGTCGGATGTAGTTCTAACGAGGTCGAAGGTCGGTTCTATCGGTGCGAAACCACGAAGCAAGGCCTGCCACGGCGATTCACGTGCTTCTTGCTCGAATTCGCGAGAGCGTCGATTATTATCGACCGGTATCGCCGATCGCCTACGAAATTGCCTCCGACGAACGGTTTCTTTCCATTGCCTCGCGTGTTCTTTAGATAACTGCTGCTATCTTTATCGTACGAGCCAACGCAACGTCGAGATGTACGAAAGTCTGTTCGAAAAAAAAAAAAAAGGGGGAGAAATCTAACGGAAGATACGAAATCAGTGATATTTTGGATAGCAAGCTTGCCTTCTTGCTATTCGCTTTAGAAGATTAATACTTTCACGGGGAAACTCGGGCGAATTCTCAGCACCACGGTGTTTTAACGAAATAACTCGTATCTAATCCCGTAGCGAGGTTGCAGCAACCATTTTTCTTAATATAATCCTAGTTATCTTCCGTGTTTCTGGAGATAAATTTTCTGAACTTCCCCTCTAGACAAATAACGAACGGCCGTGACTGATAATCAACGCTTCTTTTTTCCTATTTCCGCTGAGCACGGTATTTTAAAAAGTATATTTTCTCACAGGCTGAGAAGAAATTCCGTTTTGAAAAATAAATGAACAGAGCGAACCCGATAACTGGCGGTATAATCAGGTTGCAATACAAGAATAGAAAGAGACGAGCTAAATGTTAGGAAATATCGAGCCAGGCCGAGCCTTGAAACAGCAACGCAAATATCATACGAGCTTCCCTTTTTTCCGGTATTATCGATCGTATCCCTGGAGAACAAACAGTTCGCGAAATAAAATTCACAAGTGTGTCAGGTCACCCGCAGCGCACAGAATAGAACGCTCGAAGCTCTCTTCCTGGAAACCGTGTCTCAGACTGCCCGACACTAATTATTCCAAGTCCGCTTCCGAATATCGCACAATGTAGGACCCGCAGTGCCGTAATTAAAGCTCCACGGAAACGCATATATCGCATGCAACCAGCATCGTACGAATAGCCTTCTAATAGTCAACTTCTTTGACGGAACTCGAAGATTTCGTAGTTGGAGCGTATCGTCAAACGAGGAGCTGAAAAACGGATGTCCTGCGATCGAGCTTTTGAAAATCTCACCGAAAATAATCGGAGCACCCTCGTTGTAGCTTTCGAAGCGTCGTTGTGTTTTCTAGAACAAAGATAGTTCGAAAGTGGAAACTGCTCGCCTCGTTTTTTTTCTCCTATTCGTCGATCAACGCAAGGTGTGAGATGTTGCGCTCGAATTTAGCTGCAAATACAAGGTACGAGGCAAGCAAAGTTTGAATCGTTGTAGTCCTCGCGAATTCCCCCGCAGGGTGAAGCGCGAACCTTGAAAGTTTCGTCGATTTCTCTGCAAGGTTCCAAGGGAACGCGGGGAAAATTTCATTGGTATTTATTTTCTTTCTTTCGCGATAGAAAAAGTTTCATCTTGTCTGTTGCTATCGTAGGAAAAAATTTACTAGCGCTAGTAATTTGTCTCGTGGCTTGTCAAATTTCACTAACGATATTACTTGAATCGTGTGCAGGACGGCTGAAACAGTGAAACACTGAAAACACCGATGTAAAAATTAATCCATCGTAGCAGCAATCGTTCGAAAGTTGCGCAGATTTCGATCGATACAGTGACATTAACGCGATTAAATATTAACAGGGTAACAGGATTTACGACGAACGGAATTTCCAGTTGAAAACGCGATTGCCGCGCGACGAGTTCCACTTTTGTAACTGAACCGCGAGACTATCGAGCGATTCAGCGATTTTTGATTTCGTTTCCGACCGAAGAAAATAGTTCGAATTTTCCTCGTAGCAGACTCGCGTCACGGAGAAACAAGCGATTTGACTTTCGACGATCGATCTCGATGGCTCTCGATGTTGCGCTTAGCGATCTCGTCGAACTATTTCAATAGGAGGATCGAGTTGGTGATTCAGAAATTCGAGATTCGTTCGTAACTCGGTACACGCGCACGCGAGTGAATATTCGCAAAACTTGGACCATTTGGTCGATGCGCACATGCCATCAGGCCAATGCTTGCAGGCCATCGATGATTCAAATGCGTTCTGTTACCTTTGTCGAATTTCTGGCGTTTGGAATGTAATAAACGTCGACGTTCGTGCACGAATGAACAAATTGATCTACGCGAGCATTTTACCAACTGATCCGATGATTCAACTAATCTGATAACTTCGATTTTAATATCTACTATAGGGAATAATGTTCAATACTCGAAGAACGAATGATTTATCGTGATATTATTGATGGCATAGGTACGACGCTGTTAAACGTTGAAGTTTATGTGTTTCGCGTAATTCGAGACACACGACGAGATATAAACAGCCAAAAAGCTAGTTGAAAATTGTGCTTACAGTTCATATTCAGAATTATTTCTTCCTTTGTCGCGTATCTTGAAAAAAATCGTGTACAGCGTACGATATAGGAAGTGAATTCTAGAACTACACGACTTGTTATATTTCACGCATAAATTTTTGCAAACAAAATTGGCACAAATAATAAGAAGTCTCGAAGTAAAGTTTGAACGATTGTCAGATTTCCCCACGCCCAGATTTTACAGTAAATTTAATGCAGCTTTTGAGTAATTCTTTGAAAAACAGCACCGCTTCGAAAGAGATCGATCGCGTCTATGTCGTGTTCGTTTCTAATTGTGCTACGGCTGGCTAGAAATTAAAAATCAACGCTGCTAAGTCAACTTCGTTTCAGTGATTCGATTAATCGAGTTGCAGGGAAACGACCAAATTTTTATTCCAGTTCTGTCGCTTCGATTACACTGCCTCGCACGCGACGCGAATTTTCTCGTCGATTTTATACAAAGACCCATTTTGCTCGTAGCATTCGCGAGTAACACGCGCTGCAGAAAAAGGAGCGACGATCGTGTAATCTAGTTTGGCAAGTTTAGTCCACTCAATTCGAAGCAGTTAGAATTCCTCGAGCTTCGCCACTCGTTCTTCTGATTCCTGACTGTCGTCAGCCTCACGAACGACTTCTTACGACCGTTCTACCATACTCTATATCGACACTCTTCATCGCAGCGAATGATATTTTCGTGAGTCGGATGCGAATTTTATTTTCCATACGATAGACTATCGACGAGACTTCACTCTGGTCTTCATAAGGAATTTGATTAAAATGCAATCTGTATCAAACATCGAGGGTTTGTTAAAAATGCCTCAAAGTTACTGGAAAAAGTAAAAATATACGCACAAGGCGTCTCATGTTCTCATTCTTGATTTTCATTAAAATATCCCGTATCTTGGTTGGTCTATTTTTTTAGTTAGTATTTGATATTTAACGCATATCGATTGCAAGAATATCGATAAAGCGACGAAAAAAAAACAGTAAATAGAAAGAGACAGCGGAGAAGGAGGAAGAATGTATGATCGATTTCTAGAAGTCACGAAGACCCATAAAATCCACGAAAGATATATATGAGAATTATTTTCTTGGCAGTGAATCCGCAAATGCAGGAATATCGTACAAAGCAGTAACCTGGAGTTTGATTGAATCCTGCGAGAAACTGATTTTAAGGGCTGCGGAATCTGAATGCGGCGACGGGAAAGGAAAAAAGAACAAAAGTTTGCCAGTTCCGGTATAGAATGCATCGAATTCCGCAAGCTCGGCTTTCAATGGCTTCGCTGTTCAGATGTGAAAAAGCCAGGAAACATCTGCCAGCGCAATCTCGGAGATACGTTATTTATTGAAAATTTTGCTCCTAACGTCCCTTAAAGCTGAATATCGCAACAGTTAAAAGGAAAAAGGAGTAAAAGTTGTGCAAGCTCGGGTCTAGGTTTCATTGAATGCTGAAAGCTCTGTGTCTCACGTTCCTGGAATTTAAAGTTGCAACGGTTCGAAGCAAAAGAAATGAAAATCCTCCGAGTTGAAACCCGCGATTTCTCGGATACTGAAAGTTCTGCTTTCAACTCGTTTGAAAATTATGACAGTTGCAGGACGAAAGGAACGAAAATCCTACCGAATCTCGAGAACAATCGAGAATTCCTTCCACGCGAGTTTCCCTTCTTTTATTATTAGAATTCCCATTTGATACAGTTGAAAACGTAACGAGCGAAAATTATACGAATTCCGTGAACGTTGTGGAAATTTAAATACGTTGAAAAGTTTTCATTTGAAATATGTATTTGTAGTAGCAATTGAACGCGAAGGATCGTTAATGGAATTGCACGAGCAATATTGATATTGTAAGAGCTTATTGGAAACGTTTAACGTAGAGTAACGAGCCACTGAAGATAGAATTGGAAGCGAATGGTCGATGATGGATTTTGCGTCAATTTTTTAAGGTTCGCTGTCGCACGCCAGAGATGTTAATTAGTCTGCAACGAGAGCACGGTTAATCGAGCAAGAGTAAACATTCAGAAATGCTACAAATCGACCTGTTCGAATTAATTAAGCGAAGCAGTTCGATAACAATCGCGCCCAGATTAAATTGAACGCGTCGTTCAGGAAGATCGATTAACAAAAACTCAATCGCTCCGTATTTTCCATCTTCTTCCTACATCTACGTGGACAGTGCGAGTGAACGATAATAACGAACGCAACAAACACTGTAAAAATAGCAATCGCTTCTCGATCAAATCACAGACACGATCGATATGGGCGGATTTTGTCCGCGATTAAAATCCTTTGCAATTACGACTTTATTGGCGCTTTTATTGCATTACGTAACGTTTATAATTGAAATTAGATTTACCTTAGTTCAGACGCGGTTGATTTGCGACCGATGGTCGTTAATCGGTGTTGGATACAAAGCATTTGAACAATCACGAAGCTTCAGATAGACGATTCGGTTAAAGGGACGCTTTGTCGGCTAACAAACCGTGGCATTAACGTCAATCCTGCTGCGCATCGTTGGACGTTGTTTCCAATATCAAAGTAGTCGGTCAGTCTGGTCGATTATCAATCATCTCGTTATACGTCGCTCCGCCAACCTGTCGATATTCGCGATTCGGCTGATTAGGTAGGTAATAAAAACAGGGTGATACGAAAACATTGCCACGTACGTGAATGAACTAGTATCGCATTCGGCGAAGGGAGAGCGTTCCGGAGGAAAACGTATTAGGAAACGCGACGGAGAGAACGCAGCGTCTTAACGAACAGTCTGATAAAAGAGGACGAGGTTGAGGAATGAAGACAAGTGTTAATAAACTTGATACTTTATCGCGTTTGTTACGTTATAAAACGACGAGAAATAGATGTTACGGAGGGCGAGTGCGTTAAAACTGTTTTTACATTAATTTTTAGAAGGATCATTTTTCAAGGGAAACGAAATTGCTTTTGCTAATTTCCGTACGATGAAAACATCGAGCTTCCTCGAAGCGCGGCGGGCTGCCGCGTGGTTTATTTGTCAGGGCCGCGTAATCCGGGCAACGCATTGGCGAAGAAGCGAGTCTGTAAACTCTCTAGCGGAAAATTTATCGTGGAAAGAGCTCGTTACACGGCAGGAGGAGCAACGCTTCTGCATGGCGGCACAATTGTTGCCACACAATAGGAACGCTCGAGAATCATTCGAATGATTCATTCACACTTTGTCACGCGACGTAGAAAACGAGCAACGATTCGCTTTAATGGAATGGGTAGCCGGTTTCCAGCTTATTCGCGAAAATTCGCAGACTTGGATGCGAGATTGAAGAGGATCGGAACGAAAGTAACGATCATTTTCAAAGACTCAGCCACGCGAGGTAACCAGAGACCAGTAGGTACAAATTTAGTAGGATATCTGAGCTCGAAGCGGTCCAAACGTTGCGCACATAAGCCCGCTGTAACAAGCTTCGTTGTATTGGACTAGGCAAGCTAGGTTTAACCGGACTCTAGCATAGATATCACGCCATCTGAATTTCATGTGGCGTCCATCTTACGCGACTAACGGAATTACAGAATTGATAGCATCGGGAAGCTTTAATGCAAACGTTGTGAAATATCTCTAACCAATTGGCTTATGATATTCAGGAATTCAGCGGTTAAACAGAGTTTAATTGACGAGTATGGCCAGATTCGATTGAAATTCGATTGAAAATTGTAACAAAAATTAAAACCACATCTTAACTAGGTTTAACCGGACTCTAGCATCGATATCACGCCATCTGAATTTCATGTGGCGTCCATCTTACGCGACTAACGGAATTACAGAATTGATAGCATCGGGAAGCTTTAATGCAAACGTTGTGAAATATCTCTAACCAATTGGCTTATGATATTCAGGCATTCAGAGGTTAAACAGAGTTTAATTGACGAGTATGGCCAGATTCGATTGAAATTCGATTGAAAATTGTAACAAAAATTAAAACTAAATCTTCAAATTTTAATGAATTAAGAAGTAAGATTGTTAATTATTGGATTGAAGATTCTACAAGCTGTTCGCTTCTGAAATGCATTTATTCTCCTAAAAAATATTCTCGCGATATGCGTCGTTTTATCATTTTCGTCGTTCAACGTTCGACCAAGAAATTCAACAACTTCCTTTGGAGAAACAAGCAGATTTGTTCGAACCAGCGAATATCTCGTCAAAACGCTCGAGAAATTCTAATGGAAAAGCGCGTCTAATGTATTTCCACTCCTCGCTCGCGACTGTCGATCATTCTAAGAATCTTGATATGAATTATGAGATTATTCGTGAGAAATCGCAGCTAAAGAGCTTTGCGGGTAGTTTATCACGATCGTTCAAATCTGTTCAAATATTCCCCACCCTCCGGTGATCAGCAAAACGCGACGTATTTGCTTTGCGAGAATTGTTCTCCACGTTCCTGAAAATATAACATCCATCGACTTTATCGATCGCAGTTGTACTCATTGATCGTCGTAATTACACATCGAAATAATTTAATAATTGAATAATTTAATAATTACACGACCCATCCTTTTTCTTATTTCAAAGGTTAAGAATATCGAGATACTCGTGCGAGGATTCGCGACGCGATAGATTAGCGAACAAATTGAAAGGTTCCGAATAAATTTTATCGTAACTACAATTAAAGCGTTTCGAATGAAAAGATTAAACGGTTTGGTAACAAAGGAAAAATCGCGTGCAAAGAGGAATTCCAACGTCGCTACGGACGTATCGATTCGCAATAAGATTTATTTCCGCGCGACGCTCGCCTGGCGTGATTAACACAGCTTTCGCTCGTGCTGCAGCTTTTTCCCGATTTAATTAATGTGTCGGATACGACGACTTCCTTGCTTAATTACAATGCTAAAGCGTCGCGTTTTCCCACGTTGACGGACATTGAAAGGCACGAAAGTATGTTTTCAATCTCGTCAACTTTCCATTTGCCGTCTTGTTTAAGTTACAGATTACCTGGCGGACGCGTGCGCACTGCGCGCATCTCGCAGAAACTTTTATCTATTATCGATCCGAACCGAAGCAAAACATTTGCATGTAAAAGCTCGGCGAAAAATAGCACAAAATTTTTACCGTAGCAAATTACTCCGCGCAATTATTCCATACGATCATTTACAGAGCGTCGTTCGGAAGTCATGCCGATCAACTACATAAATTAAAATACACGGAAGAGTGTACGTTTACGAGCATCACTTTTCCAAATTTTCTCCGAAGTTCACAATTATTTATGCTACGATCGTTGTGACGAACAAATGTACGAAGACGAAATTTCTCTTTTGCAATGTTTTAAATCGTTTATAGGATCGATTCTGCGTGAACTAAATGGCTATAAGTAAAAAGTACGATCAGACGTTCCGGCAACTTTGATAGAAAAATACCTGTTTATAAAATCTTCCACATATTTTGCTCATATTTTATACACCTTGCGCATAAACGCACGTTCTCGATAATTTGTGTAACGGGTTATTTAATCTCGGCAGTCGGATACATCGTGCACATTGAGATCGAGCTCTTCCATTCGCCGGGCGAAACGCGTTGCTAAATAACGCAGAATGCCCATTGCCCATGCACCGTAAAATTCGAGGCGAATAAAAATAGTCGTGTAATTTGCAAATAGCCACCGGCATAAGCGCGTACCTATGTATGTGTGAATTATTCATCCATAATTCGCTTGGCCAGGATTTATCGATCGACGGAAGCATACAGAGAGAGAGAGAGACAGAGACAGAGACAGACAAACAGAGAGAGAGAGAGAGAGAGAGAGAGAGAGAGAGAGAGAGAATGAGCCGCCGGTGAAACTGGTGAACGATTCAACAGAATAATTAATTTACGAAATGCATTCGGATGGAAAAATTTGGTAATGAGAGAATAAAAACTCGTTCAACGTAATCTCACTTTTATCGAGGCTTATCGAAGACAAGCACTGCTTTGAAAGGCGCTTCACGAAACGATTTAAAGAACGCGAAGGATTATCGAACGCGTTTATAGTCCACTAACCTCTTCAACGAAAAAAAATTTCCTAGCGAACCTTTTTTGGATCTTTGGTATTTTCCGCTTCTGAAATCGTCGAAAACGATCACATGAAAATTTTGAGATCACGCGGGTGTCACCATGGAAACTTCTATATTATAATATTAATCCGATTCGTCCGGTACGAAACGTTGTACTCGTCCCGAGCTAGCTGGCAAATTAACCAAACGAAATGAGGATTACGCCAGCTAGGAATCTCTTCGTTACATAATGGCGTTATAAACTCATCGCTCTTCGAAAAGCAGCACGTAACATTTACCTGGTCGATGGTTCGTAGTAATTAAAGCAAAAGACGATCTTCGAGTCTTACGATCAGTTGTACGAACATCAATTCTGTCTGTGAAATTATAATTCTCTTTTATAGTTACTCGAACACGTCAATGGACAGGATTCGATAAACGAAAAATTCCCATAACAGAAGTTGCTAACTACCCCCTTCAACTGGCGTTCAGAATACCAAAGTCGAGCACTGTGCGTTTTGTTAAAGTATTTTTATATTTGCTGTTCACGCATTCCTGGCCAAAAGTTTGAGCCACATATTTTACACAACACGATATATTTGATACAAAGCCGATGAATTATGAATTTAAAAGAAAATTCGGTTTGAATCGTGGTGTCTCAGCAAACTTTTCAGTGACAAAATTTGATGCAAGTTAAGAACGTTGTTATCAATATTTGTAGCATTAATTTTAGATATTTCGTTAATCTCTATCTTATTTTGGCAATAATAAAATTAGCAGGTGATACGATATATGTAGTGGTCCCAAAAGCCAATTACGTAACTTATTCCGCACAAACAAATTCTTGAGTACTTGTATTCGTCGTAAGTAGATTACGAACGTACGTACACGTATGGATTTATGGAAACTTTAGTTGTGCACAGAGTGTACGTAATATAGAAAAATATCCAGATGCAAATTATCCAAAGCTCGATACTCGTCGTAATATTTAATAAACGAAAGAAATCTCTGCTTTAAAATTCCATTTCCATAGCCTCGTGAAAGCTTGAATATGCGTAAATAAATCCACGTTGTAATTATAAAAACCTTCTCGTATATAGCTAAGATTCCACTTTATTGCACGATAAAAGATACTTCGGATAATAACATGTCGGCTTTTAAAAAAAATTATCTTGCTCCCATAAACGAAGCGTCTATAAATATAAATTCTACTATATTTATTTGAAATTCGTAAACCGTACTTCGTGCTATAATAGCGAAATCGCACGAAATCGCGTGAACGAGCATACAAGCCGACAGAAAGCAGCGAAACGTTGGTTGGTTATCAGTGCAGCAACACGAAACCAGCCAATTCGCGTTGAATCCGCTTGAACAATCACGAGGATCTTTTATTGACGCGTAGTAAACTTTTTGGCTACTATTTTCCATCGATCGTTGCTCTTTTCGGTCGTTCGCGTTTCATCCCTGATATTTCCGCTCGCGAGGCTCGCTTTTCGAAATAATCATTCGTTGCCTCGCGAGCAACCGTTTTTCAGCGCACCGGTTTATCCGACTTTGCTTGTCGGCGATTTCCAATTTCGATGTTTGAACAAACGGTATCGCGACGAAACGCATGTTGCCTGCACGACTCGTCGCTGATGTTACTTGTTATTTTAGACGCGCTCCGAGAGACAATAAATACCAACGATCTACCGTTGTCTCGATATTTCTCTTTCTGCTTTTGCCGTATGTTGCTTGCTGTATTTCTGGCAGCGAAGTTAATCGCGGAAAACAGGACGATCGAATTTACGGAACGAAACGAACGAAGGAAACTTCGTAAGAACGTTACTTCGATATCACGACTCTGGAAAATCGTTTTTCTATTAAATCTCAAACGCTTCCGATAGATCAGAAAAATTAGCGCAAGACGTTTCTTCCGAGAAGCGGTGCGATGTGCAAATCATAAATTCAGAAAGCTCGCGTTTCTTCGCGGGGTGTCAAGGCATCGCGCGACCACTGCAATTCCTCGCGTTTCGGTTTTCTGACGGAGGGTCTGGCTCGTGTTTCGAATCGCCCCGTTATCGCCGCGACGGCGAAATACATTAACGGTTCATGAAAATTTCACAGCCGTTGCCCCGACGTAACAACGCGAAGTTAGAACGAGAATGCCGCGGAGCACGCGATACACGTCTTTAAACGTCGCATTTTGAGCAGCCGCTTTTTCTTTCTCGGAACGTGACTTGTCGGGGGAATGCTTGCAAGCGAAGCGTAAATTCGTAGCTTTGTTCGGAGCAACCTTTGAGAAATTTCTACTTCTCGAACGATCCTCTTAACAGAGCAAATCCGTTAAGGACACATGGACTTTATGCACGAGAAAAATGACAAGTACTTGCGTGAAATGGTTTAGAATTTTAGAAGAGATCTGGTCTGTGGCGAATATCGGAATCAATGTTTCTTCCGGCAACGTTATGCTACGAAATTCAGGGGTCGGAGGAAACACGAGCGGTTTCGTATCGATTTCGATATAAATTCTACGATACGAGATCTTTTTACAAATCCGCGATTTAACTCGCGTTTTTTCTTTATTATTTCCCCATATAACGCGGGAACAATCATCAATTTATAATTGATTAATTTATAATCGAATTCGAATGCTTCAAATCCTAATTTAATATTATTGCTGGTCATCGTTTATTCAATTGTTCATTTTGCGTATCGCTCTCGCAGTAAATGTACGTCTCATCGTGTTGTCAATGTACGAAATTACGAACGAAGCACGCGTATTTGGACAAGCGTTATCCGCTGCTAATTGATATCATTACACGAGACGCAGGAAAAGAAGCAAAATAGCGTATATATTATTCAGGGTGGTTGGTAACTGGTGGTACAAGCGGAAAGGGAGTGATTCTACGCGAAAAAAGAAGTCGAAAATATAGAATAAAAGAAATAAGAATAAAAAAATAGAATAAAAACGTCGGATAGTAAGTTAATACGTAGGAAAACACTTCGATCACATTGGAAGTATTTATCAACATAACGTCGATCGAGACGATGATCTACAGTGAGATTCGTTACAACGAGACGCGATAAAGTGCACGCGTTCAGAGCGAAAATTCAGTCGATTTTCTCGAAAACAAAGCCTCGAACGAAAAATGTTTATTCTATATTTTCGACTTCTTTTTTTTCGCGTAGAATCACCCCCTTTCCGCTTGTACCACCAGTTACCAACCACCCTGTATATATGTATATACGCAACTTGCTTTCGAAGAACGTCATCTTGAATTAGCCTGGCTGGCACTGGAAAAAAATATTCCACCCCCATCCGCCGTTTCATCCCACAAAGTTCCGGTTAAATTGCACGAATAAGATATTTTTCCAACTATTCGATTCATGCGATTCCTTCGATTAACGTTATTTCGTCTGGAAACTTAAAACGTCTCGGTGATATCGTTAGACCGCGATCATCATCGATGCACGCATTCTTCTCGAACAATTCCTCGTAAATTCTTCTATCGCGTTTCGTATCATCTCCTCGGCATTGTACGCTAGAATCGTGTCGCGTTTCCAGAAGTTGTTTCATCCCGGCCCCGTTTCAGCGTCGGCAAATCGTCCCTCGACCGAGATTCGTCGTTTCGTCGCGAGTTTACGACGGCCCTAAAGCTGTGTCGCATAAATTCCGCAAAGGAAGACTCTACTCGCGCGACAGCCGGTGGCGCGTCCATGAGAAATTTCGAATCGATGCAATCGGGCGCCGATATGCCCATCAAAGCTTCCAGCAGATTCAGAACGAACGTTGCCCGACCGAGCGCCGGATGAAACCGCGTCGCGATCTCTCCGTGCTACTAACCTACTAATTAATACAAGTACTAATTGTTTCGCGCTAAACGTTCCTTGGTACAGCCTCTCACCACGAGTCTACGATACACGCATGAAAAACGAATGGATCACTGTGAAATAACACGATATTCCGATCAACTGGGTCGATTCAAATGCGAAGAAAAGTTAGAATCGCAGACGTTGCATGTAAAAATTGATCTTGAGACCGGTGATTATTTATACTATCTTTTCGCGATACGTATGTTTGTCGATGTTATTAACACGTTGATTATCACGGATAGTGATCGGTGACTGGAGTTACTAATTCTTCTTCCAAATACGATAAACCTTATGGACTACCAAATTGTCAACAACGTTAACGATTCGGATAACGTTGCGAGGAAAACGTGTGCAAATAAAATATAATATTTTGCGAGGATCGAATGTTACGCCGTAGTATGTTTCAACGTAGCTCCTAAAGGAATTATAGAGAATTCGCGTGGCAGGCAACGTGTTAAAAAAGATATCGAAATAAAAGTTTTAGAAAAATACAGTTCTGTAAATATTCAATTCGAAGCTTTGAGTGGCTCGATAGTCACGCATCGTATATCTTTACCTTGGTTCCTCTCCATTATTCTTTCTGAATAATATTTTTATATACGAACACGACGTCAAAATATTATCTCGCAGCTGCAGTTCCATGCTTCTCCTTTTCCGGCACACGTCGCTCTTTTCCGAAACTTTGTTCCACTAAAGATCCACAGGGAACTTCCACCAAGTAATCGTCGCTCAAACACCAAATCGCCCAACTCGGCAACCAGGGAACGAGTCGAAGTTAGGCTAAATGAGACGTAGGCCAGATCTCCAGAGGAGATTGTCGTTCACGTAGCAGCAGTTCCATCAGAAGCTGCTCGTTTCGGTAATTGGTCCGTCTCACGGGGCATCGTCGCAGAACTTTTAAATCGGTCGACTATAAACACGATTTGGTATTGTAGCGTTATCACGTTGATGTTCGCGTGGGTCGATCTCGGTGCAGCACGTACGTCGACTCTCGTCGCAATTCTCGAAACAGCTGGAAAAGAGTCGCCACCGTCCCGATGGAATCGATCGAAGTTGAACAAGTACGTGATGTTGAAACTGTTCGTGTCGCGCAGTGATAACGAAACGATCAACTTGTTTCGAACAATACGCGAGATGCAGAGAGTCGCGGTACGAATGGAACTTGGCGACGACTCGGACGCGCGTTTCCAGATGCTTTGCTTCCTGAAAAATTTTCTCCGTTTCAAGGAAACCTTGACGAAAGACTACGGACATACCCGCGGATGTAACGTTCGCGAAACAATTCTTTCGCTGTTTCTACAGGCGTGCTCGGTGTAAACGCGTGTTCGATTTCCGCGGATAATTTTCCAGACGCAGTCGGAAAGTTTTTCAACCCCGCGGCGGTAGAAGTTGGCCAATTCCAACTCGGTCATCTTTACGGCTTCGAATATTTCTTCGAGTCTATAAAAACGTCGAGAGCGTAGTTTCGTAAAGGGATCGTGGTGGATGGCTCGATATATAAAGGAACCGGGAAACGTTGAATGAAAAAGGCACGGGTTTCTTTTAAGACACTCGCAGAACGATCTGCCATTTTTCTCCCACTTTATAATGCCTTTGATGTATGTGCTTGGATAAATTCAGTGTCCAAGTTTGTTGGAAACTTCGTCGGCAACCGATTTTATACCTGAGGTTATGTGTTCGTATCAAAGAGCCACTTTGACGGCGGACGATCTTCGGATGAATGTAAAAACTTCTATTGGCCGTCTCCGAACGATGAATTCTAGATAAGTATATATATATATATATTTATAGAAATGTTGGATTTCTCGATCGAGGGAACTGGTAATTCGTACAACCGAAGTTTATATAATAATAATATAACAACAAAGTGTGGTACTCTTTACGGTATTTAAATTCCAAGACCCTTAGCTCTTCTCGTTCCCTTCTCACGAGCGCTCTAATTCCAAGCAAAAAAAAAAAAAAGTAAAATAGAAATAGACGAAGTATCAGGAGCGGTGTTCCACGAGCTGACCTGTTAAAGCGAGTTCGAGTCATAAACCGTACGAAGCCTGTTTTTCACGAAGCCAGTCTGTAAATTCGTACGAGTGGTTTAAAAACTTTGTATCTGCCGATGGAACGCGGATAAACGACGTAGTTTCCACTTTACATCGGGAGGTAAAAAGTAAATTACCCGCTCGAACATCGTGGCCGTTCAGTTTGAAAATTTTAAAACATCAAAGAAGAGAATCGTCTGGACCGCGAAATAATTTAATCGAAGTTCGACAGACGCCGAAAAAGCTTCGCTCGACCTTTACGAACATACAGATAAAACTGAATGTTCGTCGTTCCATTAATCATCGCGTCTGTGGCATTTTCCATCGATCGTCCGCGCCGTGTCAAAGAGGCAGCTTCTTGCGTGCATTAACGAACATCGTAAACTTTTGCATTACACCGCTGTAACTCCGTCTCGTTGACGATGACGGAGTAGCCAAGTACATATAGGTTTTTGTGCGAGGAGAGGCGTAACGTGGTTCGTCGTCTAAGATACAAGTCAAAAGATGTGGCTAATTTTACCGAAAATTGTGCGTACGCTCGAGCCAAGGTTCTCGGTCTACTGAAATACACAAGCTTATCGTCGCACGATGGTAAAATATTACTTTCGGCTCCGCGATGAGCCGTCAGGCGAGTGCGTGATGAATTACAGTGTCAACCTTTCATCGTATCGTTCGCCAATATTAACCCTTTAGGGACGCCGCGTTCCAAAGTGGAAGGTACGCGATCGATGAAAAAGATCGTAAACGTTCGTAATTTGATCGACGTATATTCTTAGAAAAGAAGATGCATCGCCATACATTTTCTATTTCCTCGAATAACCATTTTGCATATTACGCGCGTTCTCTGCATTTTTGCACCTTTAAACTTCGTTATGTACGAGTATACTGACGCTCAAAGATCCGAGATCCACTGTAAAACTCTTTTGGCCACAAGGAGCTTTTCTCTTGAACTTTTTCTCCGAATAGATTAACCTACTTAAAGCGACGGATGCGAAATTTTACGAAAAAGCGGACCTTTGATCTACTTATCGTTCGGAATGCCGGCTTATGAAAAAACCGGACACTGGAATTCACAATTTCCTGTGCCATTCGCCATCTTTTCAGCGCCATCGGCATACCTCCTTCAATTTACCAAGGACTGCTCATTCTCTCAAACTCGCAACCAATTCTTTACCTCTTTGCACCTCTTCGCAAAACCTTTTCTTCGCAAAAATTAATTAAACCATTTGCTCAGACCTCTCCTTCAATTCGCCAACTTTCGCTATTCATTTCAGCCATTTAAGACAATTTACAAAGAAAGTGGTACAAGGTAGACTGACAGGAAGACCGTGGATGAGAATCGAACGTGAAACGACACGAGTTCTCGATGTACTCCAGAAGTCTAATAAATTTCGAGGATCTGGCTCTTGGTTGCAGACGAAATCGACTTTTACATAATTGCCAGGATATCCTAGGTTATCTCGAATAATCCGATTGACCAAGCGATCCGTGAGAGCTCTGTTACTCCAGCCAGGAATATCCGAACGAAAATGCTTCTCCAGTGATTGCCCTTTTCGAATTTCGTTCCTCCTCCAGGTCTATTTTATCGTTTTTAACAACGTACACTCTCACATTCGAAGAGTATTGGAACACCTGCCGTGATATAAAACGTAGTAATTGGGCTAAATCGTCGAAGGGAGGGTCGATCGATGAGAATCATACGTTGAGGAGAACGATTCAAAATATGCAAGCGTAAATGTCCTAACGCTTACAGACAAGAGCGCGCCTATCGAAAGCAAGAAGCGTTATCAGGAACAGTAACCGGATAACCGAAATCGTTGGGTTTCGTTCTTGGCCAAATATCAGGCGAGGAGCGAAAACAACGTTTCCATTTTGGAGAGTTGCCACTAGAAGAGAAGAGCTTGGTGAATGGGAGACGGTAATCGCGAGTTCGACATGATTATTATCGACGTCGCCGACCGATAATCCCGCTCCATAGAAATCTGTGCCAGCGGCTGAGATTTACGACTCTGAGATTCGTTGAACTTTTCAGATTCCTATTTCGCGTTTCTGCAATTACGAAAATATTATATCTCGAGCGAGTTATGTACATAGCAAACTGACGCTTCCATACGGCTACAAACATTTGATACCGCAAACTAAAACGATGCTATGAGCGATATTGTGAAAATGAGTCTGATAAAAAATTAATTATTCGTCGAAACGCGAAGGTTTCCGTAAAATATGTAGCTCTTGTACCTCGCTGTTCGGCGTGCGATTAAAAATCGAGAGAGTTGCAGCGTTAATTGCGCGCGCCGATTGTTCTCGGTTCGCGATTTGGTCAATTCACAACGTGGCAACTGAAGCATCGCAAACGCGAGCGCATTCAATATGTTGCGTCTTCGTGCTGGAATGTAATTTTCCTGCTAAATTGTTACGAATTTCGAATTTCATTGCAGCCTGTTTTTCCCGACGATCACTGCTACGGTTTCGCTCTTTTCGCGGCCATCCGATTTAACGCGTCCACCCATCTTCCCCAGTTATCGATTTCACGTACACAACACCCTCTCCAACTTTTGCTTCCACGCGAAACACCGAGTTATATTAGGTCGCCGGAGTCTCGGCTTTTTTTTATAAAGTCACGAATTTCCAACGTGCTATCCGAAATAATTCTCGCGATGTCTCTTTTTATCACGCTCGATGTCACGTTTTCAAGCATTAACTGGACATTTTAGTCGATTCCCATTAACGATATACGTTATTCAAATATGCATACGACATCGTACGATCTAAATCCTCCCTCAACGTTGAAACATTTAATCCTCTCTTGATAATTTTAACATCGAGACACTTGCCCTCGTGAAACTTGCCTTATATCCTACAATTCTATTCGAATATTCCACGTTCCCCTCCACTCCCCGTTTATCCATGATTTCGTTGACATACGTAGCAGCAAAAATAAGCAAACGTTCACGTACGTACGTTTGACTATGCCTAAAGTGTGTCTCTTAGGAAGAACAATCTAACAACGTGCATACTCGATCGACCACTTCCAAGAATACGACTAAATTGGAATCCTAGGATTTCCCATTTAATAGCGCGTTTCCAACTTTAAATAAAACAAAATGGAAGATCAAAGCGCGCGAAACAGCTTTCTATATGAGAACTCGCGTCGCTAGGCGGAATAGAGGACGAGGAAGAACAACGAATGCGAGACCCAGCGGGAAAGCGGATCTTGCACGTTGGCGTACATCTTCGTTCGATTTCTTCTTCGATTTGCTCGCAGAGCTTGTGCATTCGCGTCGCTGGTCGCGTAATCGATTCATTTGTATCGGTTACGAGACTCACCGGTACCTCGTCCCACTGCAGAGGGAATGGTCATTACTTCCGGTTTAACCGGCGGCGCGGCGACGCGAACGTTTATTTACGCGTGCTACGTCGCCTCGTTATTCACGAGTTCTGTTCAGCTCATATACGGAAATGCAGGCATTGTTTCGTCGTAGACGACGGTAACAACTGAGCACTCGCGGCCTTGCTATTATGGTGCAGTAATAATACGTCTTTGTTCGGGTCACCGCTGTATATCACACGAGGTAATAGGATTAGTTGAATGAGAAGAATTAAAAGTGCGCATTAATCACGACGAATAGAGGCGAAACTCTGCGGTCTAGGTAGCAAATTTACAATTTTCAATTGTTTAGACTGCAACAATTGGAGCAAGTCGTAGGAATAAATTATATCGCGGAGAATTTCCGCCCAGTGTGATTACCATAGGTGAAACAGCGAGGGAGTTGTTTGCACGTGGTGGAAACTTTTACGGGGAACGTACACTTTTTAGATTCTTTAATACGCGCGTTCGTGACGTTGCTCGTCAACCTTTCGACTTCGAGATCGTAGTCTGGCGAGCTCTTTTTCAATTCTCTTATCACGCGGATCTCGGCTTGCTTTGTTGGATATTCTACGTGAAATCCACCTACGCTCGGAGCCAGCGATTCCTCTGACGATCGGAACGAAAGAACTGTACCTAAATTTTGCCGATCGATCTTTTGTGAAATTTAAATGTGACTTTAATAACTCATCTGCCTGCGAAGGGAATGATTAGTACTCTCGGAATATGAATTAAATTTAATAATTTATCAGCCACGTTTCCGTTCGCGTCGGCTAAATAATTGAACATTCAACGGTCAGTCCATTCGATTATTAACGAAAATTCGCGCAGGAAGCATCGTCGAAACGAGAATCCAGTGTGTTAAAAACTACTAAGGTTACGTTGGAATATAGACCTGATTCTACCGCTATTTTTGAAGTTAAACACAAAATTCAAGCTAACTAATTACGGTAATGGAAGCAGCAAAACGATCGGTTAGAGTGTTTATTTTGAAAAATAGACCTACCGAAGTGGTCTAAACGATAAGTTCCAAATTTTCGATAGAAATTTTATAGATCAGTACCACGGTGAATTTTAAGAAATTTGAATAATTCTTCGTTAAACGTACAAACACGTACAGGCTTGTTTTCCTCTTGTATCACGTATCGCGTATATTACGTATTTTCTTGCACACGTTTCATTTTCATTTTCTGATGGCAGTTTCATACATCATTCGTCGATAGCTGTGGTGTAAAATAAAGTAGACCAACTAGCAATAGCTGTCGCATAATTCAAAATTCCAAGAATACCAGTTCGACGTAGCGAAACCCTATATTATTGGTTTCGCGTAAATTACGCGAATTTCTGAATTTAATTCCAAGCTATAGGTATTGATCGACGCTGCGTGTGAACCGACTGCCGATGTAGCCAGCACATCTTCTCCTACGGTCGTAAAACGATGTTACAAGGTCCGTAGATGGAGTTTCGCTGCGTATTCCGCTCGCTGAACAGGGTATCAAGGGCGACCGTTTCCGCTCGGAAATTGTTCCGCCTCTAATCGATGGTTTATCCGACGAATCAGGTCGAGTTTATTAACGGACCATCGTCGATTCGACGCGACTGCTTTTTTTCACTTCCGAAACAGCGCGCGAAGACTAACTAAGCTTTACGATATTGCAGCCACTGATACACGAGAGAGTTATCGAACTCCGAATGTCGCGCACGGTAGACTATGTTCTACGACAACGGTATTGAAATAAACGGCCTCTGTGGCGAAACGCGCGACTTTTGCTCAACAAGTATCGATACCGCGCTATCGTCCTCGATTCATGAAATATGAATTCCCCTGGTTTCTTCGTATATTAGAGATCGTATCTATGCTTTCGCTCTACTCTCTGCTCCGTTCGCAAACATTGGCGGATAACAAGCCACGAGCTTAATATCTATGGACAGCAAGTTATTTATTAGTTAAGTCGATATTAACGCGACTACTGTGTAATGATTCTATCGTACATAGAGGATTCTCTTAATATAAACGATACTCAAACTCTTGAGACCTGTCGTTTCCTTCTTTTTTCTCTCTTCCTTTTTCTTCTTTATTTTTTTCTTTTTTTTTTTTTGAGAATTTGAACGAAACATTTGCTTGACCTGTAAAGCTAGATGTTAAACGGAAGTTCCACTTTTGTACACGGAACAACGTGTATTTAAATTCGTAAGCTGCGCGGCTCTCAGTTTTATACGAGATTAAACACGGACCGTATCAGTGATACGAGTCGTTCATACGCCAGACGCGCGGTAATACGGTGACAAATTTATCAGAATAAGATCTGACCTTACAAGTAGGCTGGCGTGTTGTTACGCGTTTGTTTTATCGCGAGTCCGATGAAAGTTTGTTAGGAAAGCTGCGCTCGATTCTCTTTTTTTCTTTCTTTGTCTTTTGTAGCTGGATGAATATATCAAATTAATACGAGGACGACGAGTTTATCGGATAAAATGCTGACACGTTTCTACAACTGCCCGCACTTCGTTAAAAGTACTGGGGAACTGCATGGAAGGAGGTTATTACGGTGATATTTTCTTTTTTTATTTTTCTTTCTTCTTTTTGCAGCAAATACACAATGGTTAATTGTATACCGGACAGAATTGTGGCTCTTTTTCCCCGGCGAAAATAAAGAACGTTGATAAAGAATAGGGCAACCGAATACAATGTAGAATATTAGTTTCTCCTTGGACTTATGCTATTCATCTTTTATGCGATATTACCCAGGGACAGAAGGAGACTATGTAATAATACGAAAACGATGTATACGTAATGAGACGTTTGGTCGTGTTTTTCTCGAGGAAATATTTTCTAGCACGAAGGAAGAATAACACGAAGGAACAAAAAAAAAAACCGTAGTAAGAGGGGGGTTTCGTTCGAAAAGCAGCTCGCACGAAATTCGACGTTTAATACGAAAATTCCACGTGTTGCTGTCGAGGTCTGGATTTCTGCCAAATTCATGTACCGCGGTTATTCGTCGCAACGTTACAAGCAAATGCGCTAACAATATCTTGTCGCAACTGCTACTTTGTTTCCTGGCCAGAACAAGCGTGACTATACGCTGGAGGCTCTGCTCGTGATCGTTCGTGATAAATGACTTCGTGAAATAGAAGATCGATACAGCCGAGGAAAATACATCTTTCAGGGAATTAGCTTGAAATAAAAAATTACCAACTACTCGACCGCTCGATATGCAACAATTTCTTCTTATTCTTCTTCTACGATCTAAGTAACAGTATTTGCATTTAATGGCGCTTAATTTTTTCTAGCAAAGGATAGTCGCGAATGTTCGATCAAGACGTTCGTCCGGTGAAGAATTAACTCTGACGGTTAATCTTCGTTTGCTTCACTCGTCGTTCAAACAACGCGGAAATAAATTTGCCAGCGTAAAAAGGGGCGGAAAGTAAATTGCTGAAACGTTAAGACGATCGTTTCACGGGTAATTGCAAGGCTATAGGAAGGATGGCCCGATAATGGCGATCGATCGGCGCTCATTAGCTTGCGGAGCAACGCGACGGCCCGCGAATTTTCTCACGGTTTAAGCGTTCGTCATATCGCCATTTATTTCGCATCGTCTCGTACCACGGACTAACGAGTATTCCTAAAACGATATGTTTGCCGTGCTGCGATCGCCTGCCGACTTAATTCCACTTGAACGAAGTTTAATAGGAAACGGATCGAACGATCGACCTGAACGCTCCTTGAAAATCTTCGCGATCGAATCGCACGAGAAGGAGATTCTTTTTCGGCTTTCCATTATCTCGTAGTTGAACGCTTTAACGAGGATTTTGGCGAACTTTCCGTCGAACAGACGACCGACGAATAATAATTCAGCGCAGCGACCCGATGAAAACACAGATAACCCTTTCCATTGGATACCGATAATGACTCGCGTTTAATGAAACTGGAGAAAACGCGAAGCGAGTTAAACGAGAACGAGGTTCTCTCTTTTCTGTGAACAACGCGAGCTTTCCTGGTAATAATACTCGCGCCCGAAACGATAATGACGACCTTTGATGAACGAACCGTCGCGATTTTCAAACGAAACGTGCAATTTAATCTACGAGAATAATCAAAACAAGGAATTCGTGCTACCGATTTGAAACTTCGTCGTTTCGTTCGATTATTTCAGATAAATCGACGGATAATCGAGGCGCGCTAACGTTGTAAAGCGTTCGACAATATTAGCCGGAAAAATAACGCGTTGTTGTTTCATTTAATCTTACCATCGCGATTCCCAGCCACACGCGTTTTTCTCAAAAAACAGCCTCTGACTCAAACGAACCTCGTCTTGCCCCGAATCTCCGCAGTTTTTCAGCATGAGCTCTTACCTGTTCTCCGATTTCTCGAGCGAAAATCTACCAAAGTTGGTTACGCCCTTGCCTCGTTCTAAAGAATTGCAAATCTAAACCTTGCAACTTCTAAAAGCATCGAAGTCTGCCAGCGAACCAGGGAAGGATCGGTCAAAGGATCGTGCAAAGCGATCAACGCCAGTGTTCCGACAATTGAACGCTTTTATTGAAACAACGCTCGATTAAAAATCGTTCTTAAACATTCGGGCAACGAAGAACGTCTGGTGCAGTTTCGCGTCCAGTTCTCGAGTTTCTCGAGCCGCTTGTTCGGCTTACCAGCGTGGCGCAAGCCACAAGCTGTGGTTGCCCGAAACGTTGAACTCTCAAGTCACGAGTCAACTCGGATCACCCTAATGTTCCTCGCAATCTAGCCTTCTCTCCTTGTGTTCCAGAGTTGTCAACAGGATTCTCGGTTTTCGGTGCAGCTACCCTGTTGCGAAAGATTTACGTTTCGCTTGATCAACAATCGCGTTGCTAGGTTTATCTGCAAAGAGAACGATCGTAGAGAGGTTGGCCCTTAATTTACCACGTCGATGGATGATTTATGATATAATACAGCGAAATTACAAACAGGGTCAGTAGAAGAAAAGCAAACTTGGAAATGGAATTCGAACGAGCGGTGTGAGAAATATTCCGAATCGACTACTAAATATCAAACAGCAGTTTGCCGAACCACGACAACGATCGTAGTGTAGTCGTAGTTTGTCTAATTAGAGCGACATAGAGCGAAGTTTTAAGTGTTTCGAACGTTCCAGGAGATTTAAGTAAATTCCACCAAGTTCTAGTCTCTAAATCAACAGTTGCGCCGCCAGCGATGTTTGGACGTAGAATTGTCTTAGGGAACTAGAGTCAAGTATAATATGATATAGCAGTCTGTTTCCGTTTAATTGGAGAGGAATTTAATCAGAATGGAATACGACGGTGTCTTCGGTGTTCCAGTTTACTTGTACACATTTGTTTAATTTAACGTTTCGTGCCAATTGTATAACGAACGTGTTGCGAAAGCATTCGAACCTTTGACCGTAAAGGGATCGTTATACGTATAAAGTATAGGGCAACAAAAAGTGGTAATTATTTACAAATTCATACGTATTTACATTTAGATGTACGTTTAATCGGTTATTAATTATTAATTATGTAGCACGTTCAAACGATTAATGTTTGCAAGCGTCCGTAATATTGCATATTTAATCGAGGAAATATGAAAAATTTGATATCGCGAGCTACCGAAGTTAATTCAACTGTAACGATAATTTAACCGTATGTTCATAACCGAAATAAAAAATTATACTCATTCATAAACAACACAAGAGACCATACCTATTTCTTCAGGTAGAACTATTGAAATCGTATACGAAAGCAATAAAAATTGGAAATGGCTCGAACTTCTCGATCACCTTCTTTCTCTTTGAGACACACCCTCCATCGATTTATCTGATGAAACCAACCGGTGCTATACACCACACAAATTGAGTCCATTGTTGCCAATAATGGGGTTGAAACTGCTCCTCGAACCCTTGCCAACGAAATTATTGTACTGGAGGTCTAAAAAATCCTCAGGACGCAAAATTCAATGAGAAAGTTTTCGATAGCTCGGCTCACTCGCGGTCCGCATCGACACCGTTCGAAGAAAAGATTTCAATTTAATCCGTGTAAAGGCAAAATTTCGCATTCTTCCGAAGAAACGTCGATTGGCGCCTGAGCATCGTTTGAAACGAAATTTGAAAAACGATCCTTTCTTTTGTTTCAGACTCGTGCGCTCGGAAGGAGACGGGCAAAGGCGAGCGCGCAGCGTTGGCTTTCGAGTCATCGAGTGTCCGGAAGCGCAATCGTTTCACGGCTGGCGGAATGACGTCGGATCCATCTCTCGTATCGTCGTCGTCGGAGCAACGATCCTTCGTGTACCCTCTGATCCCCGACAGAATACGAAGAACACGCGTTTAATTCCTAAAAGGCGGTCCGTACGTTCGTATCTCCGCCAAAGACGAACAAGTCTCGTGAAAAAGAAAAAGTGAAGACTGTCTCGGTAACGTTTCTTCGCGCCGAGTGATCGCAGTTAGATCTCTTGAACCATCCATCGACACCCACCGTGTGAAAAATCTTCGGGAAAAGATTGTTCGAGGAACAAGTAAATTTACGAAGGAGACGAGGATCGTTGGTCGAACGAAGAATCTAAGACAGCTGGAGCAAAATGAACGCCACGATAATAAGCTACGAGACGACGCCGAGCGTGATGGACTACACTCGCAATCAGGAGGATTCGATGATCCAGAACTGCGAGGCTGATCTGCCGATCGTCTCGCTGGTCAATCAGATTCTCTACTCTATCGTCTGCATCGTTGGTCTTCTCGGAAATACTCTGGTGATCTACGTGGTGTTGCGGTTCTCGAAGATGCAAACAGTGACCAACATGTACATCGTGAACCTGGCTATAGCGGACGAGTGTTTCTTGATAGGAATACCTTTCCTGGTGACTACGATGAGCCTGCGTAGCTGGATCTTCGGGAAGATCATGTGCAAAGCGTATATGACTACAACGAGCATCAATCAGTTTACCAGCAGCATCTTCCTCTTCATCATGAGCGCCGATCGTTACATCGCCGTGTGCCATCCGATATCTTCGCCGAAAATTCGTACGCCATTCATCTCGAAAGTGGTCTCTCTAACGGCCTGGGCCACGAGCGCTCTCTTTATGATCCCTATATTTCTGTACGCCAACGCGATGGAGTCTGAGAAAGGAATCAACTGTAACATCTACTGGCCAAACGATCGCGGAGGCCACACTACATTCACTTTGTACACGTTCATCCTAGGCTTCGCCATTCCACTGATTCTCATCCTGATCTTTTATTGTCTGGTAATCAGGAAGCTTCAAACGGTCGGACCGAAGAACAAGTCCAAGGAGAAGAAACGATCGCATCGTAAAGTGACCAAGTTGGTGCTGACAGTGATCACGGTGTACGTTTTGTGTTGGCTGCCCTACTGGCTCATGCAAGTGGCGTTGATCTACACTCCACCCAAACAGTGTCAGAACAAGATCACGATTACCAGTTTCTTGCTAGCTGGCTTCCTCAGCTATAGCAACAGCGCGATGAATCCCATCTTGTACGCTTTCCTCAGCGACAATTTCAAGAAAAGCTTCTTAAAAGCGTGCACTTGCGCCGCTGGAAAGGACGTGAATGCCACGTTGCATATCGAGAACAGTGTATTTCCACGAAGGAACAAGGCGAACGCTGAAAGGCTTCAGACGAATCGACAAGCTACATCCGGTCAATCGAGGATAGAGCTGGAAGACGAAGACGCCGAGAGAGGATTACTGATCAGCAAAACTTCCACGACGACGGTGACCATGACGTCACGATCGAATATTACCATAGGCAACGATCCGAGAGATCAGACGCAGAGAGAGAAAGACGCGATGAAAAATGGAACGCAATTGACCTTATTGACGCAGGTGTAAAGAATAAACGAAGCAAAAACGAAGATAACGATTCAACGAAATGCGAACGACGGGCTAACGACGGCCTCTTATCCTTTTTTTTTTTTTTTTTTTTTTTGCCTCGTCCCGGTGACCAAACGAGCCTAGGATCGTCCTGCAAGAAGAGAACCGATTTTAACGAACGAAGAAGCTCGATGTCGTCGAAAGAATTTCCAGATAACGCTAGAATCGTCGAAGAGCGACTCGATATGATCGTTCGTCGAATTTTTCCTACTTGTACCGAATGCTTTGGTCCAAAGATCCACAGGTTCGTGTGTCAACCGAGTGTAAACGCCCATTTCTGTACACTTGTCTCGCGTTCAATTCCTTCGTTGTAGTGGCTGGTTTCTAACGTTACTCGCAAGAAGGGTGCAACATTATTGGAAATCGGCCGAAGAAGAAGACCGAGCGTTGCTTGACCCGTGACGCACGTGCCGCCATTACTCCTCTTGGAGAACGGGTGAAGAACGTGGTCATTCCGTTTAGTTAACTCTGCACGCACGCACAGCAACGGGGAGAATAAACGAATCGCCGATGAGTTTGCCAAGCGCAGAAACAGAAGCGCTATGAGAGAATCCTGTATGAACAGAATCCCTTTGATAGAATCGCTGTTGAAGAGGCGAGTCTTATTTCTGTACAGAATACCATCGTTAGAGAGATCATGTGAAATTGAATTAAATACCATTGGTAAATAGATGAAAGGAGAAGAAAAGCAAGGAAAATTTGTACATATTATATACGTATACCGTAGTCGATCGATGTATTTATCGGTTAACGTGGATGGTTCAACGAAAGGAAAGAGCGAATGGTTCCCGTGCCAAAGACAGAGTATTTCAGCGACACGTTTTTTCTTTACTAAGGACTGCTCCGCAAGGAGCACGGCGATGGTGTTTTAACGTCTTCACGAACGAGTCTATTCGATCCATGGCTGAGACGGATCGATCCAGCACGGCTCGAAGAAGAGAACAACAAGTTGCCCTGGGGACTCGCGGTTGGAACAGCTTTCTTTCGTATTTTCTTGCGTCCTTGATGCCTTCTTCCATTACTTCCACTTTTATTCACCCTCTTTTCTTTCTCGTGACAAGGCGCGCATTGTGTGGAAGAGAAATCGTGGCGAAGATCGGCATCAAATTGTAGCAAACGCTGTCGCAAGAAATCGTACCGTATTTTCCTGATTTATCGCTGTATTTCGGATCGGTTTATACTTTGCGAAAAGTACGTGTCGATCGTTTATAAAGTTAAACGTTTCAGAACGTTAAAATTCAAGAATACATCGTGGCCGGAGACTGATAGCGAAGATTTGACAGCGTGTTACGTAGTTATGGGAATTTACCGCTTTCGTTAGTCTTAAAGCTAAAAAAGAAAAAAAGCTATCGTTGTAGTTTGAGTTTGTGTGGAAAATTCTTGTATACGCGCACGATGACACCGTTTCATCATCCGATGATGGACACTGTGTTCGTGGATCGCGATTCTTGCTCGACTCGATCGAACCTTCGAGACGAAAATGTGTATCTCGACAACGCTGTAACTGTAACTTCTCGCTGTAATTAGTTTCAAAAGAGTTCGATGAAATCGAGCAACGAATGAATCGACGCTATGATCGTCAATTGTCCTATAAAAGAAAAAGAGAAAAAAAAGAGAAAAAACGGGAAGAGGAAGAAAATTGTCAGCCGTATCAATTTTCTCTACTTATCGAGTTGTGCAAAGTAAAATAAAAGTTAACGCGCGAATGTATAAAGTTTCGAGAGCTGATCATAAAGACGAAAAGCTGCCTTCGCAAGTAACACGTTGAAGAATCGTGACGGCAATGAAAGAATGGAGTCGCGTTTAAGAAACGTTGGTCTTCGATACACTAGCGATATAAGTAGCGAATAGTCGCGCTGATTGTCCTACGTTTGCCTTTCAATCGGCATATCTTTTGAACCGCGAGGACGCTTTCGTTACTACGCGTCGTTCCATGGCAGAGAATTGTTCCGTTTCGCAAATTTAAAAGTACGATGCTTTCGAACCTCGGGCTATTCTTCTTCCGAATGTATCCACCTCGCGAGGGATGAAATTTCAGCGAAGAAAAAATAAGTTTCGCTGACTGGCAGATTCGTAAAATCAGACTGAAATTTGAATTTCAACGTATTCTAATTTCCAGTGTACTCGACGAAACAGAATCGATTCGTCGCTTCTTACGGTTCAGAAATTCCACGATTTTTAAACTTTTACAGCGAATATCGAATTTTACTTTGTTCCGATCGTCCGCATCTTCCCAGTTAAACTAACGATAAATTGCCAAAGTGCTGTCGCTCTTCGACCATCGAAAGAGAATCGATTCGTCATCGAAACCAGCTCGAGTGTGAGATCTGATCGAGCCAACGACGAAACTCATTCCGTTCAGAAAGCACGGTAGCTAAAACAGCCACATCGAAGATAGGCACATAGTTTCGAACGGGGCCAGTCGCGAAACAAGCTTCAACGTATCACGTGCGAGCACAGTTCGTTTCGGCTCGTTAATTTCGGTCTACACACGTGCTCGTAAAGGCCGCGGAACGAGCACGAGTGCGGATCATTACGCGACCTACTCGTAGATAGTCTCCGCGGGGATGCATTTAAAAAATGGACAGGAACGACGTAAACGTCGTTGTAAAAATACTCGAAATCGCGAGAACGAAGGAGAAGTTCGCGGCGTTCTCGTTCAGCGAGAACAACAATTGGATGAACGAGCGATCTCGCGATGAGAAAATTCCCTTTCTTGATTAAATGTCAAGCAAACGTTGATTATCGGATCGTCGATACGAACAGGTTGAACGATATACCGGGACGAACTTTCTGAAAAGTGTGCAGTCGATTCTCGTCGGTTCGCCAACCGATAGTAATTTCTTGCAGCCAACATTGGCAACGTTATCCTGGACTGGACGGTTTTTATTTGACGATTTAAGCCGACTTTTAAGCGATACTGCGAGCGCCGATAACCGCGCGTGAAACCACTCGTGCACTGAAAAAAATGAGATATCTTCGATAGCGTGGATCGAGAGCGTAGGTTAAATATCGGAAACGCTCGAAACACCAGCCGGGAATTTTCGAAGATTTGCTTAAAATGCTATCGCTTCCGCCTAGTAATCGATTTTGTCATAGGAATATGAACTTCCATCGAACGGTTAACTATACGAGATATTCGTTAAACACCGTAGGTTAAGTTCGCCTATTGCCAAACATCTTAACGTCCGCCAAAGTAAAATCTAAATATTTGACGCGATCCGCTCCAAAGGGGATGCAACATGCCGCGGAAGATAATCTCGTTTTACCAACTCCCTCGGAATATTCCCGCGCGATCATCGGAATTTCCAGCGCACAGCAAACAACAGGTAAACGCAAAACGGTAATTCAGGTTGCAGAATCCAGGTAAATACAGCCGTGCTTATCGGATTACATTAGTTGAATATCTATCTGCAACAATTAGAATCCGCCGTCCATAACGAGACGAAGTTCCCTGCTTATATCGTTACTCGAAATCTTTGAGAGATTAACTGACTTCTGTTTGTCCGACGTCCCATAATTTCTCCTTATAATAGAATAAAAAACAGAACGATCTGTTTCACGAGTCTAGCAATTTAAAAAAAAAAAAAAACGGAATATTCTTATACGCGTTTTCTTCGAATTTTGAAGGAGTATCTGTAGCGAAGCTAAAACCTATATCGATATTATTCCTAAAAAAATCTGAGTATCTCATCCTACAACTATTTGTGCAAAAAATCGCTAGACTTCGTGTTTTTAGACGTCTCAGAGTGCTATGCTTCCTTAAGAAAATAATTGAATTATTCTATATTCCGTTTCTCTTTTGTCACTAAGGACACGGAACGTTGAATACGGCGCTGTGAGGTACAGTTTCGCGAGAGATAAACGATTAGGTGTAGCTGTTCTACAAAAACAAACGACGGTTGGGGAAATGGAACGAGAAGCGTACGCTCAGCGACGAATTAACGTTAATTGCGTATGAGCAATTAGCGTACGCTAAAGGAGCGTGAATCGGGCAATCAGACAGGAAAATTTCATCATACCGGAAAATTTATTTCATGACCTCTTGTACAGATGTGTGTATCGTCCTATCGTGCGATTCTCCGCGGCCTTTTATTTTCACGAACATAGTTGCCACTGGAAACTGAAACGTCAACGGTGTTTCTTTGTCTGTCGAGGGCGATCCATAAATCACAAGCGAGCCACGCTGATTTTCTCTGAAACGCTACACTTTCCGCCAATTTTACAATCCGCTTGTTTCCGTTTCGTTCTATCATTTCCGCCGCGTGAGACAGACGAGACAACCGTTCGCGAATTACCTGACTGTATTCGAATGACAAAACGGTCACTCGTAAAATAACAAGCTTAGTATCGAATAGAAATTAGGCAGGGAAGAACGGCGAGAAAAACAACGAAACGCTTTCACGAACAATTCGCTTCAGTATCCTTCGAGAGTATCCTCGGTCGAACGCATCTGCGCAGTTTGCCACTTCTTTCGCGCTGTTTATTTATTGTTGCCGCCGTGGCTTCGACAGGGTTCCTTCCACACGAGGTGTGGTAATACCGTATCCTGATCTCATAACTTGCTCGATAAGCCCGATAATACCATCGTATATCAGGCCGATAATGTTTCTAATAGCCCTCTAAAGCAGTACACGACACGTATTACACGATTTTTCAAGGGAACGTGTCCCTCCGTGTAGATTTTTATAACTTCTCGACGCCAAGTATCACCGTCGTTCGACAGATCTCCGGATGAAACGCGTAACTGTATCGCTGAACGTATTTTCTGGCTTCTGGCGCACGAACGGATTACGAACGAATGATACTATCGGTAGAACATAGATGTTTACGGGAGGAAATTTAGATGCGTGGAGATGCAAATCTTTATTCCAGCTTCGTTCTTGTAATTCCATCCGTAAAATCTTAAATTTGCGCGAACATCCGCAGCCTAATCACGATCTGGTAAATCGTCGCGCGAAAGGATTTTAGTAACGAGGAATTTCATTTTTCTGGAACGATTGCGTTATGCTGTCATAAACCAACAAGCGAGGTGAACGGTTTACCGAAGATAGAGAAAACAATAATGCCAAAAAGAAAACTAACGGCTGCAAATATTTCGAGCAATTTCTTCGCACGATCCAGGAGATGTTTGTGATTTTCAACGATTTCGTGACACGATGCACCATAGCGGATGTTGTTTCTTGAGGAGAAGTCTGGACGTTCGTCCTTCGGAGACATCCGGTTGGAAAATACGGCTACTTCGGTTCTCAAGCGATATCGCGCCACTTTGGAAGTACTCGGGCGTCTAAATTTATAGTCCTGTGTACGCGAACGGTGTCTCTTTTCCGATCTCCAAAACGTCGGGCAAAGAAACTTCTTATGAAACTTAAGCACACCGGCTGGAAGAGTTTACCCTGCTTATGAAATTTAAACGACGAAGTCGATCGTCGTAGGACAAGTGGAATTTCTATCGCTGCGAACAAACAAATGCTTTCTATGGAACACGAGTACTTCTCTCGAAAGTGCATGCAAGCTTCAGAAAATAAGAACCGTTGTAAAGAAAAAGGCGCTTTTATTAAATTTTTCGAAGGCGACGAGCGAAATAATCGTCTGGCGCACGCGGTTTTTATCGTAAAATTTTAGAAAATACTCGAGGCTTTACGATACATCGTAAGAATTAAACGTACTCTACTCGCGAAATTAGAAATAGTCGCTCGAGAAGTCCACACCACGCGAATCGGAACGCGAACCATCGTTTTGCCTATCGAAATAGACAAAATAAATGAGATTAGAAAAATCGAAGCACCGCGCCATAGTTAATTCACGGTCCATATCCGATTGTGTTTTTCCACTCTTAACGCGTTCCTCGAACTCGAGGAAAGAGAAATCTGCGAAAGAATCGAGCCTCGTGTAGGAAAATTTTCTCAACAACTTCAAAGTCCCTTTGCCGATTCACGGAAGAGCGAGAACGAGAGAAAAATTCATAGGTTGGAATCGCGGATAAACGGTCTTGAAAAACTTCCGTGTATTATGTTGTCCGGAAAGTTTCTTTCGTTTTATAAGCGAACAAAGGACGCACGACATTTTTCCTTTTCTATTATTTTACCGAATCACAACGATATGGAGTATGATCCATTTTCTTCCCTTTCTATTGTTACGATCACGCGTAATTCGGTAAAATAAAACGAGGGAAACTTTCCGGACAACCTAATACGAGCGTTGTACCGCGTCATACCATCTCCAGGCAGCGTGCGTTTTCCAGAATCGTGTCATCGAGATGACGTGCATCGGAGCTATCGAAGGTATGCGGCGGTCACGGGTAATTACATTACGAGGAAGCCTCTTACCAGAGAGAGGAGAAGTACGGCCAATGGGTTCGCTTGCGTCGCGGCGCTATCACGTTAGAAACGCTAAAATAACGCGAAAGGAGGCGTAACTTCGGTGCCGGTCGGTCGTTACGGTCGTTAAGCGGTGGCTGGCCCGCGGAATTCCTATTTAATATCGTTAAACGAAACTGCAATCACATTTAAATTTTAATGTCCGGCGTTACACGGTATACTACGAGGGCGGAACGTTTAATCGCGATGCCTTTATACGGTTAAAAGCGAGACGGGAAACGAGCGTAATTTGCTGGTCGAACGGTACTCCAGATTAAAACAAAGTCTCGTTCGCGCTGCACGCTAATAGCGAGAAAACGCGAAAGAATAGTTTCGTTCTGTTTATTCCTATTAACGCTCTTCTCCTTCTATCGTAAACTTTTCGCGTTAAAGATGCATTAACGCGATACTTTTCAATCGTTTAATTAGTTTCTAGAAGTGGATAGGTTCGAGCGGATGTTATTTCTCCTTCTTTCGTTTCTTCGGATTTGTTTTACCGTACGTTGCGATACTTGCAGCGAGATTGAAATTTGTTCGCGTCGAAACGCACCAGTCGTAGAATGGCAGATGAACGTAGGCGTTGACGATCCTCGCCTTCTCCGCGATAATTAAAATCCTGCAGCTTTACGCGTCGGATTTAACGCCACGGCATTACCAATGAAACGCGACGTTACGATCGCCATTGCCTTCACGCAGACTCGAGGACGATCGTAACGCGAATACGACGATGCTCATTCACCGCGATCCTTTTATTCGAGATTTTGAAACAAACAATGGATTCGAAACGATTCTATGTACCGTTGATTGATGAACGTTGATCATCGGAACGTCGGTGTACGAAGACGCGGTTGATTCCTAGCAAGTGGAATTGAAAGGCAAGAGGAAACGACACGATAATATCTTTATTTATGGACGAAAATTTGTCTACAGAAATAGAAAAATCGTAAGAAAAATGAAGGAAGCGAAACGGAATATTCCAAGGTTCTCGAAGTAGCAGCAAGCGTGCGGGAAAACGTTTCCGGAATATTCTTGCACGATTTCTAAGTGATCAAGGACTTGGTCCAGATCAGAGAACCGTTGCTCGCGCGTGAATCAATCACGGAGAATCATCACCGCTTCCGATTAAATATCTCATCGGTATAAAATTGCCTCGTAAATTTCCGCAAAAGTAATAAATGCTCGTATGAGAATCGACAAGATGGATTCGAGCAGACTTTCCAGATATGATACTTATCTTGCAATCCGTATGACTCCTTTTCGCTGTTCGATCTGTACTTCGATATTTGAGAATTCGATGGTCCATAAAATTAAGAAGTCGCGCGGATCGAAAGTCAAGAACGCGCACGCGACCGTGGATTTTTCAGTAATTATCTTCCGTATGGCTCCTTTTCACTGTCTGATCTGTACTTCGATATTTGAGAATTAGATGGTCCATAAAATTAAGAAGTCGCGTGGATCGAAAGTCAAAAACGCGCACGCGACCGTGGATTTTTCAGTAATTATCTTCCGTATGGCTCCTTNNNNGAATCGAAAGCCAAGAACGCGCACGCGACCGTAGATTTTTCAATAATTATCTTCCGTATGGCTCCTTTTCGCTGTTCGATCTGTACTTCGATATTTAAGAATTTGATGGTTAAAATTAAGAAGTCGCGTGGATCGAAAGTCAAGAACGCGCACGCGACCGTGGATTTTTCAGTAATTATCTTCCGTATGGCTCCTTTTCGCTGTTCGATCTGTACTTCGATATTTGAGAATTAGATGGTCCATAAAATTAAAAAGTTACGTGAATCGAAAGCCAAGAACGCGCACGCGACCGTAGATTTTTCAGTAATTATCTTCCCTTATGATCCGTAGCAGTTTTTAAGAAAATAAATAGGTTTGAATTTTGCAATTTTGCGCCGTCAAACTTTTTTCGCTCGTCTTCCTTTTCGATCACCTTTTCGAAGCTACGTGCTTTAGAAAGCTCTGCGAAATTAGCCGAGAATCGTCGAGGGATACGAAAAGAGGGCAGGATAAAGAGAAAAGAGATCACGTGGTTCTTTTTGGTTCGCATTTACTTCGACGCTCGCATTCAGACAACCCGTGGCGCGTCTCGATTTCTACGGTTCAAGGAACAACGAATGGGAAGACGAGGAAACGGATACGGTTGGTCGACGATTAATTCGCCACCTGCACTGTTTCGCGTACGGTTCGCCGCGCGATTTCGCTTCTTCGACCAACGATTGCCTGAAATTCCGTCGGAAGATAATGGCAAACGAGGAACGCGTGAGGAGACTCGAACAGAGAACGACGTTTCTTTTTTGTCTCTCGAAAGAAAAACTTTCAGAATCAGATCACCGTTTCATTGATTTCTGACTACTTCGATCGTACAATCTTCGTTTTAATTCTATTCGCAGCGACTCCGAGTTTCCTTCGATTTGTTTTAATCGAAGTCAACGTAAAATCGAATCGTCGATGATAGATCTATGGGAATAGCGTGCTCCGATCTGCTTACGGTTTTCTCGTAACAATGCTTGACACAGCGAGACCGAAAGGATACGAAGTCGTGGCTATGTCAGCAACCGGATCGTGTGACCGCTTCGTGTGCTCGAGTGTTCGGCAAACTGCACGGACTGTCGCTAACTTGTGAAACGAGGAAAACGATGTAGCAGAAGCTACGCGCGAAGATACAAAGTCTCCGTATGGCGTAAAATTCGAGATGCAATTTATCCAAAGGAAAACTCGAGCCGAAGTTCGTCGGGCGTATAAAAGCGAATTTTCCGCTTTCGAGAATCGATTCGACGACTAAGTCGAAATCAGAACAGAGAGAGAGAGACGTTACACAGATCCAACGAAAAAGTGTCAACGATTCGCTTGATTAATCCAGCGTTATTGTCTTTTTCTTTCGAAACTCGATTACCGAGCAGATGAGATTCGGATCATACATACATATGCTGATTACGGTGATCAGACTCGTCTTGCGGTTATCACTCGCGCGGATTTGCCCGCCACCTGTTATTCCGTTCCATCGGAAGTTTCTAAATGGAATGACGTTAACACGCCCACCGTGTCACGAAATCGAGAATCTTTAAACAACGGATATTACATTACCTCCGAACATCTAACGGTCGAGCTGGTGTGTCCCTGTCGCGTACTCGCCAAAATTCCTCACGAAAATCGATTTTACTGCGCGATAACGATGATTATTCCCTGGAACGAAGAAAATTAAAATTACAAAGATCTACTTTAAATTACAGACCGTGCCGCGATATACGACGATGTAAATCGTATCACGATCGCTTTCGACAAACTTCGTATCTATATCTTCACATATCTCGCGCGATTTCTGTCGTCAAGTTTCTCATAAACGTACAAAAATATCCGCAAACTCCGGTTTCCTCGACTCGTTTCTTCGACCATTCGTTTCTCCACGAAAGCGTGTAGCCGTTTTCTAAAAAGGCGACAAGTGCCACCCACTCGATCGCGCTTTCCTTGTCAGCATTTTCCCAGTTCAGAAACTAATTAACGCGAACTGCATCGAAGACTCGCTAATGGGTCGTTAACCGACCTATTCGACTTCGTTCGACGACCTAGCCTTTAATTCCTGCTCGTTCACGATCTTTTGGTGGGAATTTTCGCGCGATTACTAGTCGACAACGAGGTATTCCAACAATTTTCCAAACGACGATCTCGTAATTCTCGATCGCGCGCTTTTGAACGACGAGCGAATGGATCGATGACGGCTCCGTGGCGGCGCAAACAACTTGGAAAATTAAGGCAAATTGAAAATCGAATTTTGCCTCTTATCGGTTCACTCTACTGCTCGTTACGATATATCGATCTTTATCCACGCTCGATGGAATTCATTGCACGAGAGAGACGCGACAAACACAACGGAGACGACGACAGAACGTCGAAGTAACGTTGAGCCAACGTTAATGTCGAAACAGCGTCGAAACAACGTTGAACGATCAAACAACTCACGGAGATCTATCGCCACCGTTTAATCGAAAATCACACGGTCGCGTGATAGTTGTACTCGCGGTAATTATCGGGCTCATTGCGTATTCAACGATCAACCGTGACGTTGATTCGTTAAACTCGTCAGATCTGCTGGTGTAACGTGATCCCAACATCGTTGTCCTGACATTGTGCGCTGCACGCCCCTAACTTCGACTTGGCAGCGATCTTTCCGCTTCATTTATCTTTATTAGTACATCGAAGCTTCTATCGATAGATGGAACGTTCGTGCGACCTGAAACGGAACGTCTCCTATTACGGCGTAACGTTTAACCGACGAAACAAATTTGTACACGGTCGCGCCCATAAGAACATGAATTTGCGTAAAAATCCGCGGTCTAAGAATAAAAAGCGGACGAAGCAGTTTGAAAGTCACAGGCTAAGAATATTTCAAGAGCACATTACGCCACGTTCCGTTTCCGCTACGTTCGTCGCGAAACAACGTCTTCGCCTCGTTATCGGTCGCTTTCAAGAGTTCCTTTTCCTTCGAGTAAATCGATGGAAAACAAATTTGAAGGAAGCTCGTGCGCTCGTAACGGTGCATCGAGTGCCACTTGAATGACGGAAGTAACGATCTGTGAATAACAGATACCTTGCTGCGTGGAATTCGTTTCATCCGTGTCGCTGTGTACAAGCTCGATGGCAAATGGCCGAGTGAAGCTATCAATCCACAACCGTTTTAATGAATTACAAAACACGAGCTTCGTTCTCGCGGCGAACGATCGATCTTCGACGAACATCCGTCAAGAAGCGAGTTGCTGATCAAACTTGGAACAAGGTTACACCGAGAAAACAGCACCTGACTGACGCGAACGAAGAAATGTGTCACAAGGTTGCTTGTGATATTAATTGGCAACCTTGAAGAAGTCAAACGATTTATGCGTCGTAGTTGCTTGGGTTTAAAGCGTTCGATAATCGTCGAATTTAATTAGTTTTCCTTACGATTGTTTCGATGTTCGCTTAGAACTTTAGCTGGAGCAGAGAACTTTAGCTAACTTTCCAATGAAGCGTTTCCGTGCTGTCAAATTTTTCTAGCCCTACGAAATTAACAATTTTCTAACCTTCAAAAATCACAACTAATATTCCAGAAAACGAAGCTTCCAACGACAAAATTTTATTCCGCGTCTTCGAACTATTTGTGGATATACAGGGTGGTTGGTAACTGGTGGTACAAGCGGAAAGGGGGTGATTCTACGCGAAAAAAAAGAAGTCGAAGATATAGAATAAAAATTTGTCGTTCGATGCTTTGTTTTTGAGAAAATCGACTTTGAATTTTCGCTCGGTACGCGTGCACTTTATCACTGTAGATCACCGTCTCGATTGACGTTATGTTGATAAACACTTCCAATGCGACCGAAGTGTTTTCCTACCTATTAACTTACTATTCGAATTTTTTATTCTTATTTTTTTTATTCTACATTTTCGACTTCTTTTTTCGCGTAGAATCACCCCCTTTCCGCTTGTACCACCAGTTACCAACCACCCTGTAGAACAACATATATATATATATATATATATATACGTACAAAAGGTTTCATCCAAATTAATTTGCGTTTAAGAGGAAGAATGGAGTCGTGTGAAACGATAATTGGCTCTCTTTGCGCGAATAATTAACCCAAATTGGAGGATGCGTCCGCGGAAACTATCAAGCGAGACAATTCCAGCACGGATCGTCGAGCGAGAGATAAGACGGCTTCCGCGACTAGTTAAAGAAGTTGTCGCGTTGGAAATTATTTGTCCGATGGTGTGGGTAGTTGGTAAACCGGCGAGAGCGTTATTTGTTTTCGACATGGTGGTTGCTCGCTGTCGTATTCTGACCGGGGCGCGCCAATGCAAATGAGAATTTGCTTGCAGAGGCAGGCGGAGAGCAGTTTCACCTGAATTTTCGAATGCGAGCTTTACGTAAGAAGCTGAGGATTTGCGGGCGCGAGAACGTGTCCGCTCTTTCTTTCTTCCTCTTCCCAGCGATTTTTATAGGTCACGAGTAAACCGCAGCTACTTTGTATGACAAAGTACCCTTCAGAGTCGGATACAGTCTATTCGACAGCCGAGAAAACACGCTCCATATCGGCAATACTGGGTCGTCGATGATACGAGAACGAATTTTACGATGCCAGCGACCAAACAGAAGTAAATATTCTATGTGGCAGTAAAGATCCTCGTTCGTAATATCGACGGTAGATAAATCCCTCTTCGTACGAGTGTTTGTATATCTTTCACAAAGAAATGGAAAAATAAGGAGGGAAATTGTGCAAAGATCTTCGATACCAAGTTGCTTCGGCATCGAATATAAATTTTCCTTCTGATACACGCGATTAACAGATATCGATTTAACTTTGCGATCACGGTATCCGTTTATACTTGTTCCAAACACGCCAACGACGGAATATCTGGCGTTACTGAAACTAGAACAGGTCCGGTAAGGATTTTTTTTTCTTTTTATTTTATTGAGGAATATTTACAATCAATTCCGTAGGAATTTTCAGTAAATTCTGCTATCGTGTTACAATGTCACGAGTACAAAGAGTTTATTGGATGTTTGATTCGATCGAATCTAGTGCTTAAATCTAGGACCGGTAAGGATAAGAAAAATTCCGTAACAAACGGTGTATTGGAAAACACGTTAGAAATTCGAAGAGAACTTGCTCTAACTCGAGCGCAATTTAATTATCACTTTCGGCCTTCAATTTGCCCACTGCGACAACAATTTGCTCCGCAGCGAAACGTGATCAAATTGGCCGGCGAATTCATGACAAAACGCGATCCTTTCGCGCGAATAATTTTGTCCAGGGCTAACTCGATCGCTTCGGCTGCGGCAATTAAACGATTAATCGTAATGCGGCCCAGGGTATAATTAATTCGCGGTCGAACGCGCCAACGATCAGATCGCACGGTCCAGTGAATCGTGGTCGGTAGCGGAAACAGTACAGCGCCTGGTATTTTCCAGTTGCCGCGGCCCGTCCGGATTCTAGCCACGTTTCTGCCATGACCGACTCTCGGAATTTTCTAGAAGGAATGCGAATGCACCACGGCGAAGCTGCGCCACGAATGCTCGAAATTCCGTGGCCCGCGTTTGCCAACCGACTCCGAGCTTTTGCGGAGAGCCGCAGACACGCGACGAGTCGAGATTTCTTGAAACGATCGATTCGTTTGAAACGTGCTTCTCGCGTCAGACGCGCTAGGTTGCCTCATTCAACGACCTATGAATGTTTAGGCATGTCAAGTCGTCTGCAATACTTCCATTCTATTCGTTATCGCGTGTCCGATAGAAAAAATCGGAACAAGTTTGGAGAATAAGTATTTATCTGCCGTCAAGGTTTCTCGTATCATCTAACGTCAGGTGCAAAAAGAACAGTATAACTTTCTACGAAGTATTTACTCGAATGAAGTTTTAATTGGCGTCTGATTAAAGTAAGTTAAAGTAAGGTAAATGTCTGAAATTTCTTGCGTTCTTTTTCTGAAACAAATTTTTCCTTGTCCTTTCTTTTCTTTTTTTCTTTTCTTTTTTTTTAAAGAAAGATCACGATACCGTGGCATGGTTAAGCTTAAACTTCTTTCAAAAATTCATATGCCCACGAGTATTTTTATACCAAACGAAAGTCACTCTAACGTAAATATTTCTACGAAATACGCCAACTTTGTTACACCTATTTTTCGATTACCTAGCCAGCTGAAAGAGACTAGTTTTGTTATGCAACTGTTTTTCAATAACTTTGATAAAATCGTTAAAAGATTGTATCCACTTGCGTTCGTATCGACGATCTAAATATAACCTTCATAGCGCATCGAACGAATGTCACGACTATGTAAATTGCGTGCGAACGAGCAAGTGATTATTACGTGTGATTGAAATTAAAGAGTGACTCACTGAATCTATAACGCTTATTCTGAACGTGACTCTCGATAAATCTCTATTGTATAACGCTCGATGTCACCTTCGTCGCTTTTTTCCATTTACTCGAAAGTATGTTGTACTTGTAAAATGAGAATCAGCGCAAGCGTACATCAAGATACATCGCTGTATGAATCATAGGCCGATTAATCGTGTAAGCGTAATAACCAAACTATGTGACTCGAAGTTTAAGTTGAATTTAATATAAATTTAATCGTACCTTGTACAGCATCTAGGAACGGATCGTAGGTGTTTAATTATATCGATGGAAACACAGAACCAAGATAAGACTCGATGTTTCAAAAGGAAAATCGAAGAAAGAAAACGAAAGAGTGAATGTCTAACTGCGATGGCTAGCAAGAGAAATGATCTGATATAAACGATTGTAAATATATCTCGATGTGTGTGTGTTCCCTGTGTGAGATAAATCTTACTTCCATATGTAAATTACAAAGTTTATCCCGACTTGATCTGTTCTACTTGTTTCCTCAGTCCGATTCGTTGGAAAATTCGTTTCTTTTCTACTTTGCCAGGGAAATTATTTTTTAGACATTACGCATAATAGAAACTAAAATTTCGGTCCAATTTGACCGAGAACAAAGACATTTATCGTTTGGTCGATGATAAAATAACTTACCAAGATATTAGGTTGTCCGGAAATTTTTCTTTCGTTTTATAAGGAAACAACGGATGCGCGACATTTTTCGTTTCGTATTATTTTATCGAATTACGTATGGTCGTAATAATAGAAACGGAAGAAAATGGATCAGTGATTCGGTAAAATAATAGAAAAGGAAAACTGTCGCGCGTCTATTGTTTCCTTATAAAACGAAAGAAACTTTCCGGACAACCCGATACAATGCTGCGTATACGACAGCGTGAATATGTCGTTAGGATAATTCGATGGTTTCGATGAATACTTTTGCTTTTCAACGACACGACAAAGAAGTCTTCGGGATGAAAGATAACATCATCGGGAAAGTCACGTGCGTCTCGATAAAATTGAACAGAACGAAACGGAATGGAAGAGGCTGAACCCAAACGAGGTAAGTTTCCTTCGCAAGACCATTGGCTTTCCAGCGAATGAAGATTCATATAACGGTAACTTTAATTATCTTCAACCCTGCTTCGACACGATGAGATACTCGTTACATAATATCTGGCTGGAATTAATTTGATCCCGAACAAGAAATATAAACGTTCGCCTCGTTCAACCTGAGTTTTTGTTTTACGAACAAATTGGAAAGATAGGCAGCAGCAATGCCATTGTGAAATTACACACGCAATCGACAAATAAGAAAAAGTACGTAAAAATTGCGAAACAAAGTATGACAGCCAGCGAAGCGAACAGAATCTCGTCGAGTAGAGACGAAGAGAGTCAGCGAAGGTCTTCCTCGGGAGCTGATAGGGTGAGAAATATCGATCACTTTCATCGAACTTCTTTTTTTTTCTCTCCTACCTTGCTTTTCCTTTGCCTCTTTGGTATAAAGAACGACGCAGCATTTCCGCAACGGTGCAATATTCCTCTGGCAGTTTCTTGGCTACTTATATTTATGTAAAAGCCGATACAGTTCACCGGTTTTACGGAATAGGATTCTCGTTTTCCTTGAGAAGCAAATACAATTGTCCTGTAGCTACGATATTCGAATAACGTTACAACCAGGAAGCCGATACGAGGAAAGATCGATAGAGCAGCGGCAAAACAGGACGAAACGATCCGTCCCTTTTAGCTGCCCTTAGTGTCGCGTTGTTAACGTTCGAAAGGAAATTTTTTCTCATTGAATTAGTGTCAATTAGCGGCCGAAGGAAGGTAGTACCGTTTCCCTTTCTTCTCTTGGGATTACCAAGGACATAATTGAGTTCGAGACTACCCGCAACTTCTTCGTCCAACGCCATTCTTTCTATTCTCTCGCTGCTTTATTCGATTTGCTGAATTTCAAACAGCTTTTTCGCTAAACAATGAGAAGCTAAAAACGGAGACACGTGCAGGTATTCGAACAGTTGACAGCACCTATATATATATATATATAAATAACATATTACGCGCTTTATATTTATACTTTATATTTATATTTGATATTACGTACTTTATATATATATAAGTAATATATTACGTATATATTAATATATTACGTGCGTCGTACGAAACATTTTTCAATTTCGCGATTCAGTCGTGTCTCGTTAGGGTGCCAATAAAATTACGCGAAAGTTTTCTACGGCGAGCGTTGGAATAATTTCGCGAGCCAGTGTGTGTTTCTCGATATGAATCTTGAGATGAGCCGGGAATGGCGGAAATATCGAAGTTGATCCCTTTGTTCCCACCGCGTCGCTCGCTTTTAAGCCTATTTGCCAGTCCATTTGCCAGGCAACCGAGTAGACGAGAAAATTCCCAGGCCAGTGAATAACGGCCGTGAGAGAGCAAGAGGACAACGTACAATACTTTCCGAGATGAAAATTCGCCGCGCCTTGCTTTTAAGAAATACCTGACCTACGGACATCGTTTCTGTTGATTTGCGTCGATAACCGGGTAAACGTTCGTATATTTAGCTTAACGATTTTCGATATCGTAAATATATCATAGAACGAAGTTCTACAAATTACGAGTCGTATCCGATTACCCTATCCGACGTAAAATCGTGAAATTACGAAGCAGAAGTCCGTATAACCTACGATCTATAATTTGGTGATTTGCCAAAAAGTTAATTTTTTCTTCTCCGTACGGTTAATATCGGCAATACTTTCTCAAAGTGATAGCGAAATATTTCAGAAGCGAATATGCAATTTTTGCGCTCGATCAGCAGCGTACGGCGGTAGCGAGAAACAGGGTCCGGCAATGTCCACAGAAATGAGTCGCTTTTTCGACACCTATAATTAATTGGCTTGTCGTCGTGTGTGTATCACATGCGAGGCATCGGGAGCGTAATTAGCCGAAGCACGCTTTTATACTTAATTACGATCGCGTGTATGATGAAATCGCGTCGTAGAATCACAACGATTTTTAATCCACTCTGTTTGCACGGCCGAAAAACGTCGATGTATCGTAACGGGCAGCAAAGGCGAATTAAAATATTTTCGCGGTGATAATTAAATTCGTCGTCGGCCGACGCGTTCGACGGCCTGGTTTCTCATTACGCCTTTCCAAATCCACCGGCGCCAACGACACACCCCTGCTTCTCTGTGTACCTCCAGTCTTTAATAACTTTAATTACGAAGCCACCTAACTGACGGCCACCAAATTTCGTCACTTGGGTACTATGAAAGTTCGCGCCAATGTCCTCGCGCTTCGTTTATTAAATCGCGCAACTTCGCCTTCGAGTCGAACGACCAAAGAGACCCGTTGTTAACGCGAAAATTAATAAGAATTTTATTATTCCTATCTCGCGAAGAATATATTGTACGTTCGCTCGATTAAGCTTCGTCGCTATTAGAAAATTCTTCCTCCAGTTCTTCGCGCTAATTTGCATTTCCATTGGCTCGCATTTCCATGCGACTCTGACAATAAAAATCGATAACCAGCGTAAAACTAATGCTATATATCCGTTGATGAATCAGGAAGAGATCCGTGCGAATTAAGGAGTTAGAAACGACGAGTGAGACAGTTCTAACGTCGCTTCACTTTCGATCAACAGGAAATTATATATGGAATCTCAGGTCGGTGTCTGTACCATCCACCCTTTTCCTTACAAACCTTCTCAACTTCAACCACAAAGCAATTTTCTAATTACGTGTTAATGGCATCTTCTCGTTCGCGCGGAAAAGAAAAACGCTATGAACACTAAGTAACTTAACGTCGTTATCCATCCAATTATCGTTAAGACAGGATTTTGCTTGGAAAAGCTGGCGGCAGCGTGCATCGCGCGAAACTTATGTCTGCGTGAACAGCGCCACGTAATTCGATGAAATAACTGGAAATCCAAGCTGCCTCGAACGCGATTAAACGAGCGGCGAGTTCGGCGAAGGTTGGTAAGTTTCAAGCTTATATGCATAATTCGATGAGGCACAATATCGAAGAACCGTGGTCGCGCTAGCGCTGTAACGATAAAACGCACACGAATATACGAAAGTCACACGTACATGAGCGTTTAAAGCACGGTAGCGAAGAGGATGTTGCTTTTCCTCTTTCAGAAGCTACGAAATTCATTTGACGCTGAATAAATTACCGTGGAATAATCGATAACAGTTTCCTGCCACATTTTAATAATCTAATCGAAAGTGTGATTCCTGTAAATTAGTTTAACACGTTGCATGCAATTCATTTGCAATATTCCATAATTCATGAAACTTTTCGATAGAATCTCCGTAAGCTTTTTTCCTCTCGGCTATAAAATGAGAGAAAGCGAACAAAATTTCTTAATCGCCGGCGCTGTAAAATCCATAATAATACGTATATAGACGGGGAATTTCAAACATTTTGCTAACGTTATTATCGAGATAATCGGTCGATGTATCTCTTATGCTGCGCGAGAAATTACGTCGTTCGTAATTCGATGCAACCGCGCAAATTGATACGCGTCAAATACGACGAACGGTGTGAATGCGATTCGCTTACGGATTAACGCGTCGAGCGGTTTCTATCGGCGATAATGCATCTTCGTGCACGCATATTGCTGCGTAATCTAGCGTCGTTAGGTAGAGGAGATTCGCGGCGACGTGACGACACTCCTCGAGCCATGATTTTCATTCTATTAGCCGAGAGGAAAGCCGGCCTCTGACAGTTGGATCGACTTTCGATCGAGGACGTCGCGACGCGACGCGACGCGCCCTGCATTCCAACCACGTCGAATTTCTCCTGCACTGGATGTATCGACGAATAGCCGCGGCTTTTTACCGCTCACGTTTCAAAATCACGCGTTTCGTCGTTCCGTTACGAACGGCTAATGGAATTCATAATTCGACGCTGGAGATTTCGAACAAATAACCTTCCAAATTTTCCACTCTCCAAATTTGCCAATCGAGTTACGAATTAATAGATTGGCGATTACGAGACGATTTAGAAAAATATCACGACAAACATCGTTCTCGTATAAAGACTGTACGAACGAGCCATTAAAAATCTCGAACGATAAAAGTACACGATTCGCGTTGAAGAAGACCAATGGTTCGTAAAGGACCGAACAGATAACGAAGTTTGAAATTTGATGTCTAAATTGATATATAAATTTGAAACGTGGTTATTAATTTTGGAAAAGTATTAGGATAAAGGGCCCTCGTGTAAGAAGGGTACAATGCCCGTTTAAACCGGAACGATAAAGATACGCTATTCAACGGTGAAGGGGGTAGGTGGCTCGTAAAAGCGGCAAAGTAATGGACCGTAAAGATCTCAAGCTTTTAAAAATCTGTGCAACTTATCCATATTAATTTTTTACGGCGTAAATTCTTTTCGGCCACAATAAGAACGGAAGATCGTAAAGAAAAAGGGAACAACGCACGGCGATACCGTCGAGTTTCCCGTGGCCCGATTCAACTTTCTCCCCCGAAAGGAAAACGGCCACTAAACGAACGATATTGGCCGCATCCAGGAAATCGAATCGCGTAAAAATCGAACGTAAGCTTTCTGCGAAAACGTTAACCTCCATCGTGAGGGGTAAAAATGAATCCTGCATTTTTACGTAGAGTTCCGACAGTTTTTACTTCTTTCGGAAGAAATCCTATGACTTTGTATCTTCTTGGCGAACGAATCGTCGAAACCCCCTGTAAAGAAATCAAGTCGATAAGAGAAGATTATATTTCCTTGCTTATATATACGGTATTCTCTATCTGCTTGGAATCTTTCTAAAAACTCGTTGGTATTTCCTTAAGAAAAACGGAAGGAGGAAGCGAAAGGCGGTTGGGGGTGGCGCGAAACAGGCCAAATCGGATAGCGTGGTTGCAAAAAGCGATAATGAGGGCTCGTACGTAAGGCGACGAGGCTCAGCTGGTCGGAGCAAGAGGCAGCTTCTTTCGTGGTTGAAGAGGGGTCACGATCGCTTTTTCGTCAAGGCAAGAATGTTTCGAGGGTTGGATACGAGTATTGATTTCCAATTACCCGCCGCACCGCTCTGTTCCAGGACGCGGAGGCGTCATGGGGCGAGTTAACGGATGGAACAGCGAGAGATGCGAGTCGCAAAAGAAAAGAACGTATGCATAATTGATTAACCAGTCTCGTCTCGGTCCTCTTAATTTCCCACAACCGCCAACCCTTGCTCTTAATAAGCTTAATAAGCTAACACTCTTTTCGACGCGATACGTAGAAGAGGACTCCTCGGTGATGGTGTAGCGACCTTTCTAACGTCTTGCGTGGCAACAAGACGACGGAAAACAAACGAGAAAAACGAACAGCCGACGATAAACACGTAAGAAATTGTAACGGCCGAAAAGGTCGAATAATAACAATCTGCCTGGCGGTCGACCGAGACGCCTTTGACACAGGCGCTCGAAAAGACGATTATTATTCGCGATCAGTACGCAGCGAACGTTATACAGCGAATGGTAGTCTGCGATAAACGCTTTTAAACTTTCATCGATCATTTAACGTTGCGGCAACCACTGATGCACCTGAATTGCCATTTACGCGAGAAATTGGCCAACGATCGAATAACATGATTTTATTCTGATTTTCTTCTTCTGATTTCTTCTGATTTTATTCTTTACGTATAACACGATTTACTCGTGAGATTAGATTTCTGTGTCTGTGCGTTTGTCAAGAGTTTCTGAAGGTAGGGCGAACTTGGCGGTTGAAAGGAAGAGAGAGAAACGGAAGAAATGGCACGGTGAAGGAAGTAGGGCAGAGCAGGGCAATGACGATTTTTCATTATAGCAGACGTAACGAATAACCGTCTCTGTAATACTAATTTCCTGAAAACGTTATTTATCGCGCAAACACGTTCGCTTCCCTTTCTTCGCTTATCTCGCCACTGTTTTTAAATATCCGCCGTGTCGAAACAGCTCGGTCGAAACGAATACGAATATACGTATGTACCGATAGCTCGCCTCGAGTAGTTGCGACTTTTTGGATCGCTGACTGGTTCGACGAAAAGGAATTCGATCGATTTTCTGCAGTCGCGCTGGCCAATAACGCAAGAGCGTGCACCGCGTTATGCAAATTAACTCTTATCGCGGTTTCCGCGGCAGCCAGCGCTCCTCTTTCACCACGTTGCACCCATTTCGATTCTGTTCGTGCATTAAACGATAAGCGATCGAACGGAGATAAGGAAAGAGGCGGGCATCTCGCGTTTACACGCAGATCCACGATTATTTATCGGTCGAACTGCTAGATAACGCATGCCGCTAACGAACCGTACGTAATTCCGAGGAAACGAAGTCGCCAGCGTTACAAAGTTTTTCGTTCAGATCGAAAGAGCGATACGTTTTAATTATTCGTATCTGATTCCGCGTGAAATCTCGCAGATTTGTCGATCGATTCGCGAAACAGTCGTCGAGAGAATTAAAAGTCGACCGACAGAAGAGGATACGATAACAAAGTGTCACTGCAATTAACGAATACTTTCGCGTCGCATTTTAATTTTACCACGTGCGACCGTGTATTGCATTTCGCGGCAATAAACGATACCGCGATTAGCGCGATTTCTCAAATTTCTCTCTATCAGAGCCCGTTACGGATAAAGAAAAACAAGGAAAGCGTTGGGAAGTCGGTGGCTCGGCGTTGAACTAGTGGCGCCATCTTTCACTCGCCTCTTAAACGTCCTTCTATTATCAATTTATCAGACAGACCTCGTTACATCGATCTTCCTTTTCGTTTTTTATTTATTTTTTTTTTTTTTTTTTAACAACCATCCAATATTTCGTTACTTCTCAAAATTCATCGCCACGTATCTCGTTTCTATTTAATTTTCACGCAACATTCTCTACTCGTACCTATCTAAGGTACGAATAACCACATACAGATAGATAGCCAACAGTTGCAAGAATATCTCTACGTTAATAACAAGTTTCGAAATATTTCCAATGTTATTCGTACTCGCTCGGAGACCTATAAACTTTTCTAACGAATTTCCACCGTCTGTATCGACTCCCAGCAGTCGAACAAACGCTTACAGTCAACAAGAAAACGTTAATATCGTTAACAATTTCACACAAGATACTGGCGACAAGCTGATTAATCCGTGCGTGCTTTCGCTAATCAAACAATTTCGCGAATCGAACATCGTCGAGACGAATCGATCCTTACTCGTCACTAATTAAACATCGTTCGCAAATAGCATTACCAGTAGTCGGTAGGGCTGTCGCTAAATTACAGCGTCGAATTCATTGATTCCGCGTCAATCTATTCCTTGTGGACAAAATTTAACCGTTGGCTTGGCTTGAATCAGTGGCACGTTCAGTTAGACCGAGACGATCCTTGTTTGCTTTCCCGAGTTTCCGACGACAGGAAATTAAATATACCGTCGACTTCGCTATTGTGCTCAGGCAGCGCCTCGATCCTTTCATTCCGGCCCTTTACTCGTTTCTGCCATTAATCGGGACCGAGTAATTATTAACGACAATTGGAATCTCGGATTTTATGTCGCGATAGTAGCACGGTCGATTTCATAAGATCGTTCGGTCTCGATACTAATTACGTTACGCGATAAGTTTAAGAGAACTAAGATCCTTCTTTACTGATCCACGATAAGTCTAAATTTGATCGAGAAAGACAAGTCTACGTTTGTAGAAACTTCGGAAAAACGCGTGCAGCACCGTGCTTCGTGCGCAACGAGTTCGCGTCCATATAAGTAGATTCAGTCAGCAGAAGTTCATTTCGTCAGACGCTGAAGTTTCGTTCGAACAAATGGAGCTCTACCGCGTGGTACTAGTAATCAATTCTCGTGTAATTTTTTTTTTTTTTTTTTTTTTAAGAAACAGAAATTCAAATTGGCAGAAGCCGTAGAAAAACTCATCTATCGCAATGTTTCAATCTGGAATTCAATTTCTTATTGCGCGTCGCTTCGATATCGTCCGAGTCTGATGAAAAAACAGGAAAAGACCTTTTTTCTAGAAAGAAAAAAAAAAAAAGGAAGCTATGGAAGGAGTTTTAATCAAGCTCGTCCGTGACTTCCGTTCCCGGGCAAGCATTTTCATCGTGGGAAAACATAAAGAAGAGGCGTTGGCGAGCGAAGGTCGACGACGAAACGGGCAGAAGTTTCGCCTAGCCATCAGCCGTCGAACGGTCCTTATTAAATAACTTTTGAAACTACGCGAAGCACGGATACGAAAGATACAGGACGGCGACCAGGCTCCGGGCGTTTTATTCGTGGAATGCGTCTCGCGACGTACAACGAGAATCCGAACGTAAGGTAAAACGTGCACGGGGTAAGGAGGTGGGGCAAGTATCGCGAAAATTAAACGTATTGCCAAGTTATTACGTGGCAGCGGTGTTATTATCAATATACGTACAAGCGTAATTCTCACGAAATGGCGTTTACGAGGACCGCGGGCAGCAGGTTACAATTATCCGGATGAAATATTGGCAGCGACATCGAAATCCATGGAAAAGCGGGCCCGACTCGCCCGATGAAATTTCTGTTGGAGACTCGGCGCGGAGCAACAGGTGTCGTTCGAGCACCTTTAATAGTCTTTCAGAGCTTTAACCGCGTCGATAATTTCATAGAAAGTGGAGCCGCTTTGCCGCGAAGAACGCTCAACGCCAAATTTCCGAGTAGTGTAGCCCGATGAATCCTCGAAGAAGGAAAAAAACAGGATCGATGTATGGCGAATTAGTCGTAATTTCGTAGGTTCTGAGAACCTGAATGGGTCTGTGTGGTTTCACGGTCGTAAAGTCTACGACCGCAGGAATTACGCTTCGCCAGAAATTTCTTATCGGGTTAATGCTGCGTTAAAAATTGATACCGTTAAGCGGAAAATATTCTCTGGAAATTAAAACGTTGTTCCGTAAAGTAGTTTTTAAATTGCGGTCGGTTTTATAGGAGACACGAAGGGAAGAGCAAGGAGACCGGTGGAATTTTCGGTCGCGACAATCTCGTTGCCCCATTTTTCTAACGGATAGGCGAAGCAATATCGTGAATTTGAACTTATCCCATGCTATGCAATTTATTAACCCGGGGAAACCTCTAACAAAATACTAACGACCAACGTGGTTACCCAGCGCCGTGCGGCGCGAACTGCGATAATAAAATGATCGTTGGCCCCGAGCCAACTCGGGAACAGTTGCAAACGTCGAGAAAGTATCGGTAAAAAGGGCAGAACCTTTCGATGGTCACGTACTCCATGGCGATTTCTTTTATTTGTCTGCCGATGCAGGGACGTATCGGTGATCGCGAGTAATTTATGTTGAAAATGCCTCGACATGCACGCTCACCATGGATAATCGGTGTAATTACGAGCGATCGGAAAGCGAACCATTTCGGAGCGTGTATTAACGCGTGCAATGAAATTAACGCGAGTATTTTTACGTGAGAACGATTCTCAACCGCTGATCCTTCCTTTCTTCGGTCTCCCTCTCCTTCTTCGTCGTCTTCTTCGTCGTCTTCTTCGTCTCGTTCGATCAACGACAACTTCATTCTACCTATGGAAACCAGATCGATGACTACGATAGTAGCTTTGTTTAACAAGCCGATCACGTATCGCGATCGATGGATCATCGCGTCGTTATACTTGTCACAAAGTTGAATTTTCTCCCGAAGGCCCGCTTGTCTTTTAATTTGCCACTCTTAACTGGCTACTTTACTGCGCTCCACCTGCTGCTCTCTTTCGTCGTTAAATATAACTAGCTTATTTCGCAGACTTTTTTCCCGATAATTCGTCGCGTGTAGTTTTAGTGCAACGAGTATAATTGATTTTAAAATACGATACGGCGATCGATCGGTAAAAAAGGAAAGAAAGAAAGAAAGAAAGAAGAAAAAGAATATACGAAATTTATGACGTATCTTGACCCATATAAGTCGGCAAACGTAAAAATGACCAAGTTTTTTATCGCTGCCGACACGATCTTGCAAAATCGGCGGATAAAACGAACTCGTTAGAGAAACACCTACGAAGGGGATAGAAAGAAATGAAAATCGTAAAAGCAAAACAAGTAGAGCATCTCGAAGCCTCTCGATGCTCGCGAGTAGACCAGGTACGACCTCGATGGAAAAAGAAAATGAAAATGAAAACGAAAGAACAAAAAGGGTAAACGAGAGGAAGAGAAAAAGCAATTTAATGGGATGGAAAAACAAAGAAAGAGCGCAGGAGGAGATGAAAGATCGACGCGGTGGTCGTGTCGTTTTGTCGTTCGTGTAACGAGATCGACGGTCGCATGAGACGGGGATGGCAATTACGCGGAATTTGCTCTTTTTTATACATTTTCGACGGTGCTATCGGCACGAAAACGAGGCGTAACGAGCGTTTAATGACCGGTCCCACCCCGTGCGGCCCGATTTCGATTGGAGCCGCCCGGACAAAAAAAAAGATTTAATTAACCGCGTGGAAAACTAGGTCGGGCGACAATGAGCCGCTCCTCTGCTCGCAGCGCTCGGTAGAAAAATCGCGGAGGAGGTTGTGCGCACGAGGTCTTACTCACGACGCGTTCCTCAACGGTGGAGACGCGATTACCATGCTAACTGCGTGATTTACCTCGATCGAGCGTGAAAGGGCGTGTGGCTAATCTCGAGAAGAACTTTCACGCCCGCCGGATGATTGACTTTTTCTTCGTTTCACCGTTGGGCTTGGCGATATTTTAATCGCGTCACTGGGCTGAATTCGAAATCGTTTTCTCCCTTTCCTCTTTCATTTGCCATGCTTCCTTTCCTTCGGCCATTACCGTTGAAAAATTAGAAACGAACGAGGCCGGGCGAAATAAAGATGCTTTGTTAAGTTAATTACGAAGCAAGGTATTATTTTTCTCGGGCAAACGAACGAGGCGGGTCTTTACAGTAAATTTCACCGGTCGGCCGTTTAAAGGAGCTCGGAGCCAAAGAACCACCAGCCTCCGAAAGACGCTCGCGATAAATTTCAACTCGCGGTAAATTTCAACTCGCGATACCAGTACGGTTTCTCGCGTTTCCTCGAAATTTCGGATTTTAGTTACGGTAGGACAAGGGCCGTGTATTACGTGAAAGCGGAGAGAAACACAGTTGGGAAAAGAAGCGGAGTGACGATGCGTTTGGCGGCGAGGGGCACGGGTTGTCCCTGCGCGTACGTAGAAGCACCTTTCTCCAAAGCAAGTCACGCGCCAGTTCCGCGCGTTCTTACGCACTTGCGTAACGCATAATCGGTGGACGATACGAAAAAAGAGGGTTATCCGCCTGCGGTACCGTACGCCGCCTCCTTTCTCCCCTTCCTCGTCGATCTATCGCGACGAAACTTCGCGTGAGATCGACATGACAGCGAGTTTTTCGTGGGCGAATTCGATCGACCAGGACCTGAAAAATTTCACGAGCCGAGCCACCGGAGACCATCGATCAATCGCGCTTTTTCGGCTCGATGCTCGAAAAGGAGAACGCTCTCGCGCGGAAAAATATGACCGGCAAGATTTATCTGCGCAGCGTAAAAATTCGAACTTTCGGCCGTTGCTGTCAGCGAACTTTTTTGCCCTTCTTTTTCAAGATCGACGATGTTTAATGGAGCAGCGAAGAAGACGGCAAAGCCGGATGAACCATAATTTCATATTTTGCACGCCCTTGGTGCTCTAGACTTCTTGCGGTTTGAAAATATGCCACAGCTGCCTGGCAAATATTTCATCTGTAATCTGAGCGCGCGATGATTTGTTTGTGCCTGGTAGAAGCGCTGGGTTCCCACGTTTTCTCAAGAGCATTAGGGACGAACGAAAGAATAGACTAGAATCTGCAACGTATCAAGAAGATACAGTGGGTCGTGGAAATATTTATGCGCCTATCGCGCAGGATCTTCTCCTATAGCTCGTACGAAGCATTTAGAAATTTCGTTGGCGCTCTATCGACACGCCTCATTGTCACCATCTTCCAACTTCTATACACATTTTTACCCATCGTACATTTTTCTTTTCTTTAAAAAATTGTGTATCTTTACCGACATGATGATCGCGGTAGTCCGATCTCATTCCAGTGCCGAAGAAACTTCAAAACGTTTCGTACGACGCGCGCAATCGTGGCATGGAATAATACCAGAAACAGATTGCATCGAGCATAAATCCATTCCGACAGGAACGTCGATATCGTTCGACGTCAAACCAGGACCATATCGCTTCCACCGCTATAACTCGATATTAATAATCTCTTGTCGTGCATAGATCCACTGACACGTACATGCGCGAAGATCAACTTGTATAGACACAGACACAGAAAAGACTTCTTCGCCAGTTCTTTCGCCAGTTCTTTCGCCAGAAGCATAGTCGAAGGATCGTACGTACGCGCTCGTTGACTTTCGGACGTAGCATGAAACGAGAGTCGAAAGTTTCAGTCTCGTCGATGCAAACTCGAGGTTGAATACTCGTCGACGCGGGATTAGATACTCGAAGGGAACACGATGCGCCGATTCGCCAGGGACCGGCTCTTTCGCTCTACGCTGTCTCGTTCTCTTAAACGTGGAACGGCGGCCAAGAATGGGTCGACTTTCCTCCATAATCGCCCTACCATCGGTTTTATTTGCGGTTGACAGAATCCTGGTGCTGCGGTGTCATCCACGAGACTTCGAGGGTCGGGGAAATTTGCGGAGGAGCGAGCTCTCGCGGATCGTCGCGACGGAACATGAATTTTTATTTCCATCCGGCTCGTAGCTCGCTTTTCTCCCGTGCTTCGGAAAATCGGTACGAATGGAGCGTCGTAAATCTTCATCATCTGCTTTTGGGCAGCGGTGAAGAATTCTCGACTTGGCGTTGTGCGATGGACCAGAGGAATTTAATTTAATTTTCAATTGCAAAGCTTCTTCGTCGCGCATGTTCCGGTTTAGAACAGAGTCGTTCAAACGAATAATTCGTAACTTTCCGTAGTAATTTTATAGCTCTGCAATTGTTGAAGTGGCTAACGCTTCTAAGAAAACTCTGCGTCTGTTCTGCTTAGTTTTCTCAATCACCGAAGCCGTCGACAGGCCACAGACAAAAGTTTTTGAAAAGGTTTTCAGTTACTAGGTAACGCTGCTAGCGCGCGGATCTGGACCAGCTCAAACTATATTCGTACTTGTATATACGCTTCTTCGTTAAATATACTTTTTCCATCGTACAATTTATCCACGCGTTCCTCCGTCCGTATAACCAATAACCGCAACAGCAACGATGCAGAAAGGTCTGATTTTTGAAATGCTTTTGATAAAAGTTTGCGTCTTTCGTTGCGTTATACGTTCTTCTCTGCACCTTTCGTTTCGATTCCCCCGGTAAAATGTTCTAGCCTTGAGAATATTAACTAGAAGTATATACAGTATCTAAATATACGAATCGTGGGTCGATGTCCTAACGACGAGATCGCGAGAGAATGGATATTGGACGTATGGCGAAAGATCCTTAAAAAGACAACGATCGCCGGCGATCGAAAGGAACAGTGCAGTCGGTCGAGTTCCGCGCGCCTCCCCCTTTTTCGAATCGTTTTCGCGGCTAGTGCTCATGCGCCTGGGCAACATATCACCGCGTCGAAGTAGCGTCGGGGACTGTGAATGGGACGACGACGCCGACGGCGACGACGCTCGACGTACGAGCTACGAGGGAAAGAGGACGAGCAGAGAGAAGTCAGTCTGGCCGCGCGCGCCCACGATCACTGTCGACCGCCGGTCTCACGTCGTTCTCTTCGCACCGGCGGGACGGTCGTTGCAATTGAAATCGTTCTCTACCGTTTTCGACGAATACGGTTCTCGATCGTTTGCTCGAGTGTCTTTGCCCATCACGATTTCATCGCGCGTTACGTCATTGCTTACGCCGTTTCTTATCTTTGGTAATTTAGACAAATCATCCTGCGTGAAACGCTACTTTCCTAATTTTTGCGTTTCTGCTTCCGTCTGATCCGTTTGTTATTTTTTTACGAAGTTCCTCTAATGGCACGCGGCGAACGAATCTGCGAAACGGAAAGGAAAATAGCCGTAACCGGTGCTTCTCGTTTCTTCGATACAACGTAACGATTACGGGCTGTGCGTTCTTGCACGCTCTCTCGCGTGGACCAGGCGACAGTCGCGAATTGAAATTACGCAGATTCTAGTTCGCCGTCGCGTGGAATGCTTTAATTTCTTCCGCGGTGTCGGTATCGCGATCGACGCGGTGTCACTGGTGTCCATCGCGCGCTCTTTCTTTTCCAGGAATGCAATTCCGTGTGTCCGTACGACTTCTGCTGTTCCACTGACGATCGTCTGCCTCCGACAAAGTATAATTACACGGGAATACGACGACACAGGTAAGCGCGATAATTCAATGAAAAGGAAGAAAACTATAATCGAGATTTCGATGAAACGTTTCGATCGATGCGCGACAAGCTGATAGGCGTATCGTTCGATTTTCTTCGCAGCGACGCGTTTCTTTCTCTTATACTCGAAAGTCACGACCGTAATACTAGGTTGTCCGAAAAGTTTCTTTCGTTTCATAAGTAAATAATAGATGCACGATCCTTTTTTGTCTTATGTTATTTTATTGAATTTTTGTACGATCCGCTTTGTTCCATTTCTATTGTTACGATCATACGTAATTCAATAAAACAATGTAAAACGACAAATGTCGTGCATGCATTATTTCCTTATAAAACGAAAGAAACTTTCCCGACAACCTAATATTTTCGATATAAAGTAACTGCAATTTTTTAAATATAATTCGCATAATATTAAAATATATTCGTGTCTGTGAATGGACGTGCGTTTCTACCGCAACTCCTTGAAATTGCCTCTTTTTTTCTAACGCGCGATAAATCGCAACACCTACTCGACGAATACGCCGCTAGAATACGTACTCGTAGAATTTGTAATCCACGTACTTCTATCTCCATCCCATGCTAAGATGCGCGCGTTCGTCTATAAACGTTCGTTTCTATTTGCACGCGCGTTGTTGGAAAATCTGTCTCTAGGATTTTTAATCCGCGAGTTTTTATCTCCACCAGATATTAGCATACGCGCGTCCGCGTACGATCGTTGGTTTCTATCGCGGCTCCCTAAAATTCCGTGTCGAGCTTCCACGTAGCGTTCGAAGTAGGCCAAAAAACAACGAGCACGCACGCGATACCAGAGACAGGTTAGAGAAAATAGAGAGGCAAGGTCCGCGATGTTCGGAGCAGCGTAGGCTGGCGAAAAAAGACAAATAGAAAAGAAGGCGATTGGAACGGGACGGTGGTAGGTGATGGAAAGGGGGAAAGGTGATCGGGACAAGGTGGAAAGCACTCTAGCCAGTTCCGAATGACTGGCGGCGGGCAAGCGTTGCCACGTGCCGACGAAAACTTGGCCCGATAAATCATGAATAGGGTCTCGCGAGTGCTGTGTAGCCAATCTTGTTTCCGACGGGGCGGTCGAAATTTCGAAAAGCGAACGTCGACAACCGCGAACGATTGAACCTTTTATCGCGAACGGTGTCAGAAGTCGGAGGAAACCACTTAGCGTCACCTGCGTGCCTTTCTGCCGGCTCGTTCGAAAGTGTATTAACCAACTTCGACGTGCGGATATTTACGAGGATGTAAGCGTTCCGAGAAACCGAGGCGCTTAGCCGGAGCCGGTGCGCTGCGGTGCGCTGCTTTCAAAGTAAAGGGTCTGCCTGCTTTGATTCCGCAACGTTTTCGCTCTTTAATTGAGATACTTTCGTCTTTATCGTTAATGAGCGAAATTCCTTCGATCCGTCCGAATGATATCGAATTTTCGGACACGTCGAATTTTTATGGAAATTACATACCGTGATACTTGTTGCCTTCGTTTGCTTTCGTTGTATATATCGAGAAACATGTTCCTCGCGTTTTCTTCTTATTCGTTTTCCGAGATTCCCTGCCGATACGCGGGCTAAATGTGAAATTCTGCCGTGAAACGTTTGTCCTGCGTATATCGTACGCACGAAGAAATTCGCGACTAGCTGGAACGATCGCTTCGCTGTCGTTGGTTTGGGTCTGTCGCGTGTAGGCACGCTAGAAGCAACTTTCGATAGGAACAAATTCTGCAATTTATGCGATACATGGAATTTACCATTTATTAATATACAATGGAAACAAGTTTCGACGGGAAGAAATTACGATAGCAATTACCAGATCGGAGATTTTCAAATCGTCGTTTAAGCGCAAGAGCACGACACTGCGTATTGCGTATTATATCTCTGACAGAGTAATAAATTGTTTTAGAATCGAAACAAGGAAATATCTAACAAAGAGAAGTCGAGCGTTAAATCCACGGTATCCGCGTGGGTGCACGGCGATACCGCGCCTAAGCGTAAGACAGAAACTGGAGAAGTTTCGGTCTAGTTACCGGCAATACCTGGTTCTCGTCTCTGACGAGTCGCTGTTCATCGTCGAAACGAAGAGTCTTGCAGCTACACGAGGTAGCGTCAACGGATAAACCAAAGGACGACGCCGAGCGGACGACCAACGCAGGAAGACAAGCAGCGCGAGAGAAAAAATTTCGCGTACAGAAGAATACACTCGGCCAGAGCGATGAAAAGAGATTGCAGTTTTTCGGAAGTTGCGAGCAGCGGGCGTGTAGAAGTTTTGAAAATACACGAGGTGGCACTCGGCGCGACTTTCCACGCGGAATAGAAACAAACAGCGTTTCGGTGATTTGTCCTAGCCTGTCTACGAAAATAAACGGAAGGTCCAATAACACGAAAATAGAGCGTGTATCGGCGACCGCTATTTCCATTTGCACACAATCGAGCAACGCCTTCGCTGTTTGCTCTACATCTCGCCATCACGGCCGATCTTGCTGTCGCAGGATTTATTGTTGTCTGGCAGCAAGGATGCTCTCGTGACGCTCGTCCAAGCTATCTTTAACTCGTCGATGACACTTGTAACTCGCGGTATGATTAACGTCGTCTCATAAATTATTCGCCAGACGGTTGTCGAGTTTATCCAACGATTATGCGCGCGTCGATCATCCGCCATTCGCGCTTGACGAGCTCGTCTAATTAGAAAATGATCGTCGAACAGCGAACGAATAGAAATTGAATGGCGCGGCTCGAGACTCGTGGCTTCGTACAACCCGTTGACGCAACCGAATCGAGGCGTGCCTAAAATTCTCTATGTAACACCACGTGACACAGATACCGAGATCACCTTTTTCGAAAGTCGGCCCCCATGATCGCATCGAGTCGCTTTCTGCCGGTCTGTAGTCGAGATTCCCCCTCGCGAATCATTCTTCGTCGTTACTTTTACCTTCGAATCGAACGCGATCGACCGCCCGCTCGTATTTCTCGGTGCTTCGTTTCTATTTCTCGCGTTGCCCCGATAATTCGAAGAAATTCATTCGCTGAATTCAAGGATACGCCGTTTGCAAATTGGAGGAGAAAGCACGCGGCTGCTCTCGTATTTTGCGGCTTACGAGAGCGTTCTTTTGTCATTCGTAGTTGCCTGAAGCGACGGCCAGCCGTGGGCCATACGCGTCCCTATCCAATAGCATTCGCAGAAGCTGGGCTGCTTGTTGTCGTAAAAAATTGTTATAAAAAAGGAGCCGACAAAAGAGAGTGTCCTATGCCGCTCGATGGACCTTATCAGATTCCATCGGGTTGCAGCACGACAAGGTCCCTGACATGCAACATGCTCCGCGAACCTTACGATTCAACCTTCGTCGTATATTTTTCTCCTTTTCTTCTTTCCACGATCCTTCTATCCCGTATGATTTATTTCTTTTAATACGACCGTACCTTTTCGCATTAATAACGACGAGATTTCATCGATCGATGCGTTCGCTGCCGCGTCAAATAATTTCCATTCCGCGCGGAAATCGGACGACTCGCGTTTCACCCAATCTCCTCGAATTATTAAAATGGGATAAATTTCACGTGACATTTCACGGTAATATTTCGCGTAATGTTTCATCGAAAATGAAAATGTGATCGCGTAGATACGTTGGAACGTAGTGCAACTGCCGGAGCAAAATGCGTGTTTGTATAAAATTGGTGAGACAGTGAACGCGTTAAATCCGAATATTGATCTAGCGAAGGAAGCGACGACGCGCGTCGCCGTCATAAACGCGCCAACGAACGTTTACAGTTTGCGTATACACAGGCAGAGCGTTACTCCAGATTTCGCGGGGCTTTTCCTTACGCACGGTTCACCGTGTAACGTTCGCTTTCGAGAAACTTCTAAATATAGTCAGCAGTATGAACAAACGTGTTCCACATATGTAATAGCTTAAGCGGGCACATGCGTGTAGACGCGTAGAAGGCACATTGGCGCGAGACCATGGCGAATTGTAACGTGCTGGAAGAATACCCGAGGCGCTCGATACCGCGACTCCTCAAGGAAATAGTAATAAAAACGTGCTACAACCAGGTACATTTACTTTCTCTCGCTGACCTTCGTCAGCTGGCGAGTCGGCCGCGCATTTCGAAAACGCCTTTCCTCTGACTTTTCACCGGCAATCGCGAATGAAAACGAATGCCAAACGAGAAAACGGTAGCTCTTCCTGTTGGCTTTGTCGAAGGAAAATACGCTGGTCTCGAGGCGGACTTGCTCGCGCGTTGATCGCTTCCAAATTCGTTACAGAGTCACAGGAAAGTTTGATCGTTCGAACTATCGAGAGCACAGAGAATTTTCGAACGGTTCTTCTAAAAGAGAAATTAAGAAACTAGAGTACAATAGAACAGAGATGGAAAGAATGGCGTGAATTTCTAAAGTCGATTGGAAACTTCTTACGAACAAAGTATCGCAGTTTCTTTTCGTGAAAAAATTATTTATGTAGAACAGGGCACTGCTTCACCCTGCCGAAAATTTATGTTTCCTGCGACTTTCACGACACTTTTAGCATCGATAATGAGGTTTTGATATCTTTATTATCTGTAAATCTTCTCAACATCGAATTTATGTGATTTCGAATTACGTTACACGTGACATCGAGTTTACTTTAACGCGGATGCTGATTGAAGATAGGAGAAAATTTAATGCGCCATATTTTCGTCAAATTTAAACTTCAAAGCAACGAAATTTCGTATGCACCAACCTAATGTAAGAACCGCTTGCTACATATTTTTGTCAGCCACGTGGATTTTTATACACGACATAGGCCGTATATGTTTTCATTAAATAGCCTTCTTATTCTTGCGCAGGAATTCCTTCACGGACCACAAAGTTTCTCTCATACTCGTTCGATCCGCAATTTATCGCTGGCCGAAGTTTATCGAACACGACGGAAGTTGCCTACGTTTCCGGAAAATTTGCCTGCTATCCGCTGTTCGAATAGAGACGATCAAAAAGAAACGGAACGGAAGGAATATAATTCTGACGATATTGCACGGCACGTACGTTACGACTCGCGATCATCCGCGATAAAGCACGCGTTAGGTGGAATATTTATTTAGCACGACGCGAGATAAGGGCGGGAAATTTATCCGGGACAAGCGGAAATACGCGCGGTGAATACCACATTACGAAGTTCCCGTACAGGTTTCCATGTCCGTCGCTTCGAACCAGCACCTGTCTCTTGTTAAAACGACCTCTATCATTTCGCGCAATTGCGTTCGAGAGAACAATCGTCCAACAAAATTCAGGCTTCCTCGATCTCGCCTCTAAAAATCTATCGTTTAGTGCGTTATATTTTCGCGCGTTCCATGCATTTTACGAATAAAATATTCCAAAAAAAAAAAAAAAAAAAAATAAGGAAGAAGAGAGAGAAGCAGCCTGAAGAGGAAGCGAGGAAAAATCAGGCTTCAAAAATAAAATAAAATAAAATAAGGAGAAGAAGTATAGGGCAGAGAAGAAAAGTGTTTCGAAAGAAAGAAGCTTCTTTCCACACCCTCGTTCGATAGGCGCGAAACGCGTTAAAAGGAACGATTAACCTGTTGCCGGTGGAATAAAACGCGAGCTTCGTTAAGAACGTGTTAAAGATCCGGCTCTTAGCGTCGAACCTCGCCACCATGAGCGCAACCGTATCGACGATTGTTCACGACGTCATAAATCTGTTTCTGCGGCCTTTTAATATCGCCTCTGTTTACGACCTCCATCTCGATACGGCTCTCACGATTTCTTTCGCGCGGTGAGAGAAACAGAACGTCTGTATTTAAACGCTATTATGAAAACAGGGAAAGGACGAAAAAGAAGAAGAAGAAGAAGAAGAAGAAGAAGAAGAAGTAGAAGTAGAAGGAGAAGAGGAAGAAAAGAGAAAAAGAGAAGGCAGTGAGATAAAGCGAAGAGGAAAAATAAAAAGTACAAGCATTCAGCGAGCAAAAGAAGGCGCAAAAGTCAGCCAGCTACGCAAGATTCACGCGAGTCTCTCACGACACAAGCGTAACGTATAGGCACGCTCAATACGTCTTCTACCTGGAATTTAATGGCCGTCGTTTGTTCGAGCCACCGAGGGAATATAATGAAGAGATTACGATTCGTCGCAACGGCAGATTCGATTTCGCCTTGGCGATAGTTGCAACCGGCCGATAATTCTTTACTAATTAAGGACACGTAACGTCGGCGCATCGCGACGCATAAATGAACGTGGGTAGCGGTAAACGAGTGCCGAGATATTCTTAGTAAAACGTCATGTATCCGACTTAATTGAGCCACGTGCCTTGCAACGCGTCAAACGGAAATTTGTACGAATCGGTTTCCAAGTTAATTAGAGTCTCGGTGGTAAGTAAACGTTCCGTCAATGTAACACGATGGAAGATTTGCTGCTCGCGTTTCCTCGTTTCGCGTCGCCGCGAATAGGGTCGTTCAATGGAAATTTCACACCGTTGAATCTACCATTTCGTAAATTATTCTGGCCGAAACAATCCGAGTAAATTTAATAAAACGCGCCCGTAAATTCAATGGCGCGATATCGCCTGATTAATTGATTCTCGCTTATCATGCAAATGAAAGGAAATATAAAATATCGATTGAAAAACGGTAGTCAAAGTCGATTTCGCGGCCCGATTGCTTTTAAGCTCGCTAAAAGAAAAATCACGAACAATACGACCAGATCGAGAGATAAATCTCTCGATAAGAGAATGAAGTCTTCATAGCCGGCGTCCAAACCAGATACTCTGTCGAGATTTTTATCTGTTTAATCGTCGGCAGCCAAAAAGGTGTATTAAAAGGTGTATTCGGCCGATGGAAACGCTTAACCGATTTATTCCTTGCCACGTACGAAATTATCGATCCACCCGTGACAGTTCAGCCGCGGAAAATTAATTTCTTAGCCGCCCCCGTTTTCGCGTGCGCTTAATAACCCCGTACACCTCGTTAATTACCATTGGGGTAGCCGAAAGTCACGACGCATTCATCGCCATGTCGAAGTCGAAGAAGAAAGAGTAGAGCGCCATCGGTTTTCGTTCGTACTTTCTCGCAGGGTGAGAAAGGATTATTCGAACGAAGCTGATCAATTTTCCGAATTCGGTTGTGAACGATTTTTAAGCGATGAACAATTTTTATACTATTTTATTTCTACAGACTACTTGGCCGTCTATTTGCAAGTTCCAGATCAAATCTCAAGACGTTGAATCTCGGACGACTCGAGTAATCCTAGCTCGCTGTATTTTGTTCCGAGTGTCTCAACTTGAAATTTCGTCGAAAGTTTTCTAGTCGAACGGCACGAGGATTAATAGAAAAGCCGTGTGCGGCTGACGTGCACAAGTCGCCTTCTAATTTTGTTCCCATTCTCTTAGTCGCGTTTCAATGTCCATCGTGGACGTAGCAATTGCGTCGAAGAACATCGGTTCCCGTTTCGATCTATTATGAGTGCTCTATTTTAATAACGCGTCAAAAAGCGACGAGGTCGTTGGACAGAATTTTAAATGTGTCCACAAGTTCCAGTTACGTAAGAGAGTGGTAGGTTGTCGGTACTTAGAAGAAGACCAAAGGATTTCGCGATCGTACGTCGCGACGATACGACAGTGTAGAAAAAGAAAGGAACGACAGCGATGCGTTGAGTCACCGCCATTGATTAACAACGTCGACTTTGCCTCGATCTGAATCACAAGCGAGGCATCGCTTTCCTGTTCGTGGGAACGTCGATTCAGCCTCGGTTATATTTGAAGATCTCAGCAGAAATGCACGATACGCACGGTTTTATTAATTTTCTAATTTTATGGTTAAAAAATAGCGTCTTAACGTTGGCATTTTATAACGCGATAGTATATAGCGAATGATATTTTTTATTTTCCCATAAAGAATAGGAAATACGTGGTATCGTGTTTCCCCTGGGCAGTTTTCATTCGTGAAATATTCGCAGAAAGAACGGCGCGTTTCGATCGTCGAACGAAGGGAATGTAAGAAAATTGGGCGAGCACGGAACATCGTAAAGGCGTGCTCGATGCTGGAATATCGGAAAGGCGAAGTCAGCTTCGATCCGAAACCTTCGTATGTGGATGAATTGCGGTTCGATCGATCACGAGAAACGTATCTCTTTTGCAAGCTGTCGATAACGCGCGCTCCACCGCTCGGTAACACAATAGTTTAGGCGGAAGAAGGACATCGGTAGTTAGCGGTGAACGAAAAGCGAAATAGTAGGAAGAGGAAGTGTGGTACACCGTTGGAGATCGATGGTGTTTATTGCAACCCCGTCGAGCTTACCGGATTCATCCATTACCTTCTCTATATCTTTCGCCGGCGAGCTTGTGCTTTTATCGGCTGCCACTTGCAAACAGAAGCTCGGTGCAGCCGGCCGCTGGCAGTGCACGAGCGAAAGATTCACTTCCGTTAAGTGCAAACGGTAAACTTTAAAGGCAGAGCTTTTTAATTATCGCGTGCAACATCCTCTAAGGAGAGAAAAAAAGACAGGAAAATCGAACAGAAGGGAAATTGTGATAAATTAAGTTCGAAACGAGCTGTAATGGCAAATGAAAAGAATTAATTTGCGAAAGTTTCGCGCTTCGGTATGATCGCGGCAAACGTGGAGAGTTTTTACATATTTTATACACTACATAAAGAAGATCGCGGTTAGGTCGTGGCTAGGAATCGCAGAATGCAAATTATAACGGATCAGGTTAGTACAAGACCGTAATGGGAAATAAATGAAATGAATTTGCAAAGGTTCCTCAACTGGGCATGCTACTGGCAAACGTGGAGAGGGCTTGTCTGTTACTAACGGCGATCCACATTTTACTCGATAAGGGCGCCTACGCCGAGACGTTCACCCTCGGGTATATCACCGGTTCGAAAAGACGTCCAGGCGACTTGGAGTATCAGCGTCCTGGTTACCGGATATCCGGCGCCATATCGCTCGCCGTGGAAGAGGTAACCGAACCGCTTATTTTTCCCCGAACGCTTCGAGACTGACCACAATTAGCACGGAAGTACATAATTAACAACGATACAATTTTGGAATCCCCCTATTCCACTTATCGCAACGTATTCTTCGTAAAATCCGGACAAATCTCTTCTGCAGCAAAGAGTTTCCTCGCGAACGCCTGAATGCCTTATCGAGAAAATTAACTTGGAATAATCTTCTCGTTTTTGAGCCAGAAGGAAATTCTGAGCGAACTCGCGCCAAAGTAGAGTTTACTTTGAACGACGCGGGGAAATAGAGCCGCGACGAGGATGGGATTGAATTTAATTAATTCCACGAGGAGGACGTAGGATATATATATATATATATATATATGTATATTGCTTGGGTTGGTAGGTGAACGCAGGTGAGCTCGGTCGACGCGGACACAAGCTCGACTTCCTGGTCGCGGAAACTTATGGCGAAGAGGAGACCAGCATCCTGATGACCGCCGATCTCTGGACGAAGAATATCAGCGTTTACATAGGGCCGCAGGAAACTTGCATCCACGAGGGCAGAATGGCGGCGGCGTTCAACCTTCCAATGATATCTTACGTAAGTAGCGTTTTCTCTCTTTCTTAGCCTTGACAAAGAATCCCGGTGCGCGTATACGCGTGTCTATCTCGCGACTCTACGTGTTCGTGAGCGAACTGGAACGTTTCCACTCTGTTGTCTATTAACCCTTTGACGGTGTAATACGACGACGAAGAATTCAAAAACGAACTACCTCGTTTACGATTAAATAATTTTATCTGCTTTACCGATCGAATAAAAGATAATTATTCCTTTCGTCCGTTAAAATTTCTTGCATTATTCCTAAGAGATGTAAAGATAGAATTAATGATAGATAGAATTTCGTAACGAAATTTTAGTCGGCGTCTGATTAAACGAACGTCTGCCCACCGAATCTATTTATACGAACGAGAAACCCTGTTAGAAGGAAAACCATAGAAAACTAACCTCTCTCTTCGATATGCTTATCGTCAGCAAAACTGCTAACGCAACGAATTAAAAGATGAAAAAGAAAAAAAGGGAAACGGATATGAAAAGGTTGAAAAATGAGCTCGCTCGCGTGCTCTTTAGTACGAAAGGCTTTCTCAGTTACGTAACGACGAATATATCGCCACGAAAAGTTCGTAGTACGAATGCAGCCGAACGAAATCTAGGAAAAGCTTCCCTCGGCACGAAGCTGCTGCTCTTTTAACTGAACGCGTGCCCTAAGCTTTAGGAGCACTTTGGTCAAGTAACAAGTTCGCTGTGTGCATGCTTTCAGCCCGATGCTACTTTTATCGCGGTTTCTCTGTATATCGACAAGATCAAGAACCACTGAGAGCCTCGGAGACTCCTAACGTCTTTGCTTTCCATTAAGCCGTTCTGCTTCGTTCGGACCTCTTATATTTCTCGCAATATCGTAAGTTACTCGCGTGGAAAGATACGATCGTAAGGACCGCAGCACGCGACCGAAAACAAACGTTACACGGCTCGTAATACCGAAAGTACAGTTGGACGTTGATTAATCTTTTAATTTGGGTCCAGTGGTAGCCCGAATCTACCACTGCGAATCGAGAAGTAACTAAAAAAAAAAAAAAATTGCATCTACCGTAGAATATGATTTCTATGCTGGATAAGCAGTATGCCGATTAATCAAGATCTATTATCTGGTTAATCGAAACTCCAGCGTATACGATTCGACTGTAGCGTATACAACGTTGCGTTCCATTTAAATCGAGAACCGTGACCCTATGTAATAGCACGAACGGTCTTCCAAGTGTTTCGTTCGATCGTTTTTTCGCTTGTACCGACGTGATCTGGCGGTGCAATGCGCGGTTTAAGCTTCCAGCAGCTGGCGGGCCGACCGAGGAAATAAATTATTCGTCGACCACCGAGGAATACGAATGTGCGAAGCTGAGATTACGACACGTTTAACCCATTCAGCGCCACGGAACGGTCAGCTCGGTTCTTTTATCTATCTCTATATTTCGCCAGTTGCTTCTGCCAGGGTTGCAGGCTCGTTAGTCCCAAACATTTTCCACGATATCCGAATTTAATCGACTTGTTTGATGTTTCGTACGAGGTAAGCGCTGAACGATACGTGGAAGGATTACGAATCGTACGAAATACAGTAATGGCTGGTTAAATCGCGGTAAATCAAGAGTTCGCATTGTTATTCTCGTGGAAGTGTGGTGATTTTATTCCAGAAATATTCTTCAGCCTCTTGACGATGAACAAGGATAGATCTGGAAGGAGAAAGCGAGCAACGTACGACGCTACACGACGCTATTCTTGTTTATTCTCGACATATCTGGATATACCGTGTTTGCCAAAATGTTTAGATTACGCTGCGGTCAAGCCATATAGGATAGTCAGCGATAGAACGGCGTAGCCTGACAAAATACGATGTATACGGTACGAATATAAATTTCACGTTCGAAATGTCACCATACCGATCCTTTTATGCAGATTCGTGCTTCTATGAACAAGCTAAATAGAGATTCGTCTCGCTCTCGAAATATCACGTGACGAGGAATTTATATTAGAAACGTCATATATTTTTGTATATTACGCGTTTGTATATTTTGCATACCACGACTAATGGCTTTTACAGCCAAGGCGCGATCGGAGAAATGGAGTTTTGTAGCAAAGGAAAACAGAGGATGGACGATAGAGACGATAAAGCGCGCCAAGAGGAAGAAAGATGAAACTATTTCTGGCGGCGATTCGTTAAATTCTCTTTAGTCTCGCGACTGTCCTGGCCGAGCGAGGAAACGGAGAAAAGAAGCCATTCATCTTCCCTGCAAATTATCCAGATCATTGAATACTTACTTTCCTCGTCGAGGCTGCGACGCGGTGTCGAAAAATATAGGGACGCTGTTTCACGAATCGTTTAACGCGAGCTACTGCTTTCGATCGGACTCGCTTTCGATCGAAATTAATCGACGATAAAAATGCCTTTAACGATTCGTCCCATTGTCGAACGAAAGAAACCAGTCGATCTCATCTATCCGGATAAATTTTACATTTAACTTCCACGTACATTAACGTTCGCAGGTATACGAACACTTTTGTCGATCGGTAATAACGATAAGTAGAATCATCAAATAACGGTGAATTTCCAATTAGAGGCAACATTTACCACCTTTTTATGGGATCCGCAGGAGTATAAATTTTAATTTCCTATTAAACCAGATGGAAATATCATATTTTACTAGTCGGATAAATGTCATCGTTCGTCGAGATTCGACAATTGGCGAGCTTTCGCGCGCGTCGGTTCTAGCTTTGAAATATTTGCAGAAAGTTTCGTTAAGAATAGCAATAATTATACGTAACTATATAGCGATTATGAAGGACAAAATATCCAGATACTTTTGAACTGTACCGTATTTGTCGTACGTTTGCAGCTCGATCAGATCGTTATCGTTGTTATCAAACGTAATATTCTATTGCATTAATTAACGCAGTTCAGGTATCAAACGAGACAGCCGTGAATCATCGTACATATACGATTTCGTTCGCTCTGTTGTTCGATTTTCCGCTGGTCCGTTATATTGCGAGTCCAGCTGACACACTAATCACTCGCGTTACGTGTCCCTCGCTTTGCAACCTAGTGATAGACCAACCCAGAAACTCAATGCAGATTCAAAACTGGCTTGCTGCACGTGGAACTAGCCACGCAATTTATCTTTCCGCATGGTTCCGTTTGAAATATTATACGATATTAGGTGTACCGGGACGATTACGTTCATCAATCTGGAAACTTTGTTTCAGTTCTGTACTCATCGCGAATCGTCCGACAAAAAGGAATTCCCTACGTTCGCAAGAACGAGACCACCCGATACGCAAATCTCCAAGTCCGTCGTGTCCGTGCTGATGGCATTTAACTGGACGAAAGTAAGTAGAATAAGCAGCGACGCGAACAGTCGTCAGACCGATCCGTCAATTTTTACATCTTTCATTGTAGAGTCTATACTCGATTCGATATAAGTTTACTTGCAAGTTACTATAGGTTATTTTTTTATTTCTTTTTTTTTTTACTACGTCCGAATATCGAGCAAAGTTTGAAATGATCGCTACGCGTTTCATGAAACGTAAGAATTTCAAAGAGTATTGGCTTAGAATTCCCATGTCTTGAAATACCGTCGCTACTAGCGTCGAACGCTTGGAAATTATAAATTGGCAACATCCCTGTAGCTTCGTTTGTAACGTTTAGGTGACGTTCATGTACATGAACTCGACCCTGTTCGAATTTAACAAGATGTCAACGATCGCGGAGACGATTCTATCGTCGTTCGACTCTGCAGGTGTGACGGTGAACTTTCTTCGTTGCTGGGAAGAACCATATCACGTCACGCATATGACCAATCCGTTCCACAAACACGTCAGCGAAACATATCGGGAAACGCGAAGTGAGTATGAAACGACTTGGTAATTCGTAAGAGAAGAAAAGGCGGAAAAAATGGTGTTGTCTGCTCAAGTTCGGCAAAACCTGTTTCTTTCATTTGCGAAATGGTTTTTAACGCTTCCTTCTTTTTTTATTCTTTTCTTTTTCAAATCACAAACGGCGTACCGCCTAAAATATAGTACCCGCATTTTGATTTTTCATCGAGTCTGTGTAAGAGCACATTTAGAACGCGAACGGTAGCCCGCATGTAACGATTGCAGAAATTTCGCGCGGTGAATAGATACGGCGCGTAATTTGCCCGCTAACTCGACACCTATTTCATTTTCATCTACCTGTTAAAAATAGTCGAAAGATTCACCTGCTTTGACTATTAAGAGCAGCTACGGAGATGGGTGATTGCTCGGAGGCAAAAGTAATTCGTGGATTGTTCAAACTTAGAGTAGAGGAAGGGAAACAATCGCTGAAATTCGATCGTTGAGACAATACGACGCTTTTGTTGCAGTTTACGTGATTCTAGGCAATTACTATGAGCACATGGGACTGCTGATGGCTCTGGACGAAAGGAAGCTCTTGGAAAAAGGTATAAATCTGCTGTAACATAATCAGGTACATATACTAGAGAGCAGTGTCATTAGATCGTAGTCTAATATCCGTCTTTGGAGCTTTACTAAAACCATCCTGCTTGAACATCTCAGAAATATTCTCAATTATTCTTACTCGCCGCGCAGGTCGTTCAGACCTTCGAGCAGAAAGAATTCACACGTTTTTCTTCTCTATCTGTCTTTTCCACGCGAGCCATTCTAACGATCCTGTATAGATTTCTCGTTAAATCCTGGTCCGCGGAGAAAAAAAAAAGCATATCGCGTGAATTCGTGCCGCAGGCGAGTACTGGGTGGTCGGTGTCGATATCGAGCAATACGACGAGAAACGACCGGACAAGTACTTCCGTGGTTTATGGCAGAAGAAGACCAACTCGTCGATCCTGAAGGCGTATCGCAGCTACTTCAGCGTGGTAGCTAGCGCGCCAATTTACTCGAAGAATTTCACACGAATGGTGAATCAGTACAGGCAAAAGCATCCATTTTATTTCACCAATCCACTCGCGAACATGGGTGGAATCATTCAGGTGACTATCATAACCGCATACCTCGAGAAATTGTCATTTCGATCATGGAAACACCTCGACGTTGCTAATCGTGGACATTCGTGCAGATTCAAATTTTTACGGACGCAACTAACGAAATGAAACGAAATGAGACAGAAAGTTCCGTTCTTCCGATATTTTATATATTTGTCGCGTGTCGTGCGTATGTCGCGCGACGTACGTTTAAATCTAAAAATTTAAATCCATGACATCGATTATTAGTTTCGTATCTTCCTTCTTGAAACGTACGAAATTCTCGCTCGTCTTTCTCGTGCCGTAATTTCCATAACGCAATAAACCACGGATAAAAATAATTCCCATCGATCCGTGACATTTACACAATTTCTTCGCCATTCGACGCAAATGCAAAAGCATCTTCCACTCTTAAACGTAATCGTTTGTTTGTGTTATAAGGCAGATCGTGCCAGAAACGGCGTATCTGTACGACGCGGTGCATCTCTACGAAAGATCGTTGCTAAAAGCTCTGGACGAGAATCGTGACCCTCGAAACGGCCGTGAAATGGTGGCGACTCTTTACGGCGTTCACTATCGAAGCGCCATGGGGTACGTACAAGAAAAAGAGAAGAGACGAGGTGGAATCACGAATCGCTTGTTTATCGCGCCGGTTTACGATATGTAAATCAGTTTCGTGGCGGAACGATCTCGCGGCGCGAAAAGTACACCGTAAATGGGGGATTCGCGCTTGGACGATGTCGGATCTTCGACGAAGCGATTACCGTTTGCATACCGTAACCGGGTGGACGAAGATGGAAACGAGGCAATTCGTCGTTCTTTGCGTCTTTCCGCGAAAACCTAGCCGCTCAACGATCAAGAAAAGAATTATGCACGCTCTGTGACTCGGTTTTGAGGATAGAAATAGAGATCGGAAGGACGTCTAGCTTTTTTCTCGATGACGTAAAATAATTTATTTCTTATGCGAAGATACGAACGCGTCGGTAAACATAGCCGTAAATAGCGTCCGTAGGAAAAATACTTTATCACGACTCTATGACATCGATGTTCTCGCGAACTTGTAACAAAGTCACCGATCGTTTTCGAAACTTAGAAAAATATTTGATAGCCCTCTCCAGTAACAACGTTATCTATCGATTTTCTACGAAAATTCTGATCGTTGCGCGTCGTATAAAATTAAATCGGTAAAGTTGGAAAGTTAGAGCAGCTGTTATTCGTAAGAGCAATTTGTCTGCAAGATCGTAGTGATATTGATGGTGGAATTCGAGAGGGGGATACGAGATCACCTGAATCACCGTGGAAATATTTACGTCTGTGCGTAAGACGGTTTAAAGTACGCGAGGCCAATAAAGCAGAGACACGGCCATTATTACGATGACGCAAGCGTCTAGAATGATAATTGACACTACGAAATAATTAAGGCTTTCACGCGGCTATCCTTGCTCTCGGATTCTCGTAATTTTCCTGCTCTCTTAAAATAATCGATGCTCGTACCTGCCGCTATCCAATATCGTCGAATAATTACTCGCATGATATTTCGTTACACCGTTTGACGAGCAACGAACTGGAAAATTAATAACGAGCGAAAGAGAAACGACGGTATAAAAATTGACGGGAAATAACGCTTCGCGCGTTTCTTTGCGCAATTTACGAGGACTTTTAGCGCGCGTAAAGCGCGCGTTACGACGCCTGCCTGTTGCATGATATATCGTCTGTGCAGATACATGGTCTACATGGACGAAAACGGAGACGCTGAAGGCAATTACACTCTGATTGCTCTGGACAATCGACCGACAAAGGGACACGGTTTATATCCTATAGCTTACTTTGTGGGAAAAGAGAACGGCACGAATCTGCCAGTAAGACGTTAACTGATTTTTTAACCGTGCCTTTTTCTTACCGACCCAAGCCACGTTTCGTTCGTTTCGTTTATCGATTCACGTTTCACTTACAGAAACTTCGATTGACAAGGGATATTTCGTGGATCGGCGACGGGCCGCCCATCGCGGAGCCTCGATGCGGTTACCACGGTGAAAAGTGCACTTGTACGTATACGACGATCTTTTTTTTTTTTTTTATCGTTTCTCGTTTCGTCAACGGTAGCGGTAAATCAATTTTTCGTGACATTTGATTGAAAAAAAAGCAGGGAAATAAAGTGAAAGCGAAAACGTAACGAACAGCGCGTTCGATTTCAAGCGGTAAGACATAATATTCCCCTTGGATAATCGAAACCTTTGGGCTCGTGAAAATGCGATCAGGGTAGAGGGTCTTGCTTCTCCTTCGAATTACCATTCGTCAGCTTTCTCCGCTACCTTTAAGGCCGATCGTTCGAAAATACATCATAAAGTTCGCCGGCTCGATCTTCAAATTTACATATGTAAATCCGTCCAAGAGGCAACAAGGAGGGAGGGGGGCGGCAGCTTTTGCCCTTCCTACCCGCCAATATCTTTTTCGTTTCCTTTAATTGAGATCGAATACATATCTCGACCACGTAACCGCGATTACGGTAGATTATGCAACGAAACACAGTCGGCGCGGTCGTGACCGATTTAAACGCTCCTGAACACGTGAGACGTTGAACGAGGGAGTACAATTAAAAAGCAATCGAATGCAGCGAGCATCTCTGACCCGAATATTCGAAACGATCGATCGTTTCACCATCGAATCGATGGTTCGTTTGTTTAAAAAAGAATCGATAATAACAATCGAAAGGAATCTTCGGATGAGATTGTCGTAGATCAGAATATCGCGACTATAGACTAGAATATCGTGGACGCTATGAAAGCGTAAAAGCGTAGAAACGTGGAACTGTTGACCTATGTATAGACCTATAAATTGCAGAACTTTGAAAGTACGGAAATATTGTCCGCACTAATTGGTTAGGATAACGATAAAAAAATACGCGCAAGAGATTTTCTCCACTTACGATCGAATCGTTTAGCTCACACGGGAGAAATCATGGGCGGTATAGCCGGCGGATTTCTATTGATTATCACGGCGGTGCTGCTGGTGCTATACAGAAACTGGAAGTACGAGCAGGAACTGGATTCCCTACTGTGGAAGGTGAACTACAAAGACATTCAGGTCAAAGAGAAGAAAGACGAGTCGTCGGGAGCCAATGAGGCGCCTACCAAATGCAATTCCAAGGTAAATGCCTGGCTTCGTTCCCTGTGTCGTCTTATACCAATTCTCTGTTATTCCCGTCATTTTCCTCGATCCAATTGATCCCGGGACGTTCGAAGCTCGCCGCTATTCCGCTATCAAATCCCGCATGATACTCTTGCGCTTCTTATACAACGAGACCGACTGTCAGATCCTAGCGATCTGCTTGCTATTCTATCATAAAGTATTACGCACGTGGCAACATTAGATAACTATAGTACCTTGCTACGTAGTAAAGTTCCTGTTTTTTAAAGTAAATGTTGCCCAGTAGCAACGTCCTTTTAACGAGAGAAACAATTTTCCCGGATAGACAACGACGCAGCCTATCGTGAGAACCAGCCAAGTTTCCCTCAGCTCGAATCCGGATGCTGATTTTCGCTACTCGATGATTTACACGCAAATTGGTGTTTATAAGGGGCGGATATTCGCCGTGAAGAAAGTTCGGAAGAAATCGATCGAAATTACACGAGAGATGAAGAAAGAGCTGAAAGTGGTAAGCGTAGCCAACTATTGGTCGGCTGACTGGGTCGATCGACATCCAGCGTATACGTATCATCGATCAAACTCTGTCTTCCGATCGAACGACTCCTGATCGTTCGATAAGAAGTTGTCCATTCGTGTGTTATCGAGCCCTCGTGCGATAATTCGGCAACCAACGGTAACAACGATCGGCAAATCGACAAATTATAAGTTGTAGATCGCATGAAAGTTTATCGTTTCTGGTCGAATGGAATGATCCGATAACTTGTAATTTATAAAATGAATCTGCAAAATTCTCCTTGCTTTATTACCGATCGTGTTGGTGCTAGAAACTCGTAAAATTTCACTAACAACGTTAGTTTATTAGGCGGACGAGGACCTTCTTCAAGAACCGAGCTAATATTATTAGAGCTGCGGTAGGAGCTCGTGGTTTTAGCGGTAGTTCGCGTCAATACTGGAAAATTAGTCGCGCGTCCGCGAATCTATGATCCCAGAAATATATCTGAGATATATTAAATTGGACCGTAAACAGGATACGTACTAGGATTCGGTCGACCAAAAGTTACTTAACAGCGGTCTCGGGAACATCGAAACCCAATATCCCGATCCGTGTACGAATTAATGATCGTTTCTCTAGATGCGAGACTTGCGACACGATAATTTGAACGCTTTCATCGGAGCCTGTACCGATCCACCGAACATATGCATCGTCGTGGAGTATTGTGCTCGTGGCAGTCTCAAGGTAATTACTTGGACAGTTTATAATTGAGTAGACGAGACATTGGCAATTCTTCGGTATAATTTTCTCGTCTTTTTTCTCGCAGGATATCTTGGAGAACGAGGACATGAAGCTGGATGATATGTTCATGGCGTCCTTAGTCGGAGATATAATCAGGGTACGTATCGTTCAAGAATTCACGAACTCTTTTGTCCAAAAAGGATCAACGAAAAAGGAAACTTTGTCGCGAGAGACCTTCGAATAACTTTTTCTCTTACGACGATTCGCACAGAGAAGTAGGAATATTCGAGTAGCAGTGGAATATAATTTTTCTATCCTCGGGAAAACCCGTTGAAACTTCGTACTCGTACGAGGTTCGACAGTCTCGGGTTATATCTCCTCGGAATTTCGCGTATTCAACGAGACGAGTGGAACTGATCCCAGAATCGTCGCCTTTGATAGAATTCAACGTCGACAAGTTTGCCACTACTTGTACGCTTTCCAGGGGATGATCTATCTGCACGAGTCCGTCATAAAATATCACGGTTCGCTGAGTACGTCGAACTGCTTGGTGGATTCTCGATGGGTTGTGAAACTGGCGGACTTTGGATTGCACGAATTCAAAAAGAACGCCGAGTGTGAGCCGTGTGACGTCATGAAGAAGTATCACGGTAATTTATCGAATGGGTGATTCATGAATTTTTCGAAGAAAGGCAAGACACATCTATGACAAACGTATATTTACGCTAATAACGTGGACAAATTTTCGAAGAGATAGAGTTCGACCGAAACTGCGTGAAACTTCCGCGATTTGTTCGATTAATTTTATTCCGCGGGCCTTTTTCTAGAAAGTTTCTCCATTTACGAATGACGTTTGTCTTGGATAACAATATACAATTGAGGTTCAAATTCCACAGGTTTGCTATATCGAGCGCCCGAACTATTGCGATCGACGAAAAGCCAAGAGCCAGTCGTGCGAGATTATCAGAGAGGAGACGTTTATTCTTTCGCTATAGTGCTGTACGAGCTTCAAGGGAGACACGGCCCTTTTGGAATCACCGAATTAACCCCTTCGGAGATATTGAAGAAAGTAATCGCGAGAGAACCGGACACGGAACCGTTCAGGTATTAGCGTTAAAGTCGCGGTCTGTCGACGGCAGAAGATACTTAAATTTTATGTGCTTTTGTTTTCACCCTGTCAGCTACTCTGTTTTCCTTGAATTATCTCAGACCACCGTTGAACCAGTTGGAGAACTGTTTCCATTTCGTGCGCACTTGTCTGATGGAGTGCTGGGCCGAGGATCCCGAGACTCGACCAGACTTCAAGATCGTTAGAAACAAACTGAGACCTTTGAGAAAGGGCATGTAAGTTTGAATATCTTAACCCTTAGATAGCGAAGGATCGCTGCTGTCAGAAGCGCCAATTATTTTGTTTTCTAGCGACAAAGCGAAGAGTCGTTTCTACGTGATAGTTACATCTATTCGAATAGCTCGAGAATATAAATTCTCTAATAGCGTTATTAAATCGGTAAAAGATCCTAGAAATACGAGTATTTAAAGTTAATATCGATCAGCGAGAATACTCACTGGCTGCGTAGAGTAGGTTAAACTAAAATTAGAAAGCAACAAAGGCGAAATATCTGCAGTTGAGTGAGAATAGACCCAGCGTTTGTCGTTTTAATTCCACGATTGACAGAATAAAGCGAGATAAAGAAATAAAGGAGAGTAAAAGTTTGGAATAACCTAAGAGTATGCTTTTCTCAGGAAGCCAAACATATTTGACAACATGATGGCCATGATGGAGAAATACGCGAATAATCTGGAAGCGCTGGTCGACGAACGAACGGACCAATTAACGGAGGAGAAGAAAAAGACAGGTTGCCTGACGTTCCATAAAACGTCACTCGATTAAAACGCTATCACGTTGCCTTCGAATTACGTTACACGAAACTTTACCTTTCAGACGCGTTGCTGTATGAAATGCTACCGCGTTACGTGGCGGAGCAATTGAAACGGGGGCACAAAGTTAAAGCCGAAAGCTTCGACAGCGTTACAATTTATTTCAGCGACATTGTCGGCTTCACCGCCATGTCTGCCGAAAGCACACCCCTGCAGGTAATTTCCACAGAAATATTTCCAAATTTACGAACTACTTGCGTTTTTTGTATCGTGATATCGATATTGAAATAATTATAGCAATACGAAGGAAAATCTGCAACGTTGAATATCGATATCCACGTAAACGTTGGCATATTGATTTCAAACGAAATTATTTCACTCGCAGGTGGTAGATTTCCTGAACGATCTGTACACCTGTTTCGATTCGACGATAGAAAATTACGACGTCTACAAAGTGGAAACTATCGGTGATGCTTACATGGTGGTAAGTAAACAGAGTATCTAAGCGCGATACGGGATCCTGAATCATACTCCTTTGCACAGGTAAGCGGTTTACCAATTCGAAACGGTATTCAGCACGCCGGAGAAATAGCCAGTATGTCCCTGTGCCTCCTAGAAGCCGTAAAACAATTTACAATTCGACACAGGCCGCTGGATAAGCTGCAACTGCGAATCGGTATACATTCCGGTAAGTTCAGCGAGAAAACTTCGATATAGGATTTTAGACCGCGCCGAATACAACTCATGCGCTTTTACTTCTCGCCTAGGTCCAGTGTGCGCCGGTGTGGTCGGCCTAAAAATGCCCCGCTATTGCCTCTTCGGTGATACCGTGAACACTGCCAGCCGCATGGAATCCACTGGATCTGGTAAGTAATTATTTATTTCCATCGAGAGAGGAAGAAAGAAGATCGTAGCTTCGAATATAATTTCCTGTTGCGTCCGTTCGATATTAGGACTCCGAAATGATTCTTCCATTCAACATACTCGCTACTGTCGCGTCGATCGCATTCTTACGAAGAAAGAAATTTTGAGCTTTGCAGCGAATACGTTATATCGGTATCCCGTGAATGTTCTCTCTGATACGCGTTAACCTTGACGTTTCACGCTGCGACTGCCAAACATTCGTAACATTGTATCACACGTTGGAAATCCTTTGCTTTTCAGCTTTAAAAATCCACTGCAGCAGAGAAACGAAGGAACTGCTGGACCAAGTTGGCGGTTTCAAAGTAGTAGAAAGAGGGTTGGTCTCCATGAAGGGGAAGGGCGAGCGTTTGACCTACTGGCTGATCGGCGAAGACCCGATCCTGCGAGAAGAACGAACCAGGGAACGAGAGAATCGAAGAAACGGTTACGCCAGAAAGAATTCGAACCCTCTGATACCGCGAAGCTCTCTTAAAAACAAGTCTCTCGTAAGATCCACCTTCATGAGGTGCTCGAGCGAGTCGCCGAAACGATTACGCTTCGCCAGCTCGGATCAACTGGACCAGAAGTGTTCTGGCGCCAACATTCAGCTAGAGTCTATCGTGGACAACAGTCCGTGCAAGCCGAAAAGGTGTTGCGCAACGAGGTCTTCGTGCGTGGATAACTGGAGATCGTCCAGCAACTCGTGTCCGTGCGTGGAGAAATTGTGCGAACAAGAAACGCAAATCGACGTGAAAGACCTAGCGTGGCATCGATCCGACGCGAAGAATTCGCCGCTACGATCGAACTGGACGATCGGTAACGAGCCTTATTTCCCGGCTGGAGGGGCCAAGAACTTGCGGTTTGGGCCGGCCGGGGTCACGCAGACAACCTGCAGATCCGCGCCCAGCAGCCCGAGGCACAGCACTCTGATCTTAAATTGTCAGAAGCGAGCGGCGCAGTCGAACGAGGAGATAGACGGATGGGACGCTACCACGCCACTGATTTATTATCCGGGAGGACGATTGGATTAAGAAGCTGGCTGGCTGGCCACGAGTGCAGCTCGTATCTCGAGTCGGTTCGGATCGCGCCATGTCAACGCAACATCGAGGTGATTTAGTTGTCGAAGATCGAATCAGTGCTCGATTATATGTATATCGAAGTTTTGATTGTTCGTGTTGAGAGACGGCAGGGATGAAAGATCGAAGAGTTAAGGTGAAGAGTTCAAGTGCGAGTAAAGTTTGATTGGTGCGATTAATTTAACGGGGAACCGTGGTTGCTCTCGATGAATGAAAGTCGTGGTGCGAAGCTCGAATGGCTGAACAGTGCGATGCTTCGATATTTGCGGAAACTCGAAGGATAAGGAGGTAGGAATTGATTGGAATTTTCTTCGATTTATCACAGTATTCGATAACCAGGCCAAGTTTCCGCGCTACCTGTCGAGATAAAATCGCGAGTTTTGGTCCTAACGACGATTCGACAATCACGTTCCGTTGTTATTAATCGATAATTTTAACCTGACGATTACACGCAGACTGCATTTGGTCGATCAACGAATTCGCTGGTCGTGCGACCATTCGTTTTCCAATATGATTTCCCCCTGGCTCGCAGTACACGATGTACCAAAGCACACCGTACGTACAAACGAGATACCCGACAGATGTATTTATACATTATTTATAGCATACGTAACTCGTGCACGGAAATCAACGCGCCATAACGGTATATTCCACGCATTAGCTTAGACAATCAAGAAGGCTCGTGCTTTTTATTCTATATAAGTGTCCTCTAGTCAATTTATTTTAATTTTACGCACCGTTCAGTTCTTGCGACGCGACGAATCGAATATTCATGCGGCGTTTGCAATAAAAAAAAAAAAAACGTTTCCACACGAAGTTGTCCACGAGACAACGAGGAAATTCGATGAAATCGTACGATAACAACGCGAACTATGTTCTTTACTGCCGGCACGTAGTACTTAAGACGATTATTTATAGAGTAATATATACATACATACATATATATATATATATATACATATATATAAACGACCGAAGAGACTCGTTGCTTCAAGTTCTTTCGATAATGCGTATCGTCTAATTAAGGAACCGATCTATCGTAAGCGCGGTACGAGAAACATGTGTAAGTTTATTATTCTTCTTGAAATAAAGAAATCATTAAGAAATCACGATCGTTTGTCTGACGATAGTATTTAGATGGTTGTCAAAACCGAAGTACACGAATTTCCTTATAAACACGAAGGATATCGAGAAAACACACACAGATTGCTGATAATTTCGCGGTATTCACCGAGATCTGTGCTCGTTGCACGCAAGTGCAATGGCATGAAAAGTGTAATAGCGAGCGGGCGCACGAGCACGATGCGTGATGAAACGGCGGCGATAACGCACCAAGATCCATTAAATTATTACTATTGAAGAAATTAATTGAACGCAAGACGGTGATTGCACGCGTTCTCTCGCATCTGCTGCTGTTTTATCTGCCGCCGCACGGCTGGCGGATTTGTCGTGAAAAATTGGAGAATATCGATCAAAGTCGACCACGTCTGTGACTACAACGAACGAACCAAGTAACATCCGCGATTATAAAATTAAGCGACGACACGCGGTTTACCAATTGCATCAGTGAAGCGTTTCACCGCGAGGGAAAAGTTCGTAGCCGCGCGGGAACGATCGCGCCGATGAAAGTCCAGTTGCGGTCTTTCAGGGACATTAATCGCGCGTGTACACGCGCATGATTCATTTACGCGGGCAACATCGTCCGATAGAGATTCGTTTCGATTTACAGTTAACAGGTTGATGTTAGAAAGTTCCGCTTGAATGGGACAGCGATAGGGGAGGCCAGTACGTTTGAATATGCATACCGGCGACGTTCCATTCCTTTTTAATAATCTAATCGGTACTGTTACGTTTATTTATATATCGAGCGAGTGGAGCTCGGCGATCAGTCGTGCCTCCCGATCGCCAAAACTATAACTAATGCCGTTAGTGGCTCGTCAGCTAACCAAACTCTTCGTTACTTTAATTTGCACGTCTCGTTACGTGCGTCTTCGTAACACGTGATCGCGATACGCCACGGTTCTCACTCTCTGCTTAAGTGTGAAACGCTCGTGCAAATACTAGAATGACTTCTGAATTTATCGCGCCATTTACTATTCGGCGTCTTTCGCAAACTCGATAGAGCAAACGAATAGTAAGCTCGTGGAGAAAATTCTTCCAGTCGTTTCCCCGTTCCCCTTCAAGGCAAACGTGTAAACGACTACGTTTCAACGTTCGTACTCCTGAAAATCCCATTTCTATTCTCGTTTAACCCGGTAACGAGTTCCAAGTCGATCCTTCTACGTAGAAAGCTTTGCGAAGGGACCAAAGGACGAACGTTTGCCATAATACGACGACGTAGGAATCGAACACCCTGTATAACGAGGCGACTCTTATATACAGAATAGGGTACTATCTTATTTACGGTGAAGTGGTTGTCGGCCAACTTAGAGGAGCGGCCATCATTCAATCAAGCCGGACAATTTAAACAGCCTGATTCACGCAGCGAAATCATTTAATATTTGACGTCAAGCACGATTATCGTATAACGGTGCGTAATGGCCGATTGTTTATACAGGTTGCAAGCGGCGCCGCAATTTTCAAATGGTGTATCTGCCTCCTGAGAACGAGATGTTGTTGAACGTTGTCGGACGGAGCAATGTTGCAAAATGATCCGTCATTAGCGGCGGACACAAGTGACGAGTACAATTACTCTTCAACCATTTACTGCTAATAGGCGAGCAAACCGAAGAAGAGAAAAAGAATTCGTTGCCTCGTACCCTCTCTTCGGCACGTCCCTTCGCCCCTTGCTGCATCGACAAGCCATGCTCGTCGTACATATTCGTGCAAATCCCACGCACCTATAATCGCCAATTATTCCATAAGCTCGTATCAATCGGGGATTCGCTTAAATATTAATCGCGTCGGCGACGCTATATTATTTCGACTTCACGCTCGGTCGAACGCGAACCGTCTCTCCGTACAGCGTACTTTTATTAGGTTCTCCTTCTGCCAGCCTGTGTTTCTATTTATAGACACGGAATTATCTTCATCCGCCGTAGAACAATACGTTCAGAGTGGTAAAAAATTTTGATAGGAGAATGCTAATCTACGCGGTTCATCGTTGTCGTTCTCGAATGAAAAGGAGCGGCTCGATTACCAGCAATTAGATCATCGTTGTTGCGCGTACAGACATACGCGATTAGAAACGAGACAGAACGAGAGGAGAGATTTATCATAGAATAAAATTCTATTTTCGTACGAAGGGACCAAGTAGCAACGAACATGACAACTTCGTTCGTAGGAATTTCGTTCGCTCGAGCAAAATGTTCAAGTAACGTTCGATCGATGTTCGACGATCGAATCTCCCGCTGCAAATCTTCCCTTGTAAAACGTCATTTATTACACGAGCGAGAAATAGCTAGCGGAGAGAATCAATGAACTCCCATTACATGGATCCTTACTGTACTACGTTCTTCCGTGTTTCTATAGATCGGCAATTTTCCCATCGTCGTTATTCTATCTTTCCACGATGTTGCAATAAGTAAAATTTTGTTACAACGAAAGAAGAGGAGACTATTTTATCAAATGAAATCTATCGCATTTTCTTGAAGGAAATTCTCCTGTCAACAGGTTACTCACAATCGGTGTAGCGTGTTGCATCTTTCCACAAGGCACCGCACCTGTGGCACAAACGACCTGTTGTTCACGCACACGCGGTTGCTTTACATAAGATATGCGCAAGCTTAGACCGAGCTGAAAATAAACTCGTCGCGATTCGACACGTTCGATCGTGACGCTACGCTCGTTGTCATTTAACCTGATTTCCATCGGCACGATTCGCGGCTCGCCGACCAAGCCAGCTCGAATGCCTCGCGTGCCTTTTCCGCGATAAATCTCTTCCCTATGATCGCGAAATTATCCGACAAGTCAACGAAACTGGTACAACCAGATCAAAACAAACTCACGTTTCAACAACAGGCAAAAGAAATCATATCCGATCCTTTACAATATACTTCATAGTATACTCGACCGACATCTCCTGATAACGAATTATACAACGTTTCGATCAAAAGACGACAACATGTATAATCGAGTAAAACGTACCATCTATCGTCCATTTGCTTTTTAATTATCGTCCAATTAATCCCAACGAGAATCGCCTTTAAGGAAACAACGCAGACCAATCCGCGAAAAGAAACGAAGTGCAAATAGCGGACAGATTCCTGTTTCGATCATGTACTTGCGACTAGGCAGTCGTGTTCCCTTACTGACCGATACACGTCATCGATCGACTAACTATTTTCGATAAAAGCCCGAACAGGGTTAGTGTTCGAATGGATTTTCGAGTTAAGCACATTCGGATGCTCGTGAATGATGTATTTGAATATATATATATATATATGTATATAATTAGTATCGACATTTTACATACATCCATAACGACCATAAGAGTGTCGTCCTATTTACTTTCCACGAAAAGAATCCTTCTGAAATCAGTTTGCTCGAACTTAATCAGCTAGAACTCGAGCAACCTGAACGGTTGCAACGAGACTTAGGTACAAGAGCGTTGAAACGTCAGGAAAGAAGCTCGAGACGACGTGGGAGAAAAAAATGTCGCTGCTGCTGCGACGGAGGCCGCAAAAGTTACACGCTCTGCGTGCACGCCAGAATATACACAACAAGCGGCTAATGTTGACACTCACGGGGAAAAAGATAAGATAGCAACTGTTTTACCAGCCAATCGCCGCTTCTGTACGTCTCCATCTACGTCACTGTTGCTAACTGTGGTTGTGTACACAAGTACACAGGTCTGTATTCGATTGATATTTCTGCTTTTCGAATAGTTCGATAGCCGGCTGAGCACGTCGCGAAAACAAGACGCGTCGGTCACAGAATCGTTGAAAGAAGAATTCCACCGACCTACCATAAACGAGCGGGCCGAACGATGAACTGCAAAATCGTGTTACCTCGCGGCACAGAGCGGAAGAATTTTATTGCGAACGCAGAAAGTGACGCTGCAAGATTGGAAAATTTATAGGAAGATAGCGGGAGGAAGAGAGGTACAAACGAACTCGGCCGAGAAATTAATTGAACGAGATAGGGGGACGGTCTGTGGCTTCAAGAACGAGGCATGACCATCTTTCGCGCGAGAATCTTTTACTTTGGACCGCCATACTCTCCGACTTCGAACACAAACTGAGTCGTACAGAGAAACATTTATTACCATAAATTAGATAAACACGCGAGAACTGTACGAGAGAGTTTTCAATTGCTATAAATTCAGCGGGAAAAGGAAAAGATAGAAAATCTAGTTAAATCGGAGACAAGAAGCTATCTATCGAAACTTTTATGTTTCGATATCTGGTTTATCGGACGCTACTTTCTCTGCGACGTAACGCATTGCATTATCGTTCGTATTTACGCGCACACAACAGAGCACGTGCATTAACAGTGTACGCGCGTAATAAAGGCATTCGTGCGCTACGCTATTACATCCTACGTTAATGTACGAACAATCGTAAGTTAGCATGTTCACGGTATGCACTTGTGCTCGTTGGAAATTTTGCATACTGATACATAATAATAAGTACTAGAAAATTGCGGCAATTAACTTGCGACCAGTCAATTAGCCGTTGAAAAACGTTGACATTCCTTGTCTGGTAGAAAAAAGGAAAAGAGAGAAAAGAAAGGAAATTCGTATGGTGGAACGATCGCAGTAGCGAGAAAATATGGTAGGTATGCATTCCGTGCTGATAAAACGCGCAGCTTTCACTATCAATCGCGGTTACAGTACGTAACCAGAAACCAAAGTGTCGGAGGAAATAAGTAAATACCACTAGGCCTCTTAACTTCGTCTTATAAACAAGATTACTTCCAGTCGACTACAGATTTGCAAACAGTTACAGTGTAAACTGCATCTTCGATGCGTTATTTCTCGTGCAACCTGTTGCACGGCACGTGCCTCGAAATTTTATACGGCTATTTTATTGAAAAACTGATAGTCATGAGCAAAGATATGCTAATTCGGCAAAACGTAGCATTCGTTCGAACAAAGAAATTATATTTTCGAGGCGGTTAAGAACTGCGCGAGTCGTAAAACTGTGCGTAAATTATAGTCCCCTCCTTGTGCGATCTTTGATTTATCAGTTTTATTTCATTCGAAAGTATTTTACGACTGGAAGGAAAGAAAGACACATACATAAATACATAAAAGTGCAGAATAGCAAGACGAATGTGATAACCGCGTGGTTGCGATAACGGCAAACTTTTGGCTTTCTAAAAATATCCTTAGCTCGTTGCAAACCAGTGACGAAATATCTACTCCTCTGTACCTCGTGTCGTCACCTAAACTCGCCTGTGATATAATTCATTTGACCCGGTGTGGCATTTTATTTGCTAATTAGATATCGTTGATGAAACTCGGCGCTCGATTTTTGCGGACGCTAGGGTTATAAAATACGTATCTTTTTTCTTACCAATCACATATATATATATATATATAATTATATATATATAATTTTATTGAAATATAGTTGTAACAATCTTATATGGAAATTTCAATTTTCGCCAATAAAAAATTATGATATCATAAAACAAGTGATAGTTCAAACTTTAAGGATGACATTCGATTAACACTAAACCTACCACAGCGGTCAAATTGACCGTTTGAAAATTTCTACACAAATTTTACCATGTTTAAACGTTATCGAATCGCTTGCTAATCTATGACTTTGCATAAAATACGCATACAATGTATCCTTCGGTATTTATTTCAAGTTTGCTTTTTCTTTTTTCTAAGAAAAATTTAAAGTCTGTCCTGCCTATCGCGAGCGGTCAATAAGTATACAAGAAGTGTCGGTAGGTTTGATGTTAATGGAAACAAACGATTTTAAGACAGTTGCAGCGCCTCCTACATGCGCAAAAAAGTTCACTTTCGATAGGGTTAGGGACATCTATTTAAGAGGAATATTTTCTCCCGCCATAATCAACGAGCTCTGATTAGCCTAAAAAGTGTTTCGATAACGTAATCAAGATGAACACATGAACAACATGAACACATTCGAATCCCACGAATTCGATAAAAACGATATTAATATTTAGTAGGCCGTTGTGATTTCCAAATACGTACAAATTATCGGCTATAGTAAACATGTACTTACATTAACCCGCGTTCAGTCGGATCGTGCTCGGCCTTGATAGTTGTTTGACATCGGTGGCTCGAGCGAGTACCATTGACTTCTGTTCGAAGGCTATAAAATTCCAAGACACGTATCGCACTCGTTCACCCACATTCGCGTCGATTTCGCGGTAATTTTTATGAGAAAAGCGAAAATTGCCGGCGAGTTTTTCAAAGATTCGGCGTACGACCGATCTCGATCGGAGCGCCGCTCCGGTGCTGCCACCTGCGCGGCGTATGGCGACACTAGACCCCTTCGGAATCATGTGTTCGTTCAGTATATTGCGGCCTCTGCTTGCGTACGGTTGTTTGTAAGAGTATGACGATTGGCTGTCTCGGTGGCGCGTTTCGTCTTCGTAAAACGAATCCGTGATTTCCTTGTGGATCGTGGATCGCGCGTATACCGATATAGCGTGTGGTGTTCGACGTTTCGTTTGCCGCGGGCAGTGCACGTATTTACACCACGTTCCGTGGAAAAAGGGGAAGGAAAAGAGACGAAAAAGAAACACTTGGCGGATAGAAGTGCGTCGTCTTCGCGCCAGTAAAGGCGTCCTTCCGCGTTCTCTCGTACGTAGACGAGCCGCGCGGCCAATCGTGCGAGTGGAGTGATTTTATTTTCCAACGAGTAGTGCCCGAAGAAGGACGGAAATAACTGTTAAGTGAAGTTCCTCGACTTTTCGCGATCGGTCAACGAAAGACCCGCAGGGATGACGAGGTAGCCCCCCATCCGCAGGATTGGATTACCATGCTGGACACGGCCACGAGTCGTAGGTAACAGAGAACCGTGTGCGCCCCGTGTGAAGACTCCCCACTCGCAGCTTCTTTCTCTTATCCTCTTCTTTCCTTACTTTCTTCGCTTCTCACTCTTGCCTTCTCTCTTTCTCGTTCGTTTCCTCTCTCTTTCTTACGTTAAACGTCGTCGATCGGTACACACGTTGCTTTCTCTCTCTCGTGATCACGAGAGAGAACCGGCGGGAATAGTGGTGCGGTACCCGGTACACACGAGCGAATAGGACGGTTTCTAGCAGGCATTCGCTAGAGTAAACGATTGGATGAGCGCCAGCTGCTCAGAGAAAATTCCTTTGACAAAAATTCTCGAGTGTCACTCGATCTATACGCGCGCGTGTAGCAGCACGATGGTTTAACGACGATACCGATGGTTCAACGATTATATTATGATATATACCCGCACACACATATATATATATATGTGCGTAATATAATGCGCGAGTGTATATATAATAGATCTATTTTCTAGTGGTCTCTTTACTTCAGCGGAAAGGTCGAATACTTAACGATAAGAAGGGCGCGTGTCAAATCTCTTATTCATGAGCGTTATATACGTATTATATGCTCATGAATAATACTACATAGAGGGAGCGATAGCGCGTGCGAGAGCCTTACGCGGGTAAAGTGCATCGCGGCGGCTGCGACGATGTGTATAACACGACAACGAATTTTTATGGAGGGCGCCTTGTGATGGAAATCTCAAATTTCTTTGTGCTCCCGGGCCCGCCATGTATTTCCGGAACGTGTATACATCGTGTCGACGCGTCTTTTCTACGTCAAACGTTCGTTCAGGAAATGAGCTAGCAAACGATTCGTGACTACGTTGTACAGTCTGTCTACTAGTATTTTCGTTCCGTCGTGTATAAATACGTGTATGTTTACCACATATACGTACGTTCAGGAATGCTGATTAATCGCATAGCGGTAAAAAGCTTCAGCAGAAAAAACATTTTAGAATACATATGTACGTATACGCGTGCTCGTATTGGAAGGGTTCGATGTAGTATTTGCTCTCTCTCTCTCTCTCTCTCTCTCTCTCCTCTCTTCCCCTCCCCCTCCCCCCTCTCTCTTTCTCTCTCTCTCTCTCTCTCTCTCTCTCTCGTAATCAGCGTATCGAAACAACGTATTTTCGTCGCTTGGCTCTGATACACGAATCTCTGACGTATAAAAGCAAACGAAATCAAGTTGCGGCTGCGACGACGCCACGGAACTTGAGAAATATACTAGAGCGACAACGTCTGATGTATCGCGTCCCAGGGTCCACCGTATTCTAACCGTTAACAGTTTACTTAACGAGCAGATAAGAGAGAACGTAGAGGAAAATTTCCATCGAGGCTTTCCGCGTTTCAACCATCTCGTTTCTTCGTGCACAGCGTATCATATATATTTCTATTCTCGAATTAGTTCTGGTTTTAGTATGTAACACAGGTGTCATCGGTTTGTTGACTGTTTCTCGTTCGCCGAAGAGAATTCGAGGAAGATTAATATTTTTTCGAATTCACACGTGGCGTCGCTACGACCGAGCTGAGTCATAGTCGGTACTTTCGGACGTCAGAAAATTTCATTCGGTTGGTTATCGCTGTTTGCGCATGGTTTTAGACGACAATTTTATAGGAGTTAATGAAAATGTAAACAGTGCATGTTACACGATTCCAAACGATATCGCGAGCGTCTCGAAACATAATTTGTGCCCCAATAAATCTCGAACTTACGTACAATGTATATCGACGCGATCTCGTTCCCGTAATGGGACCGTGAAATATGGAATCGAAAAATATGTAGGTCGATTACCGACTTTTCTGCGTCGGTAAATTCACGGGTATTTTCTCGTTCGATCGTGTGGTCTGCTAGGCGTGGATAAAAAACAATTTTAGCAAATGGAATAAATTCGTGATACGAATACGAAAACGAGAGAATCTCGGTGTCGTGTTTTCTCCCGTTCGATCAGCTTCGTGGACGCTGGTAATTCGAGAAAATAAAATTCGCTTGGAAGCTACGGAGCAAAGGTTGCCACGATAAATATTGTCCAGGAGAGATGCTCGCCGTTGTCGGCAGCCAAACAATAGCTTTTCATCGCACGCCGTTCAAAAGCGACTCGGTGGAACGACCGTACCAGCAGAGACGTTTAATGAACTTAATTATTCCGAATGTCGATGCTTAACCTCTTTGTTGACCGCTATACCACTGGTAAGCTGCAACATTGTTAGACCTCTCGAACAGGTGGCCCTGCTAGCGCAACCTCCACTTATTGCTACACGCGTTTCCACATCGAACAAATCTTACTTCTTTATTTTCTTTTTAATAAAATTACTCGGTTATGCGAAAAGAAACCGGGCCTTGAAAATGTGCAGTATTTTCCGCGCTCGGTTCTCCAACGTCGTTACGCTTGATTAATGTTCCGTGCACTTACATTTCATTTAATGCAAAATCGCTTTTACCGCCGAATTACTTTTTGCTTTTTACATAACCATATCCATGCGTGAGTATATTGGTCATGTCGCGAAGCAAATTGAATAAGAGAAGAGCTTTAAAGAGAGAAGGAAGACAGGAAAATGGGACACGTGTAGCTGGAGACCAGAGACGGGAATGAGTCCAGAAGAAAAACAGTTGCGCTTAACGAAGGAGGATTAAAGCCGAGGAGACACCTGTAAAAATGCTATCTACGACTCTATTCGAGTAGCTCGCCATCTCGGTTAACTTTACTCGCTCGAGTTCGTCGTGATACGAGGTAACGACTCGGTTCACGCGAAAACGTGAAACAACATGTGGCGCGTAACAGCGCGACCAACAACTCGTCGCTGCGTGCGTTACGCTGCGCTCGCTGGTGTGCGCTCCGCATGCCTACTCGATATTTTATAATGGGTCTTCCGATAAAAATGCCACTTGTCAGGCCGCGACTGTTTTGCATAATTTCAGTTCAGGATACACGCGCGTAAATTGCGAGCACAGGCAATAAATCTTGAGAGAAACCGCTACGCTCCGGACCCGTGCCTTCTCTCTCTCTCTCTCTCTCTCTCTCTCTCTCTCTCTTTCTCGTTAGCTTCTGGTCTCCCTTTATATCTCGATAGACGAGATAGTGGCGCGATGCAGATGTATGATGTTCGATATATCTAATGGCAATTAATGCGAGCAGTTTAATATCATCGCACCGCATTTGTATCCACCGGATATATCCGTTCCATACGACTATTCTCTGTACTCGCGGGCATAAGTAGTTCATGAAAATATTCAAACACTTACAGAAACTTTGTACGAATATATGACGCGTGTTATACATTTTTTAATTTCAACTTAAATTGAAATTTAAACGAACAAATTGCGATGAGACGCGGTTATCGTGATTGTATCGGTAAAGTTCGAAACAAATCTGAAAGTGTATATAGAAAGTACAAGATATTCGTAAGAACATTTCGTTATTTATAAGTTGTTTACAAATGGAATAGAACTTATCTAGAATTCTATGATTAGCTTCTAGCGAGAATCATACGTAATTCCAAATATGTAACGGCTAGTCGTATCTACTGTGACAGCAGAAACGAACGTTTCTAAAAACTAGAGTTGATTAGTTTAACTTCCAACTGGCTCACGATCGCCAACTGAAATCATAAAACAGATTTCGATCTATAACGAAGAAAGAAAGAAACGAAATCGCCACGGTGAGACGTTGATTAACCTGACAGATTGACATAGATAATTCCATCTCGTTAAATTAAAAAAATTATCGGATTAAAAAAGAAACGATTCCGTGTTTCTAGTTGAACTGAAATCTTGTCGAATGCGAGTCGAGCGCGCGTACGAGCGCGCATGGCCACGATTCGAGCGTGGAAAAAAAAACGTGCTTTCTAATTAATCAGTTAAGCTAAGTATTCGCCGTGCTTAATGGCCGTAATTAGCGCTACATGCTTCGCGCGAGCACTGAAATTACGCGATTGACCTGTGCCAGTCCGTTCGGGAGAAATTAATAAAACGTAGAATGAGCTAAGCAGTCATGATTGCACAGTTTTTACGAATCTTTCGGAGTAGCGAGTTCCTACGCGATACCAGCGTTTTTCTTCTGACTTTTAACCCTTGGCCGATTCGACGGGATAAGAGGGATTCGATGTTCTTTCCAAGTTACATGTAATCGGTTGCTACTTATCTCGTTCTATGTATAACTTGATTATTCACTGTGGAACACGACGATACGTTGTATCTCGTTCGAAGAGTTTATCGATGGCAAAAGTAGCCCGTGGACCGAAAGCTTTATGATAATGGAATTTTATCGTTATCGAAGTCGAAGTCGTGGCTGGTTATGCAACGGTATAGTCACTCGATGTTCGCGCTGTTTTGTTTACACTGTGTGTAACGCAGGTATGTAAGACTCGAGCGAAATCCATAATGTAATTCGACGATAATGTTATTCTTCCAATGCACGACACGAAATAATACACAAACCGACGAAAATATTTGGACACTATATCATAGACAGATTTTATGTTTATATAAATATTATTTGCGTTACGTAAAACATTTTGGAATTTTTAACGAACCAAGGCTATACTCAAGGTCAAACTTGAAACCGATCGAAAGAAATGTATAGGAATTACAAAATATTTATCGCGAAGTGTTAGCGAAATCTCAAAATAATGTATATTCGTAAAAGATATCTACAAGTGTTCGAATACTTTCGCGAGTCTATGTATATCCAATTAAAAAGAAAAGTCTTTGGTTTGAGATTTGTATAAAATATTTAGAATATCGTATCAAAATAAAAAAAGGTAAAAATATTCCGCGTTTGCTCGTTCGATAATTTTCTACGAGTGAAAATTCCATTGATACCGTTCTCTCGAATTAAGTCGTCATGCAAAGTAGCCGATGGAATGCGGCGATATTGTTGGAAACGTAACGCTAAAAATTCATGGGCCGAGATTAATAAATATCCTCGATTCCGCGACTACGGTTACTTTTCAATGTTACAACGACGCGCGGTGTTTTTAATTTTCGGTTCAGCGGCTTGCGTGATCCGAGGAATATCAAAAGCGCTGCTGTGTGTTGTACGGCATAAGGGTGGTTGAGTAATGACTAACGAGTAATGCGCCGACATAAGTAAGCATTAAGTAACGAGTGGCACTCACACGTGCGCGCGTGGTCAGCACACACTACCGAGGACGGTGTACGGGTCCGCAGTGTGTACACGAGAGATTACGAGCACGGTTGTCTCGGCTGATCATGATGTTCCTTTCATTCAGGCCCCGATTAACGATCTGCAGATGTATTTAACGAGTCTAAAAGCGGCACTGTGGTTTACCGAGCTGCTCTCGACCGCTCCGACCCCTTGAGCGTCTCTTTTCGTCGATCGAGTGAAGATGATTTCCTGAAATGGCCGCGACAATGCAAATCCTATGCTTTTTCTCAATTCACGATTTATCGCAAATCCTAGATTAACGCAAACGCTTACGATATTGCATTTGCGTGCACGACGCGCTGAATCGCGTTCATTAAAATTAAAAGGTCGTTGAAACAAAACGAATTTCCGTCGTTGAAATGAAACGAAACGCGATAGGATTCGAGATTAATCGTAGTGATTATTCGATAAGTTTGGCGAACGTCCAAACGTGTACCGTCGAACGCTTCTCTTCGCTTGGGTAGAAAAACTCGCCGCGAAGGTGGAGGTTGTGCTTAGGGAAGAAGAAGCAGAAGGGGAGAGACAAAAGCAAAGTGGGAAGATCGGCGGTATCGGCAGCGATCGCCTTGCTAGCCTGGAAATCCAGTTACTCCAGCAGGGGCCTCGAGACAATGCGCAGAGAGCAACCCGTGCAATGCCGCCTCGGGAGAGCTGGTTGGGTGAGCGCGACGAAAATAACTCCGGCAGGAGAATATTACGGCACTTTGCAATGAGGAGAGACCAATGAAAAGAGAAGAGCGGCCACGCAACGTACGAGCAAGGAAGAAAGACAAAGAAGCAAGTTGGGCGGACGAGGAGAGGAACACGGATGAAAGAAAGAGCGAGATACGAGAGCGGAGAAAAAGAAGAAAAAGAAGGAGGGGATGATAGAAGGGGAGGGGGAGAGCGGAGACAGAGAGAACGGAGAATCGCGTGTGCGTATATGTGTATGTGTGTGGTGCATACGTGATAAGGAAAGACGAGGAAGAGTGACGAGAGCGAGAGAGGAGACAAGATAGATCGTCGCACGAATCGACTCATGGCGAACCATTCGAAACGAGCGACCGGCGGTCGTCTTCTTTTGGTCCGTGACGCGATTGGCCGATCGGCCAATGACTGGTTCTCTCGGCACTGGACACTGGACTATGTGCACTGCGTGCAGCAGCAGCAGCAGCACCAGCCGCCCCTCTTCGCCGCCTCGAGTGCGCTCGCGACTCGTGTACAGTGCACTTCATTGACGGCCGCAAAACTGGTCCACTGCGAGCCGCATAAAACTCCGTTAGAACCAGTTCCATGCGAAACGGGCTTAAAACCCCCAATCCGCGATTCCCTCGTCCCCAGGGGTTTTCCTATCAAACGAGAAATTTATGAAAGAAATCGTCCTCTTGACTCTTTCTCTTTCTTGATAAAAACGAATGCGAAGAATCGAGGATCCTCCAACTAATTAGCGGATACGAAATTGAGCGCGAAGTTCGAAAGAACTAGATCGAGACGCGAATCGCTTCTCGAAACGATATTTCGCGTATGGTTCGAACTTCGCGACGCGGGTCTTGCATCATGACGGATAATTCGCGATGATCGAGCGATGGTTGTGCGCGTTAAACGTACTTCATTTTTCTCTCTTTCACGTGCATATATACCATTTAACTTCCACGAATACCGGGAAATTCTGGTGCTGCCAGTATGTCTGCCAGTGCGATCGGTGGAATCCGAGCATTCACGGAACACTCCGAACGGCCCCGATTCCTCGAGTTTGCTGGACGCGCGCGAGGCCAGTCCTATAAAACCGTAAACGTCGATTACGCAATGATGTAATATAATAATGGATATTGTCTCGGCAATGGAGATTCCGACAGATAGAGTTTCTTATTGCTTCGGTGAAACACGCTCACAATTGATACTCGGCCGGAGACGTATGTCAGTCATGCTACATATACTTTGATTTCTGCGCTCTTTTTTCTGGCTGCGCGGGCGCATGCGCGCCTGCTCCTATTCGTGGGAGATACGTGCTGGGGCCAATTTACTTTTTGCTGGTGTATAATGAAACCGCCGATGGTTATGTTTGGTAATAATTGGGTAACAAAAGTGAACGTAGTAAAAATGGAAATTGGCGTTACAAGGTAGTAGTAGGATAATGCGGCAATTAAAGTAAGGTAACAGTAAGGTGTATTTTTATTGCGCATTATGCAACCTTGTGCTTCTGGTTAATTCTAGCTGACGGGACATCGTCCTGAATATCGTCTGCAATTCCAAACTCGGCTCATCTCGTGTTTATTTCGAGGCGCTTTATCGCGGCTTTAAAACTTCTTTCGCGCATATTTGGAAGATGTTGCAGAAATTATAATTACAGTTACTATAGAGTTATTACAACGTGAGAAGTCAATCAGACGAAATGGCGTGTCCTTTGGAGGAGCGAATTGTTCTTAAGATTCGTGAGTTATTTAAGAAGTAAAAACGTAATCAATAGGACAAGAAGATCGCAGTTTGTTGAGATCTCATAAAGATATGCTTATTCATCCTAATGGTAGGTTGTCGACGTGGACACGCCTCTATCAAAGTCGTCGGTATCTACAAAGAGGCTCTTCGAGATTTTCTTTCCGTTCCCACCATACTGCGGCTGACGAGCAATTCTGCCCGTTGTCCCTCCCCTTCGTTCCACTCTGCGTTCGTGAAACGAAGAGGACAGGCTATCAGTAGCAGTAGTAGCAGCCGGGGCCGGGGCACCTCTAATATTTCACGGAAGCCAGCTACGCGGTTTGTCGATGTTATCGCGTCCGCGATGCCGAAGGAGTCGATTTTAACCGATACCTTTTTGTTACACCTCGGCCTCGCACTAAAATAAATATCTTCCAATGGAATAGAGCGAGAAAGTTGGAGACACAGGGATGCTGGAGTAAGCAAAAAGGAGGAGGGAAAGGGGCAGATCGACGACCAAGCGGTGGGAGATCATGAACGAGGAGGAAATAGCAGAAGAAGGGAAGGAGAGGGCAAAAAAGGAGAAAAATGCCCGCGAGGGAAAAAGGAAGAGGAAGAGACGAAGAAGAAAAGTGGCGAACCGGCTGGCCGCAACGAACTTGAAGTAAACCAAACCTACCGGTCCTACCGCTCGCGCTACCACTACCACCTACCGAACTATTACCTACAGCAGGTCTATATCTGGACTCTGCCTCGTCTCCCTTATCCGATGCATCGCACCGTGTGCCAGAATAGTGAAATCACCTACGTTCTATACCTTTCACGAGGCTATGTGGGTGTTCCGTACTCATCGCGATGCTCATTCACTCGAAACTCGATTCCTTTTGGGATCGAAGCACGGCTGCTACAACACGATCCTCGTCCCTCTCTTACAGACCGATTAAGTTCTAATTTTTGTATCACGAATTAAGGACTTCGAAAGAAAGAATCTCTACAGATAGATCCCAACAATGAGCTGTCTAAAATAAGGGATCGGTATTATTCGAGAAAATAAGCACGAATGCGTCTGAATGCAGGCGAAGGTCCAAAGGAGCCAACTTCCTGGCCCCGAACAATGGAGACCCGCGTTAAGCATAGTCGGGCCTTGATCTGTTGGCTCTAGACATCTCCGAGACTGTCCGATGCTGGGTCCAGTTTTTATCGAAGCTTGGCTGCTCGTAGAAGGTGGAACTAACCCTCCTGTTTCAACCTGTTCCGATTCTACTCCAAATCGAAGCTCCGTGTATTATCATATCTACGTTCTTGTAATTCCGATATCGACGAAGCCGCTTATCGCGTAGCTTCGATACACACAGTCAGTGTATCGACACGGTTCTTATTCCCAGATTATCTCTTTGATCCGCGTGTAAATCGAAGATGCAATTGAGCGCAGCTTTTTCTCAGGGCCGCGTGGCGATGCAACTGCCTATTACCGCTCTAATTAATACACGATCCTCGTTCGTAGCGTTATGTAAACCGTGGACGAACACGGGAGTATGAAAGGCAGAAAGAGCGAGTGAAAAGGACGAAAAAAAAAAAGAGAAAAGAGGCGAGAGCAGAAAGAAGCACGGCATGAAAAGGAGAGAGGAACGTGTCGCCCTGAGCGCGCTTTTGCGTGAATCGATCGATTAAAATCGTCGACGTGCCAACAGGTGACATAATCCGGCACGTATGGGTCAGCCGATTAGAAATCCGTAAGTGTCGCCTTAATTGACGCGATTACATTTACGAGCCCCGCGTCAACATGACCGCTCTTAAATGAACGTGACACGCGCCAGCCAGGTGTGTGTTTTCCAACTCGAGAACGCAAGCAGAATTACGCGTTCCACGTTCGACCGACACAGAGTTCCGGAACGATCGGCTACGTGCTTTTTGCGCTTTGTTGATCGACCATTCGCAGAATATGTAGTTAGAAGAATTTGTAGGTTGTGTAGTAGTTATGGATGAACAACTAATGCTCTTAGTCGAAGTTGAACGTTGCTTTTTATAGCCACGCCAGAGATAAGGATGCGACGAGGAATTCGATTGGAATTCGCTTTTTGCCAGGCACTTCTATGTCAGATCCATTTGTTTATCATTCGAGAGACTCGAGACTCGAGGAATTAGATTCGACAGAAGTCTACTTAGTGACGTGTAGTCTTTACGGCTGTAGAGAACGTCGCGGTTAATTTAAGAACGATATTGAATGATAATTGAGAAATTAACATATCTGTCGTCCCGCTGGTATGTCGTCGCGTATTATACTCGAATAGTGGCTCTTGTGATAATTTCCTCGCGACGAGTTTCCCGATCGTTGCTCGTGTAAGTTATTCGCTGCATGTATATTTATTCGATCCTTCGTTTTATAATGCTGTTAAATATGTATCTTTTATAACTTATTTACCTTGCGCGAACGAAGTACGTACTAATTTCTCCACTGTCGTGACGAATATTAACTTTAGGAAGAAGGAATTTGTCGAAGTATCTGGTTATCGATCGAAAAATCGACTGCAATTAATCATCGTAGTCTCGTCGACAGATTTTTGTCTTTTTCTCTCCTTATTTAACGATTACTCCGCGAACATCGAATACGAAGATAAAAAATCAATTAAAACAAGGATCGTCTTATCATTGTCTTGCAGGTGGCTGTCAGAAGTTCAGGCTGAAAGCGCGAAGAGTATCGATTGGCAGCAGCATGCTCTCAATATAGCGTTCGAGTATCGACGATCTTCTCCCTGAAGTTACTCTGCCATGTTGCTTAGGTAAGATTAACGAAGTGATTTTTCCCTGAACAACACGTCGAGCAACACGTGTAAACGACCTCGTCTGAAACGTCGATGAGAAGTTGTAGTTTATCATTATCGCGGTAACTCGGACAAGCGCGCCTATGTACTGTACATTTTTCTTTGCTGCGGTTCTCTTTCCGTCTCGTATCAGAACGTGAACGAAGACGATGATGAAGAAGGGTGTTAGCCATTTGAATCGTTGCAATTATAGAGAGTCGCGCGATTCAATATCGCGAGGAACGACACTGCGACAGATATTCTAAATGCGTGTTATCGTTTGTTGGCGTACTATTTTAACGTGTTATCTTGGTCCACGTCCGCCATGGAACCGCAAACACACCCGTTCGCTCTCTCCGCGTGCAGCTTTCAGCCGAGTACGCTTGAACCCGCGACGCGCGAGTTCCGCCAGCACTGCTGTATTGGTACGCGAAAGCGACAAACACACGCTTAATTCGCAGCGAACGAGTGCGATTGATATTCAGATGCAAACAGGGCAGGAGACACGAGACCAAAGCAACGCTAAACGTCGCTTTCATTAGAATTAATCGTCGCGAATTTCGTTTAATTTGCACGTAAAACTTGATCTTCGACGTAGAAGTTGCTCGAGGTTCGAGCGAGAAGTTGAATTATGGAAATTACAGCGAATCGTACAGATTATTTGGAATTATGGAAATTCGCCTATGGCAAAAAATGATTTTTTTCATTCGATTCCTTTCGCGTCGTGGATTTCTCGGTTGTTCGTAAAATACAATTTCTAAATTACCGATTACACGTATTACTTTATAGTGGCTTTGCGTCAGCCTGTATTGCAACGTGCTTCTCGGAACGACGATTAAATCGTTAAACAACCGCGGCTACATCTGCCTATTTACAATAATCGTATTAAAGTTACATATATATACGACTGGAGCTTGGCGAAGCCATTACTCATTTTTCCCTTTCAAGTTTTTCCGCGGGCAAATATCGCGGGTCACCGCTGAAACTCACGTGGCCGGGAACGTGATAAAAAATCCGAATGTTAGGCTCGTTATGTCGTTACGGCAATCGTTAAACGCAACTGTAAGCGTGGCAATTGCGCCATTCTAGACGAAAGGTTACGGTCAACGGGAGATTTAAGGTGATCGAACTTGGCCAGTTGCCGAAATAATCCTTCCTTCGTACTACGGTCGACGCTGACAAAGGAAGAGCGCGGCATGGAATCGCGAAATCGCGCGGGCAACGCGTGTTTTCGCGCGATCGTCGCAAACTAGCGCGCGTGTAGGTTCGTGCGACGAGGTACGAAGGGCCTGGCGGCGATAAAACCAGTCACGAACATTGTACACGGGGAAAACATACGATAGCTACTTCTGCAGAATTCTGTGGTGCGCGGTTGTGTGGTACGCGCGCGTGTACTCGTGTGCGTGCATTACACGGAAGCACGGAACAATGCGGTGCCATTCATGGTAAAAGAAGAAGCGGTTGAATCACCCGCCCGCTCGGATTCTACAGGCTTATTCAAACGACAAGCTGCCGGAATAATCGAAAGAACCGTGCGGAGATGGCGATACGAGATTCCTCTGATCTCGCGTACTCCTCCATGCTTCGATAAATTCTCTTTCGCTTCGAACCGCCTCGCTCGTAGATTAGATAGCTCCATTTCACGGATGCTGTAAGCCTGTTAGAAGATTGGTAGGTTTCCAGGCGCGTAATTGCAGCCACGCAGAAGGCGTTAACCCTATGGAATCGTAACGATACCAATTCCGCAGCGAATACGAATTTATATGTAGAAACGTCAGCTTGTAATTACGGGCAGGTAAGCGCGCCAATCGGAAAGCGAGAGAGAGAGAGAAAGGGTGAGAGGAAGGGGTTCTCGGTGGAATTTACAGAATTATAGCAATTTATACCGGTGGCACGCGCGCTCTCCTCGCGCCTGCATAACGATACGTGTCCGCGTCTCGACTGATTTACAACGTTGTTGAATAATTATTTAGTGAAACGTTGCTGGTGTACGCGATTTCCCCCGTGAGTACAACCCGACGATTTCCTATTACCTATCCCGATGAAATATCGCGTCTCTGTTAGGCCCGCGAGGAAACTGCGAAATCGTGTGTATTTGCTCGGGCTCGCTAGTAATAACATTGCGGTCTATGACTGGAAGAAGGAAATAGTCTCTCGCGGGCCGTGTTATAAAGTTACATGCCGATCACTGTAACGCGATACATTGCATCGGTACGAGAAACAGTAGTTAGAGATCTTACTAAGGGGGCAAGAGGAATTAAAAAGAAAAAAAAGAGAAAAAGAAAAGAAAAAAATAACAGCGTGTGGCGACGGTGAAAACGGCATTGATTCGCCTCCATCGACTTTATCGTCTGATCGTAAAATTGCATCGTATTCCTGCCGGAAAGAATATAAAACATAGAGATTATAAATGTAGACTACGTGGGAAAAATCTGATAAGTTTACTCGTGTTGACTTCCTAATTTTGATTCCATTTGATGGCTACAAGGGTATACATTACCTGTACATACTAGTTACATGAATATTCGGACACGGCTCTGTCACTGTATCTGCTGCTTTATGTCAGAGAGGATGATTTAAATAAAAACAGTTTCGTATACGGACAGTTTTAGCAATTTGTGATTGGTTGACAAGGCATTGGATTTTAGAACTGCTCTGGTATGAAAAATAAAAAATGTGACGCATCGTATTCTTTCTTCTCTTCCTCGATTAATATATTGGTTAAAATTAACCTGTAGAAATGCCAACTGCGAAAAAGCAACGAGTTTTAAGTCGATATCGCTGTTTTGATTCGTCGAATTTTTGTTCGGACGATCAAAAGCCACGGTACTGTCAAGCTCGATCGATTTTACAACATCGCTGTTTCATTCTTTCCATTAAGATAGCCGGCGCACGATCGTTCAGCATTATCCTCTGCAAGGCTACCGCTTTCGCCAATTTTCGCATTTCGTTTTCGTACTTTGTGTTCTTCGCTTTTCCTTCGTTTTGCTCTTTCTCGGTTCTTTGATCTCGCGGATTTTTAATACGGCGAATTATTTTTAGATTCGTGTGGTACGCGATACACGCGAATTTGCTCAGCTTGCGTTCGCATTCCACTGATAACGACCAATCGATGATTTTAAACACGAGTTTTAATATATTTGTGGAGAACGAGAAAGATAAGCGGAACTGTCCATATTTTAGGCTCAAGGTGATTTTTCTTTTTTTTTCTTTTGTATTTTTTTTTTTATTTTTTATTATTTTTATTTTTACTACAAGAGTTCGGTTCTCTAATTTCGCAGTGAAATTCATCCTGTTCGATAAGATTGAGATACGATGCTTGCGGTGCTATATCATATTTCCGAGCACATGTGCTTGTTCTTAGCACTGTTGCCTGGAAAATCCTTGTAATCCCCATAAATTATAACAATGTAACAAACGAGACCGTGAACGTGTCTCACGTACCTTGCGAACAATCGCGGATAAATGAAAATTTCTCGCGATCCCTTCCACTGTTCGTCGAATCTCGCTATACGTATGTACATACATATAGCCGCAGCGTGAATTTCACTTTGAGCAGACTTTTCGCGAAATATCAACTTTCACTTATCCTTTAACCCGCAGATACGTACCTTTTCCAGTTAAGTAGAAATAACGAAACGTTAGGTTGTTGGAAAAGTTCGTAGTCTTCTGATTATGAATATATCGTATATTTCGTACGATAGAGTTAGAAGAGGATTTCCTATGACGAATTTCTGCAAAATATAACAATTCTAAGCTTAGGATTAGGAGTTGAAATTCCGAGTTAATTTAATTAAAAAAAGTTCGATTTCTCTTAAATGTAAAATAAAATTCTCGCAAATTTCACTTTCATCGTCTTTTTATCAGAGCTTGAAACGTTCGAAGTTTATTAATAGACTTCGCGCTAATTTTTCCAGCTATCAGCACAGTCAATTCCAAGTACTCTATTATCGCTCGAACTGTCAATCAGCTGGACGTTTCAGCTCTTGATCTGTCCATCAGCCATTTTCATTCTATTCGTCGTCCGATGAAATCAGCTGGCAATTAATCAGGCAAAAAGTATTCCGAATGACGACCACGTCATTATATGTACTTGCAACCGCTGTCCGTGCTTAATCATATTCGTCAATCTGACTCCCAGTGACTTACGCGTACACGTGTTTTAATCCAATTACAAGACACTGTTACTTGCTGCCGCTGTTATCCGAGCCGTATGAGAAAGTGACACATTTACGTCGTGGTTTCCTTCGCATTTGGAATTCACGCGCGCCTTGATTTTCGTTCTTTACGTATCTACGTCACTGTTTGCACAGCTATGAGTACCGTATATAAATATTGAAAATACTTGCTTTACTTTCACAGATACGTATTTTTACACCATTTTTCCCGCTCGTAATTTAATTAAAGACAGTCAATTAAATATCGGATAAAAAGAAGTCAGCTTACTAAGAATTCTATTGATAGCTCGGCACAATACATCATCGTTTAATTTATGCCTATCGATGAGTCACATTTTATTACCCGATATTAAACAACATAACTCACTCTAGATTGGTTCCATCCAGCTCCGACCTCCGGAAACCGCTGCAAATCTCAATCACAAGGAAACTAAACGAATCAATAACCCTACCGTAAGGTTAATCGAATTATTTTCTCGTTGCTATTATTTTCTTTCTCTTTTTACTGCATTTAAAGTAGCTATATACACGATTTTCTCGTTCTATCGGTATCATATCAAAAACTAGTGTCGCTTCGATATACGCGAAATTTTTTCGTGACGAGCTCAAGATCGAATCTTAAGATGACGAAGCTTGGTTGGTTGGCTGACCCGAATGAAAATGATCACATCTCACCGATATATTTTTGCGTATCGTGTCTATGCAGCTTCTTCGTCTTGAAATCTCCCACGAACGTATAAAAATCTACATTCTGCTTGTTTCGCGTACATAAACGTCGTTAAGTAGTATGTGGACGAAGCGGGTAATTCCGGGTCGTGTCGAATCGAGGGAATTACGGGCGTGTAATTTTGGACGTTTGCCAGTGTTTCGCGGCCAAAACGAAAACGCCCGCGTGCGTGCGATTCCGCGCAATATCAGCGCAAGTGGGTCGTTACAGGCAGATCGCAAAGTCCGAGTGAAATTAAGAAAATACGCGTAGCAGGAGACCATCGAGCGGCGGCTGTCTGCCAACTATTTCGTCGGTACGTGAATGTTTACGACTGCTTCCCGTTTGATTTCCATCTAGATTTCCTCGATTCTCGTCTCCCTGTGTAAACTGAATTTTACTTTGAGCCATCCTGCATTTTATAGCGCGCGTGCTACTGCTATAACGAGCACGTAAAATCGCGGCGATTTATAATCTGTGAATTGTGGCTTTGTTGATGCGACTGTGTCGGCTAAAGAAACTTATTATATCGACGTTTAGGATGCTTCGTGAGTGTAGCGAGATTCGTTTAGCGTTAGATCGAGGAGCATTGGATGATAAATTTGTCCTATTTGGCTGCTGCTGCTTGCGCCAAGCTCTCACGTGCCACATGTTATTCGCGAGAATTTCCTGTTTTTTTACGGCCATGCGCTCGACTAAACCTTGTTTTTCGGACGAATGTTTTTCGGAAAAACGATCTTGTTTTTACTTGCTGCTAATTCTTCGTAAACCCATGACCGCTCTATTTCGTTTCATGCCCTTTGACGTGTGAAACGCGTTCATTCGCGTTATGATTTCGTAGAAATATTCCGATACTAGTGCGTTGCTAGAAGAATAGGACAAGAATATAAAGATACGTTTGAATTCTAAACACCTTTGAAAAATACCCTCACCGATTAACAATCTACCAAAGTAGGACAAAATTGAAGTTGTATATCCGCAGCATCGAACATAAAAGGGTCAATTAGGAAAATAAATGACTTCTCGGTAAAATCTCTCGTCCCGCCCCAAGTAGAGCAAAAATCTCTAGTAATTAATCGTTCGATGATTCGTATTAGTTAGCGGATCAAACTTCGAGTACGTTTCCCAGAAACAAGAAGGAATCGTATAAAAAGTGAGTCACCGTAACGTCAAGATAATCGTAATCGCGAATACGATAAACAGAGTCCAGTTACTCGATGGCTATTCATAGTCGCGTTCTTCGTGCGGAAGAAGTTTAACGTTTAGTCTTGTACACTGCAAAGACACAGTCTCTTAGGCAGTGTCTCCGCGTAGGGTAAATAGATCGTTGAGCGTACAGTGTACAGCTCTTCAATCGCGTTAGGGACAGACTTTAACGCAGAATGTTTGCGACCGTTGCTGGATGTTTTGGACAAGTGCCAGCTTTTCGATGCACGTATCGTCCAACCAAATCGCTTCTTTGTCTCCAAAATTGCACGCGAACGTCGTTTACGATCTTTCTTTGAAGATAGTCCGAATTTTATGACTCGTAGATGAGCAAACTTTGTCATGTTGCAGCGGGCACGCATCGTTCTCGCAAGCATACAGATAGAAATGAAGAGATAAAAATGCAGATATAATAATACGATAAAGTTCATCGGATATGCGTGCATCGTGCAGGTATACGTTATTGTTGTTATACGAAAGATTTTGCAATTCTATTAGCATCGTAACGAGGCACGACCGTCGTGATTATACCGATGAAACGCGAAACCTGCCTAAATATGTGTATTGAGAATGAGAAGTTATTCGCTGCAAATATATACTTAATAGCCATGTTAAACGTATGATAAATGATAAAGATGGTCGTATTGTATATCGAGGCTCGTTAACGTAATAAATAAGTAAATTGTTTAAATATCGCTGTAATCTGTAAATAATAATCTGTATGCAAATTTTCAGATATTTTTTATACTCTATCGATAATCGCGATGGTCGGATCTCGTAACAGTGCCAATGAAACTTCAATATGTTTTGTATAACACGAATAATATAAATATTCATGAAACGCGTCTGCGAGCTGTTCGGATGCTTTCGTGATTCTACGCTTACCTAACCGCGAATACGCGAAGAATTCGTTTCTTGCTTGCCGGCAACAACAACGATAATAATAATAATAATAATAAAAACTGTTTATCCGATTGTGCGTACATTCTCATATAATTTGATAAATTACTGAAACGCACGTGGTACGATCGGAAGAAAAACGAACGCTTTGCATCGACTGAAACGGCCCTCGGCGTTTCTGCATCGGTTACACGTTGATATCCGCATGATCGCCACGTGCCATAGATATCCGCGGTGCTTACTTACTTACTTTCCACGGAACAAAGTTCACGTGACGGAAGCGACGACACTCGTTAATCCTCGTTGAAATTCATTCGCGTTGACAACTCTAACAAAGATATTCGCCGACTTGTCGCACCTCGCGATTTTCCAGATTCTACAATCTCTTAGCATAAACCTGATTGTTCGAGATAAAAAGTTAATAAGGCCGTTAAGAAGCGCGATATAAGAAGTGTTGCGAAGAATTTTGCAGTCGACGCCGGTCGTCTCTTAAGAAGCTCGTAGAACGATCGGCCGGTTTATCGGAGCAACGTAGCAGCAATGAAACATAAATTTCTAGCTAGCCGCGCTCCTCGCGTTTCTGCTATTCGTGTGTGCACAGGGCCGTATAGTCGAAGTTGCAAACTCATTAACGCGTATAATCCGTCGTTTCTCCATTACGGAATCCTCTTCCACGAGATTCTCGGCCGTGGCACGTATAAACGCTTGAAAAAAGGTAGCAGTATTAATTCAACGTCGTATCGGCTGATGTGATACGACGACTTTTTGTCGCAATCACCTTGCGTTTAAAAATAACCTGTCTATTTTAAGCTCGCGTAACATTTCCGTCGCTATCGAGTCGGTTGTCGGACTTTCCGGGCAATTTATTCGCGGTGACGTACGCTTTTATAAGAACGCGAATGCATAATATCGTTTCCTTTACTTCGACAAGTGGCTACGTGTTTGTTGAAACGATTGTAGTGCAATCGCTTTTCCGCATTCCTCGCTCGATAGTTTTCCAGGCTGGCCGAGTAATCCAGGTATCGTCGATCGAGAACGGAAACCGATGTTAACTATTTTGTCGTTGGTTCGGCGCCACACGATTATAATTCTCGGTGTCTTGAATATACTTGACTCTTCGGCTTTGTGATTTATTTTAAGAATACGCGTGTTTCTTTCCGAGTCTCACGGCTGACACAAGAATCTCAAATATACTATATCGCATCGATTTTATAAATTGAAAACGAACTACGAGTATGGAAAATTGAAACGAAGACCGTCTGTACGCTACCGATTAGAAATTTGAAAATTCTTACGCGTTAAATAGAACGCAACGATTTTTAACAAAAAGAAAAAAAAAAAACGAATTTCTGTTAATTTCAGCATATAGTATACTTACCAGGATAAGCGTCATAAGGCAAGAAATTGCATTTCGAAACTACGTTAAGTGGATGCGAGTCTGACACGGCGCGAATTAACAAGAGAGAAATTAGCAAATTCCAATTCTATAGACGCAATAAAGAAACCGATTGCGAATCTTTGATTTATAGAGTAATTCTTGTTTTTCAAAACGTCAGTCTTAGCCTAGAACGAGTATAGGTATTCGAAGACAAGGAGTAGTAGCATCTTGAAAATATGTATGTAAATGGATGCGGGCCTGAGATCGGCGCGAAACTGGATGCTTGCAATATTTAGCAACACTTATCTCTCGGACATGCTCCGTCGATTAATTTATTTCGCCATGTAATTCGTTACATCCTCCCTAGAGAAGAGAATCCAGTGTTTTTCATCGCATGCACGATTGCATAATTAATCGAAGAAGCGAGTAAATTAACAGACCAAGTCGGTAAGACCTAGCAATTAGAAGTCTTCTTATTCGCCGCGGATCTATCTTTTTCGTACGCGTGTGCTCATCGTTTTTTGATTTATACAGGCTCGTCTCGCGTAAATGGCTGACTATTAATGTTCGTATTTAATCGAACAGACGCGTATCGCTCGTTTATCAAGTTCGCGGACGTCGATGCGTCGATCGAGCCCGCACGATAATCGACGTTTCCTTTTCAACGTTCGTTTTTTCGTTCACAGGCAGAAAGCCACCGTCGGCGGAATTCGACTCGCGTCGAATTGGCACAGAAATCGCAAGTTAACGCGAGACGCTTTATCGCAGATGGCAGGCGAGATCGTCGACATCGGCTCGCGAACTAGACGCGTTAACACGAAACGGAAAGACTCGTCAATTAGTGTCAGCGACGAAAAGATCTTAACGCGCGCCGGTATTTAATATTCCGCTATGAAGTACTAATTAAACTAGCGGCCAAGTTAAGTCGTGAGATTCCCGTAATTTACACCTGCTGCCGCCGAGATAATAGGTATACGCGTATTTAAGTGCTCGGAATGCCAGCCACGTGCTTCGATCTTTAGCTTTGCGAGACGCGATGTTGCATAGAAGAATTCTTTTAACGCTAAATCTACCACTGCGGTTACAAGTTGACCGTTTTCAAATTTCTACACAAATTTTACCGTATTTAAACGTTATCGTATCGCTTCCTAATCTATAACGTTTCATGAAACATGCATACCATATATTCCTCGGTATTTATTTCTAGTTTGCCTTTTTTTTTTTTTTTTTTCTAAGAAATATTTGTAGTCTGTTCTGCCTACCGTGGACGGTCGATAGGTATACAAGAAACGTCGGTAGGTTTAGCGTTAAAAAGATAGAGTTAGGAACGATTGAAAATTACTTTGTCGCGTATCGGCGGTTCTACGAACGATATTCGCTCCGATTTTTGCTTCGGTACGTCTCCTTATTCCTTCTAAATTTTCCTTATTTATTTCATCGCTTTCATCGTGGTCGCTCTTCTCTTTTTTTTTTTTTTTTCGAGAAAATTAATTAAAAAATCTCATGGTAATTCGTTACGCGTACCTGTGGAAAGTGCACTTATCCTACACCTACGTATCGGTGTTCGTTCTATTTACGCGTACTTACGTCGAACGTCGAAGCTGCGTCGTACACGAGACGACACCGCAAACTTGAATACTACAGCACCGGCACATCCGTATTCGTGTTACGGTGGTGGATGGAAGTTTGTAACGCGACAAATACCGCAACGTGTTACAACGATTATCCGTCGGAACTCGCGAGGACGACGCACGACGAGTTTTATACCCAGCCCGAGGGAATTGGAAAGAGCGAGGAGGCTCTCGATTCGATCAAAACACGCTCGCCTGTATAACAGTTTGTTTTCCACACGTGATACGTGTAATACGGGTTCTAACGCGCCTCGTCTCTACAGTATATCGTGTTACAAGGGGTAATTGAAGAACGATATGCATATACGTTGTACGAGATGTGCACGCGTGGGCATTGTCATTATCGCAGCCACACAGTACATACATTAGAGTGTTTCGTGTCGATATAATATATCACATTACTACTGTAAACTGTTCAGGGGTGTGGCTCTTGTTGGTCACCACAGGATATCTCGATATACACGCGTCGAACGTCGTATCGTTTACTGCGATTCGCCATGCGTTTATAGTACTTTCTTTTTTCCTTTGGTCGCTTAAATCGTCTAGCGATGGACTGGACGCTGGACTTGGATTAAACCGTGAGTCACAAGCAGCGACAATTAAGTCTCGTTCGCGGGGAAATATATAGCAGCTGTACCGATAGGAAGGAGAAAATCGCTTTATTTCGACCTTCTTCGTCACACGACGATACTTCCATTTCCATTTTATCAACGCTATAGATATTATCGTTGGTGCAGATGGGCTATATCGGACGTTGAGAAAGTTAAAGTGGAAAGAATTACTACGAAGAGCGCGACGAGTCCAGTTCCACTTAGAGTGGCGAGCGATTAATCTGCATACGCGTGTATCTGTAGTGCGCGATCGCGACGATCATCGCGTTAAACGCTCGCACGATGGAAATTGCCGAAAGAAAATTCTTTAAGTAAATCGCGCGAGGCTCCTTTTGCGAAAGTTCGATCTTTGACCGGGTAATCGATCGCTACGCGGCACGATCAGGCCAGCAAACGTCGACGCTGTTAGACGACGGTGGAAGATCAATAGCGCGTTCGTGTAGGCCAGAAGAGCAAGCTCGACACTCGCAGAGAAGAGTTATCGCTGTTTATCTAAACGATATGCACCGCGAGTGTTGACCCTGGGTTGCGTAAACGCATGCCTGACGCATACCGCCGACCACAGCACGCCGATTTGACTTCCTGCCTCGATTCCGGTCGTTGGCGATCCGCCGCAGCCACGATCAACTTTGCGAAAATGGTAGTGGAAACGCGTTAGAAAGAGGACCAGTCCGTGTGATTCCAAGATTCCATTAACGAGACGCGACACAGAGACCAAGAAGTGTCACGATGGAAATAGAATAGATCTTGCACTCGCTTGGTTTTGCGCGACGTCTATCGAAGGATGTCGGGCTTAAAGATGTCAACTGGTTTTTTACACTCGGATCGTATATAATCGTCGCTCGAAAAAGAACGCGTTCGTGGGTGGAAAGTAAATTCGTAGCTCGAGCGAAACCCGAAGTAGCTCGATGGATCCGTGTAGAAATCTTTACGACGTTGTAATTTATTCGTTTCGCGCTATGTACGGTAAGATTCGCAAGGGATCCTTTTCGATCGTACGTGACGTATTTGAGAGAAGGCGTCCAGCTTAAAGACGCGGACTAGATTTGTGGAATCGGACCGCGGTAATTGTTATTTGTATAAAGACGCGTTGATCGAGGAGGGTAAACGATAACGACGTTGCGCAATAAAATCGGGCCAAATTGAAAGATAGCGTCGGTAAGCGTTTCGAAGACGTATCGAGTTATCTTAGGTAATCGAAAAGCAACGTCATTGACAAATAACGCAAGTATGCGGTTCCACGTTGCTATTCTTAGAGTTTTATCGGACTGAATTTACTTTACGTATCAAGTGCGCGTTAAAAAGAACGTGTTTGCTTTTTCGGTCGCCTATGGGAACGTAACGGTCTCGAGGTGAAAATAAATTTGGCTGGAACGATCGTACTGTTCGCGTGACGAGGACTTTTTTCGTCTACTTTTAGACACGCGCGATCGTACGGTGGTCGGTAATCTCGTCGTTTAACGAGGAAGTTCGCTCACGAAGAAGGATAGTTTTTGTAGGTTTTAGTGCGAAGTTTGCGATGGTTTGAACGTATCGAGACGGTTTTAATAGCTAGGTGGGATTTCTGCCATCGTCGCTTTACGAGACGAGCAACTCAATTAGAGAAATACGATCTCTGCCAGCAAATATGGGCGTGACGTCGTTTATAAAATCATGGTGCCTTAATTATTTCGGGATATTGAACCGTGTGCACGTCATATCGTATTTTAACTATCGAGCAATCGAATCGCCGTAATACAAACGACCGAAGTAAACATCTGTAACAATTTACTCGCGCTTCCTCTCTGGAATTTTCCTCTCCACCTTTGGTATAGATCACTGCGTAAGGGTTTTTCACGATTTAAAGCAACGTTGCGGTTGATCTTTTGTGATCCTCGCCCGATGCTCCTTAGCAGCTAAACTGCTACAGTGGAAGACCATTTTTTTTTTTTGTCCTCTTTCTGAAACTCTTAGGAGTAGATTTAACCTTAGAACGGGACAAAAACACACGGGTAATTAGCGATTGAAAATTTGGAAAATTTCACGAGGCACGTCGAGAACGCGTATTACCATGAATCCTATCCGTACGTGTTAAACACGCTAACGAGATGCTCCAACAACACCTGAAAATAAATAGCACCATGCTGACGCGTCGTTCGTGAAAACTATCCACAACCACGTACCTACCAGTACCTATCCAACATTTTTTACAACGTTCATCGTCCGTACCGTGTCCCCTATCGTTAATTGAAAAAACCTCGACGGGGTCACGATCCTATCCGCACTTTTCAACCATTATACGCGATAAAAATCATCCGAGAGAAAGCGTATATGTCCGTTGAACGGATGATACATCGACGAAAGCCAACGCTTCGGCTGTATCCTTTCGGAGATGCGTGTACGCGATTATTCAACGAGGTCGAAAATTTCCAGCCAAAGTATAGAACGCAGCACGGAGTTACAGGAGTTGCGAAGTATTTTCTGCACGGTCGGTCGCCAACGTGGTTATCCTTGTTATCATCGACGATGTTTGGCGCTAGATATCAAGTTAGAATTACATTCGAAAACACTCGTCGAAGATCTTGATGCAGAGACGCGGGGTTACGGGTGATTTGGTTACCGCGAAAGGGTACCGCCAAGTATTTTCCACCAGGTCGCCGCCGCTATTTTCAGCCGAAGATTTTCACCGCCGACTAAGCGTTAAAGACAAAATTACGTATCGCGAAATCTGTCTGATCTCTCTTCGTTACTCTACTAAAAATGTTTTCTGTGTATCCTATTTTTTATATCTTCGAGACTCCATAGCGCGAGACGAGATTCGTCGCGACAAGAAGAGCGATCCACAGTCGTGACAGTTAACGATACATCGCGTGGCAGAGTTCGTCACCCGCGCTCCGTCAGGGCGACGTCGTCCGGCGAAGGCGTCCCTTTTGACGCGTCTGTTTGCCGGCGCGTCAAGTAAATCCACACACCGATGTACTTTCACCGGCGGCCATAATTAAATCCGAGTTAGAAACGTGGAACGAGTCGAAAGTTACACGGTACGCTTGGTGAATGACACCATGCATCACGCCAGGGGAAGACGTCTTTATTGTTGTCGCACGGAGGCTTCGTTGTAGGCCGTTGTGTAGCCGGCACACTCTCGCCTACGAGAGTCCGTGGCTCGTTACGTAATTGCAACAGGTGTGTCCCTGTCGACCCCGGCCACGTGTTTTTCCCCGCCGCGCCGCGCGTCGCGTCGCGTTTCTCGACCGCTCGAACGCGGAATCGTCCCGCGCCATCACACCACTGCGTTATTGTTCACCGAGAATTGATTAAGCTGCAAAATTACACTCGCCGTCGAGAATATTTTTAAACGTCTTCGTGCCTGTTGCGTCGTCGTTGTCACGATCGTTGCGTTTCGCGGCGCACCGGTTCTTCGGCTATGGTTGTCGCAACGTGGCCGCGTGTTTCGACGAGCTATCGTTTTGACGAGTATCGTACGCATTTCGGTCGTCGTTTGATTAGACGAGACGCAGATCTTTCGTTCCGACTTGGTCGCTCGAAGTGAGTAGAGTTTGAAGGTTCGTCGCGAGGTTTGTCTCTCGCCAGACGTCAGTAGAAATTTCCTTTGGATTTCGTTGCTTCGACGTGTTTGCGAATTCGAGTTGCCTGCGATCTGTGACGAACGAAACGTGTAAGAAAGACACCTATCTTCGTTTAGATTCTTAAGATACGAAAGGATCACGCGGCAAGAACATGGATGCGCGAAAGAAAAATCGTATGACAAGGGCTGGAAAAAGAAAGAAGAAAATGACATTGGCAAGCAACTTGTTTGAGATCATTCTCTCGGAATACACCGGTGAAACAATAGGACAGACGCGATTCCGCGTGCCCGGAGATCTTGTCCGCTGACGTACGACCATCGCGAATGAGTCGGATCGATGCGTTCGACGATAAAGCAATCGAATCATTGACGGATGCTCTTCGTCAACCGCAAATTGCCACGTTTTAGTCGCACTGCTCCGCGTTTCTGACGTAAGATTTCCGGCAGATCTTCGATATCCGATTTCCCAGATAATAGCTTAATGCGCAACAGCAGACTCTTCGATGTTAGGCGTGACTCATTTTTAGCCAAGAATTTAAGAGCGAGGTTACCGCGGCAAGACAAACCGTATTAATAGCGATTCGTCTGGCCGTAGGTTGGAAAATTCTACGATCGGTAGTAGTGGAAAAGGAGGAGAATCGGAGGGAATTGGAAGGCGTGAACGCGTTGGAATCAAGGAACGTTTCTATCGTTTTAGGGATATCAGTTATTATTAGCCTCGCGCAGATGGCACACGCAATGACTCAGGCTAGAATAAAGTGGCGACCGATGATAAGTGGCAGCTCAGTGAGGAAGATAGCGTGGAAATGACACTTCTAAGTCGAGCACTTGTGTCTAATTGCGCGGCTTAGGCTAATTTTTCAAAATACTACGAAGATAAGCTAAAAATACACGAGTGCTGCACGATTCACCGATCGCGTGCTTACAACGTGTATCCGTTCATCGAGAAGTCAGATGATAAAGATAGAACGTACGGATGGAGTATCGTCGTTTCTTTACTCTCCGTCGTACACGTATTTTCTTGTTCGATGATTCGACTAATCGACATTTTCCTCGATCCCTTACAATAAATATACGAGCGATCGGTGCGCGAAGCCTATCGTGTCACATTTCACACCAGTGTGCCGATACAGCAGCAGCGTGCTCGTAGAAAGTACGCGCGATTTGCTATTGCCAAAAGAGCAGCGTGTTCGAACTGTACCACGACCTTGATCGTCTTCGTGTTCGCGCAGCTTTTTCATAAAATTCCAATTCCAAGAGAGCAGACGTATTTTTAGCGCATTGTATCCTACGCCTTTTATCGCCGTATTGTAAAATATCGAACGATCTACCAGACAAGAACGCAGAAACGTTGACACTTGCCCTTCGACCTGTTAACCGAATCGTTTCTTCACCAGACACGCGTTCGAACGCGCTGATAGCACGATCGAAACCAAATTCAGTTCGTATAATAGGAGGAAAAGAAATATAACGTGAAAATGACAAATTGTGGTTGTAGGTGAGCGGGAGGGAGGCGGTGCTGACCGGTGGCGGCGGCGGCCATGCGCCCCGGCCCGCCAGTACAGCCGAGCCGCCGCAGGCCTCCCCGTCGCCAGGAAGTCCCTCAGGAACGCAATCGACGGCACCGGCTAGATCAGCCGCAACCGCTGCGGCCATACGGGAACAGCTCACGGGCCCTGCTGGTGTTGCTGCTGCTGCTAGCCAGCAGCCCTCTGGTCCTGGGCCTGGCCGAGCCGCCAGGGTTACCCGGGGCCGAGTGGCAGCAGGCGCTCTCCAGGCATACGTATCCCAAATCAACTTCCACCAGGTCTATACAACCGAGAAAACAACAAAATCTTACCATTGGATACCTCACGGCCATCAAAGGCGGCCTCAAAGATCGTCAGGGTCTTGCCATTTCCGGCGCCTTCACCATGGCCCTTGACGAGGTGAGTTTCCTTTTTCAATTGTTGCGTTACCACGGGGAATCTTTATTCACCGTACTCTGTACGATACAAGAGGCGCTTCGGTTACTCGTTTCTTCCAACGTATTCGTACGATCCGAAGTTCGGGAAACGATCGTTCTTCCTGTTCGCGTGTCTACGGTACCGTAGTTTTACGCATCTCGACGAAACAACTCGGAGAAAGGAAGAAAGCTACAGGTAGTAGTATGTTTCTCGCGAAAGAAGGAACGCGACTCGACGGCTAGGTAGTCGTATTTTAGCAACAGCCGATGTATAAATACGGAGGATATTCGTAAAGAGCATCGGTGTTTTCAATTTTCTGCGGCGATTGGAATTTTTCCACGCCGCGGCTACCAAATACCCGTAACATTATCCAGCGAGCGCTATTTCCTCTGGAAATGGAAAGCATTACGCCGTAACTTATAGCCAATCCGAAGCATCAAGATACGACCATAGAAACGTTTATCTAAACACGCATTCCACACGATCCTAAATATAACCCTCGCGCATCTCGTTAATACGTGTTCACGAAGCCGATCAAGATAGCACAGCATGGTCAATGAAACACGCAACGGTTCAACGAAGCAGAACCTCGTTTCCACGCTAAGGCGCAAGAAGACGTTTCGCCAAACGGCCGGCTTTTTTCTCGCTCGATTTAGTCGAACTCGTGGCTCGTTAGTTTCCACGTGTTCTCGCGTGTGTCACGGTACGCGTGGAAATCGGTTGCAGCTCGGATACGGCCGCTGGGTTGTGTAATTACGGTAGCCGGTGGATCCGGCCGCAGTTCCCACGTATAGAGGCCACGGCGCGCGGCGAATCCCGAACCGGCCGAAAAGTAAGGTCGGCCCAATATCGCGGGACCCCTGTCTCGAGGTTTTTTCCTGCGGGCGGTCAGCGGCAGGCAGGAGCGCGCGGTGCGGCGTTCCACGGTCTGGAAGGCTCGATAATTCATTGGAGAGGATCGGCGTGCGCGGTCGCGAGTGCGCTCGCGCTCACCAAGGACCGTGAGATCGTTTTCGCCGCGCGGCGAACCTCTCTTCTCTCGAATAAGAAAAAAGAAAAAGAGAAAGGTGCGCTCTCCGGCTGCAGCGGGAGCTGTGTGCAACGTGCGGAGTGACCCGGCATCTCTCTCCCCGGAGATGCCGATTCGTGCGAGAGTTTAAAAATACAAGACCGGCATTATTCGCCGGTCCGCCCACGCGTCCGCCGACGAAACTGCGCGCTCTCGCAACCGTGAGAAGAATTCGCTCGCGATCGAGAAACCTTCTCTCCTCCCTCGATCTCCCTCCTCCCCTCTGTCTACCTTCTTCCTCCTTCACCCCCTTTTACCACCCCCCCCCCTTCTCCCTCTTTTTTTTCCTTTTCTTTCTCCGCTTTCTCATCTTTCGCGTGTACCTTCTTCCACGTTTGCTTCTGCTTCTGCTTCTTCTTCTTCCTCTTCTGCTTCTTCTTCTTCTTCTTCTGTTTCTTCTTCTTCTTCTTCTTCCTCCTCCTCCTCCTCCTCCTCCTCCTCCTCCTCCTCTGCTGGTGCCGAAGAAGGTTCGTTCGTTCTCTCCCTTTTTACTTACTTCGGAACCAGCCGACGCGCGCTCTTCTGCAACCTGCAACCGTAAACGCGTAGAAGGGGTCCAGGGGCTGAGAAACCCCTGGGAATGGTCGAAATAACCGGCCGATCGTATCACGGCCCACGTATCCGGTTCTACTCGTGGAAATAACAAGTTACGTCAAAGATGGATTGCGGTTACGCTGATAATTATTCGGGGATACTGGTATCTCACCATGGCCATCGGGAACCGAACGTACGAGAAGCTTCTTTCTCGCGCCTTCTCCCCCTTCCCCCGCGCGAGTCGCGCCGTTTAAACTTACCGCCGCGCCGTTTCCAGAATCGCAACTTTTTTCCATGCTTCCGCGTACGAAATTCACCGAGTGGATTTAGACGTTGCGATTTAGACGGTGGATTTATCAACCGTTTATAGACTAACGATCGAATCGTTGCGACGATAAAAACGTAGCTGCCGTGTTTCGAAAGAGGAAAGAAGATACACTCGCAAGCGCAAGAGTTTATTACCACGAATAATCAATGATCTATGAATTTAAAACACTTTCGAACGTTGTCCATGCGTTTGTTTATTCAAATTACTGGAAAGTTATATTCCCACGAACAGTAGGTAACAAATTTTTTAGTTAAAGATGCGATATCTTGGAACGTTTCTTAAATTTTGTTACGAACTCTGTAAGTAGAATAATACAATGCGACGGTTACGAGACGTAGAATTTATATATATATTTATATATGCTTAATGAATCACGCTATCCAACGAAGCCTCGGCAGAATTCGAAATACTTGAAACGTTCGGTCGGTGGTCGATCGAAAGGAATAGGCGAGCACGAAAGGAGTAACGAGCGGTGTGGTGGACGCACGTCGAAAGGTGCAGGAAACGAGCTTTGCGCGCGTTTATTTATGTACTTGGACACGCTACGCAAGAGTAAGCATCGCGATCGCAATGTCGGCCTCTATGCTCGTTCCTTTGGACATAAAGCTTAGCTCACACACGCGGATATTCCACTGCGTAGTTGGAAATACTCGCGTATTTTTATATCGAAAGAGGAAAGTGGCGCGAGTGAGGATATCGCGGTTATTTCTGCGCGTGGTCCGTTGGACGACATTTTTATTTCGTATCGGCTTCCAGCGACCGCCTCATAACGACGGAATAATGCGGACCGTATTTTTAGCCGCGCCACGGTGAAAGTTTTTCCACGATTGGGTATCGCGACGCGGTCACGCTCGCTTCTAATATATTCGAATCGGCGAGATCGCCGATGGTCGAGGATCGCGCTGCTCGAGATTGTTAACCCTACCGTTTTCCTCCGTATGACTCAGAATTATAATTACCAGTCGAACGTTCGAATAGTTTCCACGGCCATCGTACTTACGTTTTGACATAGCTTTCGCGCATTGCGATCTTCAATGGCGAGTCAAATATTTCGGAATTTGCAAAGAAGGTATCCGAAGGTACGAAAACGCGAGGAAGAAGCGGCGATACCGCAGCGAACTGAAAGAGACGTTTATCGAGTAATTAAGTTACCTTGTGATAATCGCGTCAAGTATTTCCAAGTCTTTCGAGGTACTGGTCGAATAACGAATAAAAATATCGCGACGTTATTGGGTCGTTGGTTGGTAATTCATGACCCGGTTTCGGACCTTAATATTCTTGAAATCGACGGTTACAAGAGTACTACATCGCAGCGTCTCGTCGTCCGCGCTTCTCCTAACCTTAATACATTCGATTATTACTTAAACGTAAAGAAGCTACGGTAGTTCTTATTCGACGAGTATCCAGAAAAGTAAGAGGATCGTTTTCATCGATCCGAATCGGGGCCTTCGATTAACATACGTACATAGTCGTTTTCGTGTCTCTGCGGACGTCGAAGAAGGAAAGTCAGCGCACGTGAATCGAGCTTAACGCTTACCTGTCCGCTCGTTTCAATGGTGTACGCAGGTGCATTTTACCTCGCTGCTGGCGATACTCGCGCAGGAGAGGGAAATAAAAAATTCTGGAATTCGCTGTGACGCACTCCCACGATGTAAACTAGTTTCACGGCGGGCGATATCTGTAAATAGGGAACGAGATCGCTTCGAATTCGACCGGTCTCTCGTTAGCGATTCGATTATATCGCCGAGGCTTTTTGCGATTAAGGTGATCGCTCGTGGCAGCTGCTGCATACGCTCGTGATTCATCCGAAACGATTTCACCCGTCGAAGAATTTATCTCGCCTCCAGTAGCTTCTTTCCATCTTTCCAGACCTAACTTCTTTTATTTTATTTTATTTTAGCTCCGTTTATCGAAACGAGAGAGCCTAGTTAGAGTCTGATTAAACGAACGCTCGCGAACGCTGAATGTACTTACGCGGACGCGAATGTCTGTTCTACTCGTACGACGAAAAAATCAAAAAATCATCGATGCGGTATAAACGAAAAATTATTAATCGAATGTTTGCAACCGCGTGCGATACGCGTCGTTAGGCTTCCGCTCCCATCCTTTTTCTCCTTTTTTTTTTTCTTTTTCTTCTGCATGGATACGACGTATCGTGGCAAAGTCGTTCTCATCGACCCTGAAGGTTGGCACTCGGTCGTGCACAGCCTTCCACGACCGGACGCCCTTCAATTGCTCGAAAATAAGCTGATTGGTGAAACCCTGCCAGTGGCAACAACGCAAGTGTACACTGCCTGTGAACATTGTTTCACACTCGGGCAGCTCTTCGCAGAAGTCAGACCTTCGACCTTACGCCTTTTAATGGGATTGATATAAATGTTGCCTCTTGTCGACCGCCAATTTTCTGGTCTTATAAATATAGAGTAAGCCTATGCCTGTAAATTGAAACCCATTAGAAAGATTTTGAAGCTTTAAAACTTTAAACGATATAACAGAAACATGCGTTTAGCTAGAAAATCAGATACAAGAATAATTCTGCCAACACGACAGTAATTGACAACGCGCGTAATTTAAAAATCGCTGCCCTCCGAGAGATAGCAGAGAGATTTAACTCGTCGTATTATTTCCCCTGTAGTCCTCGACTCCGATTATGGCGATAAATTTCAACTTTCACGTGCAGTCGTGAAAAAAAAGAAGAAATAAAAAGTTGCAGAAATAAAGAAGAAAGAAAAGCAGGCGCTTATTATTATACGCATTCCTACGGACGAATTCGGCGGTTGTTGGGGCAGGTGCAAAGCCAGGAATGCGAACCATCCAACGGGAAGAGCAATGATTTTTTATAGCGTCTTCGAAACCGCTTTAACGGTTCCTCTCTGGTCTGAAGCGAAGCTACGCAAAAATTCGTCGGCTTCGCGCGTAAAGGAATCATCGCGTTTTTTTCTGATTTCATCGGTACCGCGCTCTTGATCGCTTTCGTTGCGTAACCGCACGATGTGTGCGTGTACGTAATTGATTACGTCTCGTAACTTGTTCCGAGAACAATGCCGCGAGATGCGTGAGTATAATTAAGCCATCGACTGCCGGTACTCCTCCACGCGACTGATCCGATCTGCAAGTGTCGACGAAGCTGCTACCGCGATTATTGCACCGTCGTCGTCGTCACAGTCTACGGTTACTTCCCCAACTAGTCATTGTCTAGGCAGAATTTGAAAAAATTCATGATTACGCAAACAACCGCGTGGGTGATTGGATTTTTTTACAATTACAAAGAAACTAATCGGTGTCTTCTTCTCTGCTAAAATTCTTCCTTAGAAGGAAAACGTTCAACGTTCGCCAACGATACGTTTAAACGATACGTTCGACCGTGGTCGCTTTAACCGAGTTTTTCAGAAGCTAAAGCGATCAATTTCAGTTTTTTTTTAAATCAATTTTTCGATTTTATTACACAAGTACGCGGTCGCGAATACGTAATATCGTATTCAATCTTTGTAGTATGCGATCGATCGACGACGTACGGAGCCTCGAAACTGTTTCCCCGTGGAAAATAGGAAATGTGACTTGTTGCGTTTTTTCGTCGTATAGTCGTCACATGCTACAGCAATAATCTTGTGTACTGACGCTATGTTCTACGAAGAAACGACACTCGAACAGCGTCGGTTCATAAAAGAATTTATTGGTTGTTTTGAACCGACGAGATTATACCAGTACCAACTACCTGGAAAAGTATTGTTTGTTTGGATCGAGATTTGCATAATAAGGTAGCGCACACGCCGCTTCGTGCTGTGTACAAACGCGAGCCGGATACAGCGTGAGAGTGTGGAAGGAATGCTCGCGAAGAACCGGGACACATGGCGCGAGTAACATTACGAATTGAACTTTAATCGACGTTCCTGCCGGGCAGAAATTTATTCCGACGCGAAAGGAATACCATCGAAAGTCGAGAGCCGAGGAAAATCGATTCGTGCGCGTATTATGGAACACTATAACTAACAATAAGCTGAAATATCGTGACCATTATCGTAACTCTTTGCTCTCGCTAATGCCGGTACCTATAATACACTGACTTTTATTAATATTCTGATGCCACGGTGGCATCACGGCGTACGAGAAATTATTGCCTTTCGTATATTTCTTTGTATTTATCGTGAATTTATCAATACGTACTTTCACTAAAAATAGAAATATCTATTTAGAAACGACCGATCAGGATCTAAAAGAGTCTACTCGAAGAAATTACTTTATTTCCTTTCTATTTCGCCCGATGTTATTAGCGAGCGAACGATCAAATTTAATAGATAGGCGAATCGCATACGAAATACCGTTTCAATTGCCAATCAGTTATCGTACGATCGATATTGTTATTGTATATCATTCGATTCTGGTCCCGTGATTTATACGTCGCGACCACAGCGTTCGTCGTCGTTGGGACGAGAGTGAATATTCATGACAGCAGTTATGGTAACACAATTAGTTCCATTAAACCAGCCGACCGAGGGCATTACTGGAAACAATTAAGTCATCTAAGTATGCTAACCTACGGTTCACAACGACCGCCGGCCGCTATCCCGTGACATCGTTCAATTATTGTAATTCAATATCGTATGACGAAAGATTGCAGGCCTTGTAATACGCGTTGCATAACACTTATGACGATTACGCGAAACGACCATAAATTTGCATATTCCATCGTTGAGATTGGAGTTTGACACACGGTAATCCGATAAAAACGGGTTTACAATTAAACGCAATTCCTTGTTCTTATTGTTGATCCTTATTTTAGACCAACCATAAATACGCGTGTTCCATCGATTGGATTTAAAAATTGTAACAACGTTCGTAGAACTTGGCTTATCATATTTTTGCCTCGCGATTACTCGANTTTCACACAATTGTCGATTTAATACAATCTTTTGGCTCGACGTTTGTTTTAGATCAACTACAAATACGCGTGTTCCATCGATTGGATTTAAAAATTGTAACAACGTTCGTAGAACTTGGCTTATCATATTTTTGCCTCGCGATTACTCGATTTCACACAATTGTCGATTTAATACAATCTTTTGGCTCGACGTTTGTTTCAGATCAACTACAAATACGCGTGTTCCATCGATTGGATTAAAAAATTGTAACAACGTTCGAAGAACTTGTCTTATCATATTTTTGCCTCGCGATTACTCGATTTCCCATAATTGTCGATTTAGTACAATCTTTTGGCTCGATGCTTGATTTAGATCAACTATAAATACGCGTGCTCCATCGATGGAATTTAAAAATTGTAACAACGTTGGTAGAACTTGGCTTATCATATTTTTGCCTCGCGATTACTCGATTTTACATAATTGTCGATTTAGTACAATCTTTTGGCTCGACGTTTGTTTCAGATCAACAATGATCCGAACATATTGCCAAACGTAAAGCTGGTGATGCGATGGAGCGACACGAGGGGAGAAACCGTGGAAGCCACCAAGGAAATGATCGATATGATCTGCGACGGGGTTGCAGCCTTCTTTGGACCAGAAGGCTCGTGCTACGTTGAAGCCATAGTCGCTCAGTCCCGCAACATACCCATGATTAGTTATGTAAGTACTTCTAACGCTATTTAAGACAACGCTTACTCTGCACTCTGTCTCAACGAAACTGGATTTTCGTCCGACGGTTCGTTAATTCCACGCTTAGTCTAGACAGCAGACGTTTCGATAGCTCAGCTTTTTCTTTACGTATCCTACATAGATGTACTCGAAGTAATTGATGCTTACTTTGAAAAATATTTGAGTACCATATCAGATCGCAACATACAACGCGTCCAATTTTGTTACATTAATTTTCTAACTTTCTAATTTCAACGTTTCAATCTTTTTACACGTCATTTTATACATTGTTCGAACACTGGGTATTTCCTGTACGTGCGATTCCAATTTTTCAACTGTTGGCGAAAGAAAAAAGTAAAAGAAAATTCGGCCATTTTTTTAGACGATACGCGATATAATTCGCAAAAATATTAAAATGTCCGTTAAAATAAGAAGTTTAGGAAATCGATGTAACAAAATCAGACAGACACACACACACACACACACACACGATGTAACAGAACATGCTACAACTTAATACAACAAAGTATTTCTGTGGAAAAAAAAGAAATCTAGCAGTGTTCGACTAAGTTTCAACCGCATCTACGATCCTCGAGAATTGCATACTTCGTTCTTACCCCTTTCTCGCTGAAAAAGCCCTCGTTATTCCCTCATCTGCGTATCAAATACTCCGCCGCTACTGAAATAACTCAACGATCTTAAAAATAGCAACAGACGGCCCGAAACTACCTAAGAATCCTCTTGATGTCACGCGAGTCGATCTCTTCCCGATCACGGGTGTAGGTCTGAAAGGTTTGTTCGTCCAAAGGCGTGAGAACGCAGTAAGAGCGCGGGGTTGCAAGGTGGCGAGGAGGAAGGTAGCGTGGAAGTTGTCGAAGAGGTAGAGGTGGTTAACGAAGACGCGGGGGAGGCGGATGTCCGCCGACAAATTGAACACCCGCGGCGTGACAATATAATTACGGGTTGCTTCCGCGCGCGGCTGTGTGCGTTTCGAAGCTTTCGTCCGTGCGACGTTAGGAACACGCGATGCCTGCCTGCGCTTCGGGGCTTCGATCGACCGCCTGAAAAATTAGCATCCTGCCTTCCTCTTGGACCCTCCGCCATGCTTCTTCGTGCTGCTTTTCGTTTTGCGGTGTGTAAGACCGCTCTCGCGTCGAAACTCATCGAAAGGTTTTTCTCAAGATGTAAAAAAAAGTGGTAATTTTACCACGTGCAATCCGGCCTGAACTATCTCACTCTGATTTCTTATTATCGTCCTCGCTTCAGATAGCTCGGCAGTGAAACTGGAAAAACTGCAAGGACCGGAAGTCGCTTTTCTCCGCGTTTCGATATAAACCCCGAGATAACTCGCAATATGGAATAAAGAACGGCAGATCGATTCCCATGTACCAAAAAAAAAACCGTTTTAGAAATATATAACATAAGCTGCATGTAACAGAAGAGTACACTGTTCGTACCCGATGAGATTTGTCTTGATTTCAAATTCGAGGGAGGAAAGTATGGAAATTAGATGGAATCAGATTTAGAGACCAGCTGCATCTGGCTTCGAGTTACATCCTGCCTATTAAGGTCTAATAGGAATTCTATCATCGTTTCGCTTCATAGTTTCGAACGGACCGTTTGTAAGTCAATGGTACTTAAGATGGAGCCACGTTAGTCCTAGGTTGAGCCTTGAACTATGGCTATCGAAGCTATCTTGGGTCCGAGTTATCTGGAGCCCGAGATATCTTAGACCATAGATTAACCTAGGTCCGAGGCTCGTAACGCAGTCGCCCGAACAGGATCTAGAAACGCATCGATCACCAGGCAAACCGAATCGAACCGGTTATACCCGATCGGGGTGGACACAAAGCGCGTGCATTCGATTCGGTGCCCCCGATCCAAGCCCTCGTGTCTTCCTACTTCGAATCACCTCCATCATAGTCTCGTTCGCGGTTTTTGACCGAGCACGAGCTCACGATCGACTTAAATCATCTTGACTCTGAGCTATTCTAGGCTCCAACAGTCGTAAGATTAGACCTCTGATCCCAGTTAAAATACTTCGTGGCGGATGACGAATGACCGATAGGCTTGCGTTATAAAATTAAGTAAGTGGTACACTTTCTTCTGGAATTGGACACTGCGACGACCGATGGACGCGACAGCGGCGCATCACGAGCGTCGACTATCAGCGTGAAATATATGAGAACCAAATGATTTTCGTCGATAACGTTACTTACTCTTCTGGTTTCTTACGATGATCGTGGATACGGAATTCTCATGCACGTGGATCTAAGGAGGATCTTGCAATCGTTTGCAGCCTATTTGCCTCGATGTTACGAGTCTGGCTGTTTAACGATGTTGTTGACATCATTGAGAGCCTGGCCATCGTATCAGCTGCTCGTGCGATGCCACTTGAATTCTCCTTTTGATCTTTTCTTTTTTCGATCCGCCTTTTCTACTCAGACTTGTCGAACCACGATCAAAGTTCCACGACGAGGTAGGGGAATTTATTACGTAACTCGATCGTAGACCGACTAACTAACTAGATGTTTCAAACATCTTCTACCAGATATCGTATCTTAAGCTGGATTAATTTTCTACTTCTTTATTTTCTGTCTTCTTTAAGACCGCAAAAAGAATCGTAATAAATATTACAGATTTATTTCGTAGAGCGCACCACGATGCGAGAAACCTCGATCGCCGCATAAATAATCGATTTGAAAAAGTACAAGAGAAGTTAGAATACAGCGGCGTCGCTGTAGCGCCATTACGTCACCATGGTACTCTCTCAACATCCGCAGGATCATAGAAAAATTCGCCGTCGAAGATTATTCATGGAAGAAACGATCAGGAAACGAGTGCTTGGAAATGTGCGGCGCGTCCGCCTGTAGCAATTTATAAAAACACATGTCACGGATCCGCATCTATTTTTAACCGGCTGATCGGTTAACCCGTCTGCTTGTACGCCTCGTTAATCGTCTGGAATCGTCCTCAGACCAGTCGTTTCCATGGAATTCGCCACTCGAAAAGTAGCACATTGGAACGAATTCGACGGGTCGTTTCTGGTGTCCTAACTTTTCGGTAATATTCCGATCCCCTTCTCGATTAAAACACGTTCGCCATCGCAGAAGCGAGAAGAATCTTCTCCGTCGATGCTGCGTAATTTCTCGACTCGGAAACGAAATTTTTCTACCGTGTCTTGTCTTCCAGTTACAATGCTCACGGACCGAGAAAGAAATGACTGAATCTTCGAGTAGCTCGTGAATTTTCGTGAAAGCGTCCCCGATGTCTCCTCCGCGAATGGAGCTGAATAATCCACGGAAAAGTCAATGCGGCGGTGTACAGTTATCAACACTCAGTCCAAGGCAGGAATGTTTGATGGAAAATTTTCAGAATCCCACGATACGTCGTGCTCGTGTCACGATGTACGGTTCTCTTCTCGCAAATTTAAATTTAACTCACGCGACTCGATTACGCGACGCTTGCGGAGGAATTAAAGAGCTACGGTACAGCCACGGTGCAGACGAAGAAAGATGTAATTGTTACGAGAGAAATGGACAGTTTTGGACGACAGGAATGGACAAAGCGATGCTCGTGTTACATCATTGACCAACTTCAGTTAGCAATTTAATAGTTTAGCAATTTCAGTTATCGTAGCGATAGTTTTCCTACGAAGTCGCGGTGTAGCATCTTACAGACGTTCGATCGTATTCACATCGAGACATCGAGACACGTTAATCCATGTGTTTCCTGAACGGACAAGTTTATAGCGTTAATTTATTCCCATAAGCTATTAACGATACAAAAGCGAGGGAAATCGGATGTTAGGTGGAATATTTTGTGCTCGCGTCTATTTTAAAGTCAGCTGAATTACACGGTTCGCTCTTAACGATTAACTCGCACGGATGAAACGATAGAATCTTTTCCTAGATACGATTATCTTGCATTGAAAGATCTTACCAACTGTTATGATAGTAATATCGACGTTGTTTTCATTGCGAATTCAGCCACTTTTAGTCGCCGGTAACGCGACGCTGTGGCAGTAACAAAGCTCCGACAGTGTCTCTATGAACTGATAGCTCCGAGTATTCCTCTACACGCGCTTTCAACCGTTTAAACTGTTTAGACCGAGAAAAGCTGAAGAACGTTTAGTCGATAGAAGCTGTAAGGACGCGTTCGAGGACTCTGTCGCGTCATTCCATCGATTCGAATACGAGAAAGTGGTACGCGGACGTAAAGAGACCTGCAGACTAATTTATGTTAATCGGAGGTCGTAAGAAAATGAAACGGCCACGCGAGAACAGTGGCGCTCGTCTTGGTGAACGAGGAAAGGGATCGGAGGAAGCTGGTTGACGGCGAGTATTATTCGTACGATAGTGGTTCGATAAATAGCCACGGAACGTGACCTTAGCTGGTCAATTATCGAGGGAGGCACGTTTCTAGAAAATCTCTCTTCTCCGCTGAATATGAATTCGTTTATTTTACATATTTACGTAACAGCCGTCTTACACAATAATTTACCAACTAATAATAATACCAGCGAAGCGACAAATGACAATTTATAGGTTATAAATTTCTCTTCGAAGATTTTACATTCGAGGAGATAATCGACTGATTGATAAATTGCATTGGTTGAACCGTGCAAAAGAATCCAACAAGCAGAATTTATTAATACCGATGACGCGTAAAATTTCCTCGATAATACGAATTGAATCGTTGGAAAGGAACCGAAGGATCGTTTCACGAATTACCGTACTCCTTTCGCTCGTCGATTCGAGCGTAGATCGGCCCTTGTGTGGCGTCCAGCGCGAGGGACGAACCGCGTGCGAACATAAAGAGAAGCACGCCGGCTTCTCGTTACTTTCACCTAGTTTCACTCGTTAGCGGGCCGAATGGAATCGGCCGCGAGACCAGAGGTCCTCCTCTCTCGCTCGCACGCACCTCCTTCAATTTCGACGAGGCTCGCGCGTTTTCCTTCCGCCGGATGTTTACCGGCGCTCGCGTGTACGAACTTCCGTTGGCTTATTTTCTGCCTGGCGGCGAAGTATCCGCCGCGCCGCGCGGCTATTTCTGGAGCCGACCAGCGCGAAAAACGTGCCGCTCCCACGCGTCGCTTTGTGATCGTCGCCCTCTTGAAAACTGCAAGCTTCTGCGACACATGACTCGCCAGATCTCTCACCTTCTTTTTCTTCTCTTTCTTTCTCTGACTTTGCTCGCGACCTCTTCGCACATGCAACGTAACGTCTCATAGCGGAGAAAAACGTTATTTATAGTTTATAGAGCAACGTTGGCTGGAATTCGGATCGTTTCTCTGGATTTTTAATTACCAGCCACGAACGTTCGTCTGTATTTCTTTGGATCGTAGAGCCTACCAGAAGTCTGTTTCTCTTCTGTTTCTTGATTTTCCACGGTTCGTTAGCTCGTCGCGAATATATAAGTAAGGAATGGTTTTATAACAGTGGTCTGTTATTCGACGATTATCCTCCGACGAAAATAGCGTTCTGTCTGGTATTCTCAAGGATTGAAAGATAATTAAACGAGTTTTAAATATATTTGAATAAACGAGCGTTGGAATAGAATTGGCGGAAGCGCGATAGTCGATGGGAAGCCAGAAACGAACGACGCCGAAGAGAATCGCTAAGGTCGACGAAGGCAATTGGAAACCGGCATTCTTCTCGTTCGATCAATCGGTTAAAGGTACATGGACGGACTAATCAATCCATTATCCACTTTTTCCCTATTCACGCATCACCAGAGCGAAATACCACGTGTCCGTGTCAAAGCCAGCCGACTTATCAACGCCTCGTCGCTCGTTCAACCTATCGATCCGAAGATTGCCGAGGCTGCAGCTGGAATTTTAAAGATCATAGCCCGCATAGTTGCGTTTGCCGCCTAGCTAAACGCAGAAACCAATCCACACGCGAATAATTCAAGAATCCTCCGAGCTCTGAACTCTCTTCTAGCGCATTCCTGCATACAAAATAGCCAACCACCGATACAATGCAGGAAAATACAAATCGTTGAAAGTCCTGCACGTCCGTTCGTCGAAACGAAAGCTTCGCAGGTGAACCCGGTTAGCGTAGACCACCCCGTACACCAAACGTCTGACCATTTAAGCGGATGGCCGTAGGTGGACCACAGAGGCTGTAACAACCCGCCTATGCCGCGTCTCGACATCTCGTAACCAGAGTGTATATGCGGGTATCGCGATCCAGTGGGAACTTTCGATAAGCACGCCGACTCGCTCTCTCTCTCTCTCTCTCTCTCTCTCGTGCTCATGATCCTCTCGACTCGGTCAGCACGCTGCTCCACCACGCACACGCATGCACACGCGGGTCACTGCATCGAGGTTGGTGCAACCACCTGTTGATTGCACCGGCCACCGAGTCGATGACGTCTCCGCGGATCGGAAAATTGTCGGCACGACGCGCTCTCGTGTATACATCTTGCGGCTAGACGCACGCTCGGATAACTATCTTCGAAGGGAAATTTAAGTCTTGCGAAAGAAAGCTTTGGCCGAGTTGAAAGGATCGGCAATTTGAAAGATCTCTAAATCGATAAATCGAGAATTCAGAAAGATTCTCGTGTTAAAAGATGGAATATTCGGAAGCTCTCCGAATGGAATATTTGAAAGATTTCCAGGTTCAAAGATTGGAAGGTTTTCGAATGGAAGAAGTTAAAGTTGCGTACCGCGAAGGGAAATTGCTTGATCGCAGCGTTTTAGTTTCGTTACTAAAATTCTTAGTTTTCGAAGGATCGAATGTTTGAAAGATTTCCAAGTCGAAGGATCGAATGTTTGAAAGATTTCCAAGTCGAAGGATCGACTGTTTGAAAGGTTTCCAGGTTCAAAGATTGGAAGGTTTTCGAATGGAAGAAGTTAAAGTTGCGTACTGCGAAGGGACATTGGTTGATTCCAGCGTTTTAGTTTCGTTACTAAAATTCTTAGTTTTCGAAGGATCGAATGTTTGAAAGATTTCCAAGTTCAAAGATTGGAAGGTTTTCGAATGGAAGAAGTTAAAGTTGCGTACTGCGAAAGGAAATTGGTCGATTCCAGCGTTTTAGTTTTCTTACTAAAATTCTTAGTTTTACTACTAGAATGTACGACTTTGCTCGACGAGATCGATCAGTTTCGCTTCTGCGTTGCTTAACCTAATTGCTTAATACTTGACGATCGTTGGGAAGATTTGACGCGATCGAATGCAGTTTCGTAAAATAATTTAGTAATTGCGAAACATCGTAGTTCGTATCGTGTTCTGGATCAACCACCGCCGTGATGACTCGCGAGCGTCTTCTATGGCCATAAAGTACGGCCAACTGAGATTGGCGAGAAATTCGAACGGTATCGATCCATCGAGATTGTAAACTAGAATCGAAGGAAGGAGAGTGGCGCGAGTTATCGCGACACCGTGGTAGAATCTGTGGCCAAGATTGCCGGCAATTTCGCGCGCGATATTCCCCGAGGGACCGCGTAAACGCCTCCACGTCGAATTACCCTTTCAGACCTTGCGTAACTCGATTTGAAGCGTTCGCTCGGCATGCGAGACTCGGCTGAAACCCGAGAGTTCGCCGTTGGTGACAATGTTCCTTTGAGCGGTCAAGAAATCGCCGTAAAGTCCTATTACCGCGTACGTAGAAACTGTACAGCGACGTCCATAGCTGCGGCGATCTGCTCGTCGTAGCCTACGACGCGCGTCCTTCTCTGTTTCTCGTTTTCGGCTCGTTTTTACGCCAAATTTCCAATTCAAATGACGCGTTCGCAATGACGATAAAGCGTCGTGCGACGCCACCAAGTAAACAACACGAATTACAGATATAAATTGCACGTGTCTCGTGGTGCTAGAAGCAAGAGCTCGCCAGAGGTGGTAAGCGCGCACGATCGCGCAGTAACGTTTTAATCCCTTGACGCTCTTATCTTTTGCAAATTTACGACGAATATACACGTACAAAGGATAGCGCCAGCAAGACGAATCTATGTTAGACTCGCGCTCAAATTTGCGCAGCCTTTGAAAAATTTATCTTCTTAAGCGACAGTAAGAAGCGTTAAAGTATGTATCGTGCAACATTATTTACAACCACTTCGTGCTTAGTAATTAAGTAAACGAGTAATAATTTCTTAATCCTCTGCTCGAAGAAACGCTTCTGCTTCTGGCGCAAACCGATCTTCGAGTCATTTTTGTCGTTCCATATCACCGAGCAAGTCCTCGATTTAGAAGATATTTAGAAGGGAACCGAAACATATGTTGGTCCGAGGTTCCGAACAAACATCTTCGTTAAATTTGCTACGTATCCGAATTGAACAAGCCGCCACGTGGCGAAGGAAGAAGTTTCTGCTTGCCAGGGCCCACGTGCCACAGGCGAAAGCACCGAGGGAATCGATCCAAATAATTCGCACGTGATGCGGTTGAGAGGTGGTTTTGGCAAAAACTGATGAAATCATAACGATCCCGCGGGAATGGAAATCGGCGACGGGTAACCGGAACCACGCGATGCAGCTTCGCCGCGAAAGGAGCAATATTATTGCATCGATGGCGTATTTGCATGAAAACTGCTGATTCCCCTGACCTTCGCGGTCTATTTATAGCCGAGCCTGTTGATGCCCCACGCACTCGAACGAACGCTTACCTGGTCCGGCTCACCGGTGTCCTACCTCGTCCAACTGACACGCGTCCACTTTTCTATCGGTAACTTTCAGAAATCCAGCGACGCGATTCAACTGGATGGAATTTGGCAGAAAATCTTACGCGTTGGCTCAACGTTCGTTATCTTAGCGATTCGATATTTCCATAGGCAAATTCAGTTTAGATTACATCAGGTACTTCGTTAAACCTTATCGAAGCGATAGGCGTGCACGTTTGTATTCGTAACTTCCAGGAACGAGACGATAGGCTTTAAGTTTGTCATCAACTTCTCATTTGACACGAGATTTCGTGTATAGTTCCGTTTGATTTATTACCTGCAAACTTCTTCCTAGAGACATTCGCTCTTGTACTATGTACATTTGGCACTTTATCAGAGAAATATCATATTGGTAGGAATGTGGAAGCGCGATAAAACTTTGCCAACGATTCAGCCACGGAACAATGTATCGCGGCGAAGTATGCGAGTTTATCGAGATCCACGCATCGAAAGTTTCGCGTGAAATGAACCGCTTAGAACGGTGGAAAAATCTGTCATCGCGGTATTTAGATTTCGTCGTTAGCCCAAAGAGTCTACATGATAATTTACAGCGTTTCCAAGCTACGTGTTTGGTTTCGTGGCACAAAAACCAACCGGCGGACCAGTTGCTACTTTCGACTGCTCCTCCGTTCTTTTCCATCGCTAGGCCAGCACTCTGCACTCGCACTGGCGCGATTTCTCCACTGCTCTACAACAGCAAGAACTTGTGATAGGCGACACGCGTATGCCGCAAAGAAGAATTCGACGCGGTGGCGATTTTGGCCACGCAGTCTGGCGATCTACCCGCCTCTGAATCTCGGCATCGTCGCTCCTTTCCGAGATTCCCTCACGCGTAGGCGTAAAATAGCATTGCGATACTTTCATCTTGTGCAATAACGACGTAATAATGGCGCTTCTGCGGTGGCTATCGGTACGGTAATAGCGGACTGTGCACTTCTTTGGCGTCGCGTATGCATTATTTATACAGCGCGCGAGTCGCGTACACGCGGCCACCGGTAAAAACTTGATCGTGTGGTTTCGATGCGCGGATCGAAAAGGGAAAGAGACAAAAGTAGACGTAGAAGCAGAAGAGAAGAAACTAATAGAAACGTCGTAACGCGGCGGCGATACGCGTGCACCAATCGTGTTCCATCGGCGCGAGAAGGGAACGATTATGTTGGAATCGTTCTCGGCCATTTCCTCGTCTCCTCGACACCGACCCACATTATATCTCTGTTTCGAGTGACGTTACGTGATTTCCACGATGAAGTAATCGCCAGGCTATCTTTAGCCGACGCTCTGTCGACCAACTATGATCGACGATTTCTCGTTGCGAGCACGCCTCTCTAGGCCGTGCGTGTTGCATCGCGCCGCCATTCCTGCCATTGTTCCTTCAAGATTTATGGCAAACCTGTAGTATACAAGCGTGTAATTCTAAGTCCGTAACTTCGTAACGAACGTACGATGCTCGGAACGTACGATGAACAGACATAGAATTCAAAAGTTGAAACAGATTAACGATAAAACAACGTCTTCTCTCTTTCCCTCGAGTTTCGTCTATGGACCGTTAAAGTCGTACACGCTGTACGATATTATCTCTCGTCTCTGCTAACGACCGTAACGTCGAACGTCAAACTCTTCCACAGCTGGTGCGTTTGTCGTACGTGCAGTCGCCGTAGTCTGAACACCGTACACGATGTGTGGGTTCCATAGTCTTTGTTCGTCGACTGTTGCTTTTTAACTGCTACTGTCAAAAGATTAAACGGTAGCGTACGAACAACGAGGCGCGAAATACGATCTTAGACGCGACGACGTTACCCCGTCGTACCTTTATCCATGGAGAGACCATCGGTGGCAAATGGCCGATCGGTTGTTGCGTGATTTTCTGTATCGAAGCGTGCAGCGTGCGTCGGAGAATCCGTGTGGCGTGCAGCGCACAGGCGGCTTAAATACACGCTATCTTTAGCAAGGGAGTAACGCGGACGAGCCGAACAGAGCGTGAGAATACCGGTTCCGCGCGAAACGATACGATTTGTTTGCTACATTATCGCAGAGTTAAATATATCGCGATAGCATGAGGAATTTACGAGCGACCGGACGCGCCACTGGCCGAGGAGAGTCCCGTCGTCGATCGGCCCGCGAGAATATAAACGTTCTCCCGATATTACGTAAAATTAACCTGGTGCATGCACGCGCATACATGCACTGATTATCTTCTTATTCTTTTTATCGGGAAAATACGTGCACGCGCCTCGATTAGCCGCCCGCAAGGCCCAAGCTTATTACGCAACGCTAATGCGGATGATATAACGTTGAGAAATTCATCGATAATGCTGCATTCATCGCTCGGACGTTCGACGATGATTTGTGGTCAATGAAATTATTTTATATTCAGAAAGAACGCGGCTTCTTATTTCGTATCTCTCTGACAATTTAAAAAGATCGTCGGTTATTATCTTGATCTATCGTTCAACTGTTCGATGATGTACGAGCCGTTTGTTCGTGGTTTACGGAAGTAATTAGTCGATATTCAGAACGTTTGAAATTCGTTCTTTATATTTTTCGTAATAGATGTAATCTTCGCAGAGGAAGAATACGGCGAGTATTTTGATTTCGATCCTTTTATTTCGACGTTATTTAGTAGAGAAACGAGCGTGGTTTAATATAAAACAGTTAATAAGGCGAACACTTTGGTCAACGGATGTACAACTGTTAGCAACGAGTGACGAATCTCTGCTCTCCTGTTAGAATCATCGCGTTGTATCGCGTTAGATAATCGATACTTTGAAAGATATGGAGGAAGTTTTTTCGTCTGTAACGAAGCAGAGTTCGCTGTTCACGAAGACTGGCTCTAATTTACAGTGTCAAGTTCATGGTATCCTGTCGAGGTTTTAAGAAAGACTAATGGATAATTCCCCCTTGAAACGAGAGTGTCCCGCACACTCTCCGAGAATCGAGCTCGGAGATGTCTGACGATGTTAACCCTGCTCCGTTGCACACGGTCATTTTTCCTATTCGTAGGAAATTTCTCTGATACGAGCAATCCGTAAAAGCGTCAATTGCAATTCCATTCTTAAAATATTACGTTTCTTTTTCTTCTTAAATTAAAACAAAATTCTCGACGCGTCCGAAAGGCACGTTGGTTGCCGGAGCAATAGGTCGACAACGAGCATAGTTTTCCGATAAATGGGTCAATTGGTTTTTACATAACGCGGATCGGAACGAAAGCTGGCGGGACTAAAGTCGATCGGTGATCGACTTGCGAGCAGAGTATGCATACGTGCATTGCGGACGCGCGGTTTGAAACGATCCGTGCGGTGTTCGGAATTAGAGAGAAGGCATCGGGGAACGGTCCATTCATCACGGCCAGAGGAGAAACACAACGCGGTCGTTTTTACTGGAGTAGGCTCTATTTTTAGCGGGCGGGAATAAAAGAGCGAATAGAGTGTGAGAAGAGAAAAAAGAAAAAAATACTGGTTTCGCAGGCACGTCGGTGGCTGGCTGGTTGCTCGTTTGCTCCGTCATTGGCGGCTCGTGTCCGCTCTCCAACAGCAGGAAGAAAGAGCGAGAGAGCGGACTCGTAACGTAATATCGCGTCAACAGGATTAATTAATATTTACGCAGAAATCCCTTCGCGGAGTCGAGTCGCTTTCCCATCGAACCGTGCAGAAACTGGTTCAATTTCTAATCCGTATTCCGATCTCTAGATCTTTTCCTTCTCTATTTTTTTCCCTGGGGCTCGTCGAACGTTTTGAAATTTAAATCGTCGATGGAAGGAAGAAAGAACGGGGGAGTAGGGTGTTATTATCAGGTGAGCGAATCGTTCGTTTATCGATCGGTATATCGAATATTTTATGAAAGGCGCGATACAGCTTGTAATAGGACTGTCGTCGATAATGGAGGACGTCGTCCATGATGGTCTCGAATCCCACCTAAGGCATTCTAGTTTTCCCGATTGTGTACCATGTGATTCACGGTACACGCTCCGATCGAACGTGACTAACGTGTTTTTTAACCTTGGCTACGACTCGCTGTCAGCGTTCAAGGATCGCTGTTCGAATTAGCCGCCGCCGACGACGACGAAGTGCCGCGGGAACCACTTGCACCAATTCGTGGTCTAATATTAGCGCTGGAAATTCGTCCATCGAACGATTTATTTGCTCGTTGCGTGGCCAACGTCGTTTTACCTATTCATCTTGGTATATCGATCGATTTCTGGATATATACAAGCGAGAAGAGAGAAAGATGGTATAGAATCAACTGGACACGACAAAGATAAGAGCGTCGAAACGAATTCAAATTGAAACGCCACGAGTAAATCTCGGTGGAACGTGTTTACCTATTTCGAACCGTTTCTTTGTTTCGATAGAAATCCTCGCAGCGCGTCCAATATTCCTTTCGCGCAAGTTCTCTTTCGCATGCTCGATCCGCAAGAGTAGAGGCATTTTCTTTTCCCTATTACGAGATGGTTACGTAATTTTGATTTTTTCGTTCCGCCGTAATGTACAGTCCGTCCCTTTCTGCGTGTTACCCTTCGGAAACAACTATTCACGACAGGAAATTTGCCTTTAACGAGCGTTGCCGGCGGCAACAAAGATCCACGAAAAACGAAAGAAAGAATCGCTTAACGACACGGTGGAAGCACGTGTCAGCTCGCTGTAAAGCCGGCATTCACCTTTTTCCCGTGTATACACACACGGTCGGTTGACACCCATAAAAAGGTTAACGTACAGCGAATAAATCGATGGCCGGATAATCGCGTTGGTCGCACCGCGACAACGAGGGGGTGCAAGGCACAAAGTAGCCTGTTCGTATATAGACAAGAAGAGGCGCGTTATTTGGACGGTTGGTGGAGGGAACGAGCGAACGAAAAGCAAGCGAGCAAGCGTCGGACTCGAGTTTAATGTGGGTGCCGCCTTAAGTAACGACGACGCGGCTGGTTTCAGGCTAAAATACACTCAATTAACCCTTAATTGGCCGGCACCAATTATGGGCCCGGCGTACCGACGCGTATTCATTCGGTCAACAAGAATGTATGGTCGACCGGCGTTGTTCTTCCCTCGTTTTACGACACGACGTCGTTCGTGGCTCGCTTCTGGCACGCAGATAAACGAATTTCTTGGTCGTGTCGCGAGAGCTTATCCGCAGATTCGAGCACGTGATCAGCACGTTTGGCCATCTTGGTCGCGTGGAAAGTTCGCGCCTCCAATCGTCCTCTATTTATCTGAAAACGCGGTAAACGCTGTCGAACGTATCTTCTACTTTTTTTCTACGCTCTCTTTTTCCCTTTTTTTCGTTACGAGGTCAGACAGACTCTTTTGTTTATGGAAATGTTCGATACGCCGGGGAAAAATAAAGAATATTTCAAGATCGTCGAGCGAACGATGCAACGGAATCAAGCGGAAGATAATTCTCCTAGTCGAGTTCCTGACACGATTATTCCCAGACACGTGGTCGGAGAAATATTTTCCTATGTAAGTCCTACCAGCCGTTACCATCGTGATGCACCGAGGAATTAGCCTTGAGGTCGAATTTTACTGCTCGTACATCATCTCGCGATAACGAGATCGTCAAACTTCCTAGTACCATGTATTTCTATTTACGAAGAACCGCGGCGCCATTGCTTTTCATTTTCTCTGCAATTGCGTGTCGTTGTTTCCTCGAGTGATTTGTGCCACTTCGGCGTTTTGCTTACGCGACAGAGCACGTTCCTTTTTCTTCCACTTGATCCAGAGAAAGGGAACCATCGAACCGATCGCCACGACGCTGAGAACGACTATTTTTACGTAGCAAAGAACGAGCCCCGAGCCCCGAGCCCCGAGCCCTTTAATATCTCTGGACGAATTTAACAGCGAGAAATATGGGATAAAGTAAAGAAAAAGTATCGAGGAATGGCGGTCTACGTTGTAGCCGAGGCAGAACGGTTCGAATTAATGGATACCACGGAGATCTTGGCGAAATCTTGCGCGGAGCACTGGGCGCATACAAGCGGCGCTTTCAAGTGGCTCCCCGCGATACGCGAAGTGCGTGCGATTTAACGAGCTGCGACGGCTCGGTCGCAATCGCCTTAATTTGTCGTCGGCTAAGTTCGTTCTATCGTCGCGTTAAGCCTAATGCCGCGATTCCAAATATAATTTCCGTGCAGCAGGACCGATAATTTGCGAAACAGCCCGCGTGTCCGTTCGATGTTGTGGCTAAAACCGTTCCAGGAAACAGTCTCGTATACCGTTTCCTCCTCTTCTTTTTTCCACGCGTGTTCCTATATTTGTTTGTTTCTTTCCTCTCATTTCTTTTTTTTCTTCTTTTTTTTCTTCCTTTTTCTTCTTCTTTTTTTTTTTTCTTCCTTTGACATCGTATTGCCTTGAAAGCAATCGTGGAATTCGCTAGAAAAAGGAGCTGTCGTCGCGTGACGCAATTTATTGTTGCAAAATATGTATTTTTAAGTCGCATGTGTGTCGCGCGTTTACGTGATCGTACAGGAATTCGCTCGTCCGTTTATTTCTGGTTTATAATTGTTCTGGATCCGAGACGATTCAGCGAACAACGCGACGAAACTTGTTATCTGGTACGAGGCTCGAAACGTGACAAATCCCTCTTTCTCTTTTATTTCCTTCTCGGTTTGAAGAAAATCCTTTGTTCAAGAAAAAACATACTTTGCACAAATATGCTGTTATCTGTGCGACGGCCGCGCGCGCGTGTGTTGTACGCGCGCGTGTGCGTGTGTGCATTCGTGGCTGACTGGAAGATGGCTCCTTTTTGCGTAGATTTGAACGAGCCCTATCAGCGTCTGTCAATATTTACTGGTAATCGCGGCACGAAAACAGCGTAAATCATGTAGTATTACGGCGGTGTGAACGATATTACAGCAACCGTATTACAGCGACTATCCGTTATCAGGCGAGAATATGTCCAAGTGTCTGTGTTTATCGGCTCGACTATATTTAGATCGGGTATTGCTTTGTCGAGAAACGCGAATCGAATCAAGGAAGGAGAGAATGCTCTTCGTTGCCACGGCTTTCGTCACCGTCCAGAGAAAACCGTAAAATCGTTCGAGTCCAACTTGCTACGATCCGCGCGACAGCCATAAAAACGAAAGCGAGCGTTTTTCGTGCAACCTTTAGGCTTTATCCGTTATCCATGTACGATCGTATCGAAAACTAGGAATATATTTTCTTCGCTCTTCTTGCAAATAAGACGTCACGCGCCAAAATTGGAAGCAATTTTTTCGACGGACAATACGTTCGTCGCATTGTCGTACGTATGCAGCATGGAACGCGAAAATGTTCATTTCAATGTTTCGTCGAGATAAAATCGTAGTTACGCGTATCAGGGTCGAATATTTTTTGGACTGTGCGACGGCTCCTTTTTTTATTAACCATCGTCGATTAATTAGAAGCTATAAATTCTTCGAGGCAAGAAACATCTTTATTATTTATTCTAGAAAACGGGGAACACGTTTACTTGATAATTCGCTACGATACGGCGTTTCGCGTAACCAACGTCGAGCGTGAAAGGGTTATAATTACAATCACCTATATACGCTAGATTTAAGTGCGCACAATACACAGCTAGTTGTAGTAATAACCAACCACCATTCTCCGCTATACCATACCGTGCCGTACCAACAAAAAATCAAAGAGGTGAAAAGAAACGAGAAGGAAACTACGTTCCGCAAACGAATGCACATTAATCCCGGATCACATTCCAGAGCAGAGCAGATACGAAATCGCGGCGACGAATTCCGCGTGGAAAGTTCAACAGCTCGGACACGCGTCATGCAATATTAATTACCCATTACCATATACCGAGCGTTAACGTCGGCTTTGCCTGGCCAACACACTACAGTCGAAAACGCTAATTACATCGAGACACGCCGCATCCACTTCCAATTTCCACGGTCGGGTACCGCACAGTGTTTCGAAGACGGCTGCGAAGATGAGTTTTCCATTACCAATTGTTGATTTTACTTTGAAATTTCTACGTTCCTAAGGAAATTATCCGAATACGCTAACAGGTATAGAGAAATCAAGAAAGACATTAGTAGAGAGATAAAAGATATTAGTGCGCACAATGGCCTGCGGCTTTTTCGCCGTCTGACGGCCGTTTTAACACACTGTACGTCGGCAGCGAAACAGTGTTTGCCCGGCCCGTTCACTGTTATGCCCCCGGTCAGGTCGGAATTCTTGAATGGCTTGTCAGGTAGAACCGAAATCCCACGGCGTTACGAGAGAGACTCGTGTATCCGGCGTCATTCGAGTATAACCAAGGATACCGACGCCGCTATACACACCGTGGCTCCACTAACTGCCTATGTTTATCGCCAGGCTATATTTAGCCTGGGCTATTGCTTTGCCAAGCGACAGACTGAACGAACCAGCTACAACCGATCGACACACCAGCAGCCACCACCGGCATCACCGTTCCGGCCAACTTCCCATCTCGATGCTCTCTCTCTCTCTCTCTCTCTCTCTCTCTCTCTCTCTCTTTTATGTCCCGTCCCATATGTACGAGCCTACACCATCCTTACGTATATGCTCTTCTTGAGACTCGCAGCCGAAGTTGTGCATGTACATCGTATCGGCCATCGGCACCCACCGGAGGAGAGCCGATGCGTGTGGATCGCTCGAGTTCCGTTTTGCTCTTTACATTGCGACACTTTAACGAGATGCAGCACTTTGCAAACGCGGTCCACGCGTTTTTCTATTTAAAGACTCGAGTCGTTGATTGTTCTCTCGAGCCTTGTCGAACATATTGCACGTGTATTTCAAAACTCGTGTCGACTGAAACGAGTTTCTCAGGCAGGAAATTCTTTGGACGTTTGCAAAAAAATTATTCATCGGTCGCATAATGCTAAGAAAGTACGTCGTATAGACTCTGCGAAACTATGCTCAAACGTTATTATTCCCGCAATTTCCCATTCTCAGTCCTTGAGATCCGCCTTGGATGATTTTATAATCTCGGACGATGGATCTTCTAACGCAAGAGCGAATTATTTTGATACTAAGCCTAAACTGATAGCGTATTAATAGTAGACGAAGTGGAAAGAAAAAAACGTTCGAGGAAAAAACGAATAGATACGAGTAGTAGACGACGAGTCGATACGAGTGTACGACCATGACCGATGGAAACCAGCGCGTTTAACCGCGCTAAAAGTTGTCCACGTGCTCGAGGAAGAGACGGTGCAAAGCGAGAGCCGGGTGTCGAGGTCCGTTTGATTTTTCATCGGGTCGCATTAATTTCCATTCGATTGTTTCGCCATTCAAGGATACAACGTCAGCCGCGCGCAAGCGAGTTTGCGCGCTAACACACAACTATCGCTATTTGTCCGTCGGGGCTATAAATAGACGCTGTTGATTTATGAATAAATGAAAGCACCGCCCTGTTTCTGTGTGCGCGGTTCCCCCACCGAGGCGCGAGCAGCGTTTGCGTCTGCGCTCCGCGTGATTCTCGCCCGTACGCATGCGCCCGTGCGTAAAGAGTTGTGTATCCCCCACCACCGTTGCCGCCGCTACACGCGTTCCTCGTGAACAGGGCCGCCGCGATGATTCTCCGGTTTAGAAATGTATTTTTAGACCCGGGTACCGTTTGTTGGACACAATTTGAACACCTTTCTCGGTCAATAAATCTGCCGCGCGAAGCGCACTGATTGCCAAAGTCCCACGAGTCGCTCGTGTATTATGGAAATTCGCTCGACTTTCCAATTTCGTTCTTACGTAGTCGGATTATTAAAACTTGGATGAAAATACTCTTTGGTAATTAACGTTCGAGGTAAGATAGGATTTATCGATAGGGTTAAACGCGAATGGAAAAATCTGACGCTCGTGTATTTGTATATGAAAACTGGAAACAGCAATGCCCTTGGTCCGGTGCCTGTTAGCCTGTCTCAAATTAGAATGTATATCACAGTTGAATTAGTAAATAAGCTGTGTTATGTTTATGCGGGAACGCAGTCGTGCGCGTGGCACGAGGCTAAATATAAATACGCCTGATCTAAATATCGTTCGACATCTCTGATCTCTGTGAATAAAATTCATTCTCGATCGATGATTGCGGTGGAATGCGTGGCAAACACGGACGCGCAGATATTTCGCAAGTCGATAAGCGGACGCTGCGAAATCCGACTTCGTAGTGGACTGGCCACGCGAATATAAAACCGATGTTTAAAGAAGAAACAAACTCGGCCTCGTAACGATCTGCGATAGGAATTTACTCGTGGATTTACGATCTTTTCGAGTGGATCGTAATTCACTAGAAACTAGAAACAAGTATCAACCCTGTTGCTTATTGACACGAATCATATTAACACCGCGAACCAAAACGATACTAACCGACTCGAATATTCTAGCTGTGTATTTCATAACAAGTTTACACGCCATAAGAAACCGATGAAACGTAACCACGATCTTTACTTTCCGCTTGCTCTCCGTTCGTTATGTTTAGCCTGTTTAACCATAACGATTGCGTAATACCGAGGAAACGACGTGATTTCCGAAGAAACGCGTTACGTTTTCTCGGCCATCTCGTTCACCTGGCTTCCCTTAATTATCCGTCAGCGGGCTGTTTAATTGGCGGAAGACGTCGGCCAATGGTGTCGCTTAATAAAACTCGAACGATCGCGGGATCAGAAACGACCAGCGTCGACGATACGAGCCATCCTACCCCGTTTAACGAGCACCCTTATCGAGGAAGCTGATCCTCGGACCGAGACCATCAACGATCACCGTGGAATCCAGAATAGCGCGCATTAACGGCATAATTTAGGAAGTTATGCCGATGAAACGAACGACGGAGACTCGTCGAAGGGAGATCTTTCCTCTACGCGGACAGAGATACGAGAGAGAGAACGTTGCCGGAGATAATCTGAAAGCGGCCAGAAGCTTAATTGGAGTTAAGGCAACGTCTCGCGACTTCAAGTTCAATTATCTAATAGCGACCGCGCCGTAGCTTCTGCCCGGCTGCTGCTTTCTAATTCCCTGGAAAGAATTCGCTCGTTCAATGAGCCATTCTTTCTCTGCCCCTTCCTCTTCGTCCCTTTTTGTCGTTAATATCGCGTTTTCACCGACAAAGCGTGCGTTACCAGGTGAGAGAAAATGCTACTTTTCATCGTGACCGGCTAAGGCGTTGTCTATGGATAATCCAAGAGGCTTAGCCAACCTAGCGTCGTCGCGTCATCATTGCATCGCCGATGCAACAACGAGCATCCTTTTCGGAATATCGATTTGCGGAAACGTTCTGTTCGTATCGATGCGACCTGTTTCGAGGATTTGGAAATCAACTGCGAAACAATTTCTAGTTGCGAGACGATCGGTAAACTGTACGCACCGTGGACGTTCGTCTCTGTTTGTTGAACGATGTTTATCGCTGCTAAGGCGAAACGAGCACCCAGCAGCAACTTTCGTTACTGGCGATGGAAACACGAAACAACATTGGGCAAGAAACAGCAACTTTGTCAAGAAACGTGGAACATGGATGAAATGTTTGTCGTTGTTGGTTGAGCGTGGACGCCGCTTAACGCACAGGCGTATGGAATAGGAAAGAGAAGAAAGGAGGAACGAGGAGAAATGGAGAGAGTTAACGAGCCGGAGGATTATCGATTGATATTCAAGATAAAGAGGCTCCCGGTACGTTTCACCGGTCGGGAAGAGAGCAACGAATTTATCTGCGACACGGAGCGTGTCGTTTGGCAAGATCCTGGTGCACGTAAACGGTCTCCCTCGAGAACACTAATAGCCACCATTAACGGGCCAGGACGTGATCCGTTCACACGCTCGCGAATTCCGGGAAGCGATCTTTCCGTTCTGTGACTCGCGGTAGCTTCGCCGTGTCGTATCGGGAAGAAAAGGTATTTCTGGCACAACGTTACCGTTGTCGCTTGTCACCTTCGCCGCGAGAAGACACGTCCACTCGTTTACTTCGCACGAAAACCGATCGTGTCCAGGATACTCGATCGATTCTCCGATTTGTTAAATCCGCTGCTACCTGTCCAACTGGCAACGTGGAATAATTTATACCACGAAAGGGAAAGTGGGAAATTTGTATGTTTTTATAGACTCGTGAAATTACCACTTTGCGCTATAGTAATGATTTCTTCGTAAGTGCTATCTCTCGAAACGATCTGCCTATTTATAACCGTTGCTTCGCGATAGATAGCGCTTCCGTTGTACGGTCGGAACTCGGCGATTCGAATCTCCAGGGAAAACCTAATATCTCCGATTTATGGAGATTTTGTCTTATCGAGGCTTTCGGGGAAGAGAGATTCAACGAACGAGGACGACTTACAGAAGCTTTGTACAGCGATTAGTATATGTTTCAAATCGTAGCGGCTGGAATTAAGACAAATTCTACTTTTAGAGATCAGTTATTTACTTGCGAACGTAAATAATAATTTATGTGTATGTATATATACGTGATATAACGTAGTTTCGAGTTGTAGGATGGGCGCGAGTGCCAGTTACGGAGATAAAATAACGCGCTTAGACACGTGGCAGAGACAGAGAAAGTTTGTATCTCGGAGAACGAAGAAAATTGTAATCTTATAGGGATTATCGAGGTTCGAATATACCAAACTTACAAATAACGAGGGATTTCCGAAAAGAAGAAAAAATAAAACAAGGTCACCATCCTTGTTTGCTTAAAACAGATAAGAAAAAAATTCTTATCCGCCTGTACTTATCTAGAGATACCCAAGGTAACCGATTTAGAGTGATTCATCGGAGCAGTTTGCGCAAACGAAGGCACCTGGCTTCTGGGTCGATCCTTGGCCGTTTCTCCATATTGTTGACACTCGTCCATGTTCTGGACAGATTTAAACACCAGATTAATATTCCGACACGTTCCTAACTTCCTCTCCATAGAACTCCCTTCTTCATTCTCAGGTGTGACTTCCGTCTTACGCAAACAGGAAGAAGAATCGAGGGACAACGAGCTAGTAGCACGCTTTGTTATTTTTAGTCGTCGATCGATAGTATGGCGATTTAAGCCGGGGCAAGGATCGATTCGCGCGATTAAACTGGCTCGCGAGATGAGGCACCGATGGATTGCTCGATTGTTATTCAGCGGGCACGATCGCTGTCGATGCACCGGGACGCAACGTGCGTTGCCTATCCCGATGTAAAGACGAGTTTAGAGGCATAATTTTGAGCAACGACGTGGATCGCTGCCCGGCGGAAAGATGAAATATCCGCGGTTCATGTTTTATGGATGCGGCAAACAATTATAAAACAGTAGGGTATAAATTTTAAAAAGTGCCGCGAAGAATTCGCGATGAGACAGCATCGAAACGGACACTTTGTTGCTACTGGTTTATGGCGACGATTTTTCGAGTTAACGGGCAACGATGACACGATAGATGATTCGATAGCTATACACATACATATATATGCGACTAACGATGCAGTATACGGCAATTTGCGATTCTGCCATAGTAGAACTCTCTTTGTACGAACTGCATTTATACGGAAAAAAAAACTTCATCGTTAACGTCTGATTGTACGTTTAGCCGAGCTGCCATTATTTGAACAAGTGCCGAGCGTTACTTCGGTTAGAGTTAGACGAACGCTTAAAATGTATATATTTACGATGGCCACGAGAGACGCGTGTATCCTTGTACTAAATATCCAGTAGCATCTGTAAAAGTTTTCCGACTTGTTTGAAGCTCGAAAATACAATTACGATACTCGGATGTCGTTACGGCGCTAATGAAATCTCCAAACGTCGAGAAGTTCCGTACGAGACGCTAGACGACGATAGATTGGTAAAAAATTTCTACAGGCGTTCGGATAGCTTGCGCGAGCCACCGTGTACCTAAATGCACGGCGAGGTCGGCTAGAGAGCAAGTACGATGAAAAAGGAGCGACGTGGAAAAAGAGCGTGGGCAGGAATTCCTCGATCGCGTTTCCAAAGGATCGCGAACGCTTGTTGCACAACTAACGCACACGATCGGCCAATAGAGAAAAGCCTCTCTGCGGTTGCAGTCGGCGGAGAGCACTCGAGCTCTCTCGAGCTCCCTCAAGGTGGTCTCGTCTAAATATAGCCGAGTGGAGCCCAGAATAACAGCACGTCGCGAGCCGGCAATGACCAAAGCCCAGCTCGTTCACCAAGCCAACTAAGAGAGCCAGCCAACGGCAGCCAGCAGGATAACCGACCAGGTCGGTCAGTTTTGTCTACCGGCCCTCGGACTCGTTCCTCCTTGTAACTTCGTAGAAGAGAGAAGAAAGGGCCACGCCGCCTTTAAAACAATGCTCTTCTACGACTCTTCCGAGTCAGTGTGCGCGGAACCGCGCGCGTCCTCTTTGTTCGTTGGCCCCGTTGCGCCCAAGGGAATAGGGAACTGGTTCTCTCTTCTACGCCGGACCAGTTTCGTCTACCGGATCATCGATCACCGATCGAGTTTTATGCAAAACTAGAGGACACGTTTTCGTGGTGTCTTTCGCGTCTGAAACCGAATTTACGCCGTTTCACTTTACGGCATTTGCACACGGTCGGTGGATGAAAACGAGGATGAGAGCGCAGCGTTCGTTTTCGAGAGCGTCGTATTCCTCCAAAATGAAACAGTGAAAATTCGGCTTTAATCATCCACGTACGGTTACAGCTGTCGTGGCTGCTCTCTAAAGCGTCTCCGAAGAGATTATGTATTTAATAGTCGATATACTCTTCGAGTTTTCCCGAGTATTATTAACCCTTTGTACCTCGAGGATGTTAGAGTATCTGACGTTGATAGAGAAGTGTCGTTTTCGTTGAAAAAGCAGGGAACAAGTCCAACGCGTAAATAAATTTATGAACTTTCTGCTTTTTTAGACGAAGCTCGCGAGTTGAAAAAGTTTTAAAGTTAAAAGGTTACTGGAGTTGCTGGTCGATATCGTAACGATATCCAGAGCGCAGTGAATCAATATTTCCAGCGGGAATATTATAAATTTACATGAACGTGGAATTAGCACCTTTCACCAAGTATATTCCGCTTAATGGGGATATGTTTAATAAAGGATGAGTTTCTTTATTCTGTCCGTTGCGAGTGTAATTGTGACTCGGTAGTATTCTACGAATACAGAATTGCAAAGCTTTTGATTGGAAATTTGTATGATTGCTGTGTAACGACGTGAATCAACGACACAAGGATTAGTTTGATGAATCGTAAGATGGTCGATTGAATTGGTCAGGATTGAATCAACATCCCCTAATTCCTCCAAGGTCAAGATTATATACTCAACAAAGGCAACACGCATTAAAAGAGCTTTCTTTTAATCAACCACAGCAACATAGTAGCTGGAACGACGAACAATCGTAATTTTGTCATTCTGATGCGGCTCCGCCAACATCCTCCCGTCATTGCCGAATCAATTTTGTTCCTTTTTTTTTTCTTCTTTTTTTTTTCAATGTAATAACGACAAATGTCGCTATCATATATGCGGCGTATGGTCATCTTCCGTTCGGCAAATTCACAAGCGAGCGTCGTACATACACACGTATCGCGACGTCCGGTGTTCGAGAGGATAATCCTGGCAAGGGTGGATGTTTCTTTTGGCTCTCGTTTTTCCAAGTATTTTCTTCGACTTCGTCTAATTTGGCATTTCGAGTCTCAGTTCTGCGCAAAAAGCGCCGGCCAGATTTACCATCGCACGCGGGACCGCGAACAAGAGAAAAAGGAGCGAGTCTGGCCAGGTGGGTAAATCGCTGACGATCTCGACTTCCTGGAATCGTAGGAGGACGAGCAGAGGACGCTGGAAAGAGAGAGTGGTGGATTTTGGCGCGCGCGATCCTGTCTATGCGGATTAATCGAACGCTTGAAATTCTTTGTCGAGGTATGCAGACAGAATTATCGAGACGCAAGATATAGATTTTATTAGCAATTTATAACGTGGATTATCTAACGAGACAGTTGCTATTTTTAACCTTCGCTCGTCCTCGTTCCTTTGCCGAATCCAATTTATTTATTAATGTCGCGGTGACAAATTGACATAACGACAAAGGTTGGCGCAATGAAGAGATAAACGGCCGAATTTGAAGAATCTTTCATCGAAAGTAGAAAGTAAAGTGTCTGTAAATTGTGCTCGTCGTTCATACGCAATATACGTAAATCAGTGTTCAGACTGTAGTTTCTTATATGCATCGGGCAGCTTGCACAAAAGGCAGACGAAGGTTAATAGGCAGAATTAAGCTAAATATAAAGGAAATTCCATTAAAATTATAGTCGAAGTATCCGATGCGCTACGGCAACGCTATATCGCAATACGTAGAAAAATCGTACGATCTCAAAAAGAAGTACTCGATACTCGAGTTAGTCGATAACAACGAATAAAGGAAGAAGGGACTTCCTGGTCCCGCGAACGATCGTTTTTCACTGGCAATTCCCCACACGGCAAGATAGTTGTAAAGATTCGCGGGGCAACGCTCCCCATAACCGCAAATCCCATGGTCGGCAGACTGTAACGAGGGAAAAGTGGCGATGGAGTTGCGGCGGTGGCGGTGATCGCGACTCATTCGATGCATGAATTTCGTGGTCTCTTTGGTCGTCGGTAGAGAAGCCTACTCGGTTGTTGGATCGAGTGTGGGACAAGATGGAAAGAGCGAGCGTATAAGCAGAAAGAAGGAAGAGGGGAAAAAAGAAACGAAACGGAGTAAAAGAAGGAGGACAAGGAGGTGGAAAAAACAACGGAAAGTGGATCGTGGCCTGGCGGTGGTCGCCACGGTTAAAGTAGAACTGACCCCCAGTTGTCACGTTTAATTTATATGTTAATGAGCGCATGTCACATTTCAACGGTACGGAGCAGCCGCCCCGTGCACTTCTCCGCTCGCGATCACCGAGAGAAGAGAGTTGCCCCGTTCATTCCACTCTCCTCCTGCCCTCCTTCGTGCCGCCTGCCACAGGTTTATATTTAACCGCGCGCCACACACCATGGCACCCGGCGCAGCCCACTTTGCCGCGTTACTCTCCTGCCTTCTATACTTTTTCCAACTCTTCCATTCTTTCCTCTTTTTCTATCTCTTCAGCCACCTACTCCTTCTTTCCATACTCTACACCCTTTTCCATCGTTATCGATCAGTCTCTTCTCTCAGTCAGTCGTTTTCTTTCTTCGATCCTCCACCTCCGTTGCTTCTCTCGTTGGACTTTCAGCTTTCTGGCTTTCGCTTTTCCTTTTCGTCGCACTGTTTTCGCCGATTCGTCCCGTCTTACTTACTCGTCTCTTTTCAGCATCTTCCACGACACTTTGTTTTCGCCGCCTTTGTTCTCTTCTTTAGCCGCCGAGCGTTCAAGGTTCCTTGCGTAACTTCAAAAACGCGTAAACTCGAAATCTGGAAATTCGTACGCGTGTTCGTCGATCGTTGGTAAAAAATTGTAATCGATAGAAAACAGTTACGACGATCTATGGTATTTAAATGTTGCTGCTGCATCTAGAGATATCGACTTCGTCCCTTAACGCGTTGAGCGTCATGGTGGTTACGTGGTGGAATTGCAACATTGCAAAGCGCTTAAGCGATTGTATCGTTTCAACAAGGTATCTGTACGTTATACGTACAGTGGTTAGAAAAAAGTATATCCTCGTTTTCCAGTGACTCGTCTCTTCGTCAGGTTCTGTATTTCAGTTGCGTAGCATCAAATTTCACTTTATCGGTACATACCGCCAACGATAGACGATACGAAATTGAATATATTTGCACCTAATTAATCAGCACGTAAACGCTCTAAGAAATACAACTGTGTGCGAATACTTCCCTCGTAGAGTAGCCGCTATGTATCGGGCTAAAATAACGAAATTCGTGCACAGTCGACACGACAACTAACTACCCTTCTATACTTAATTTCACCTCTCTACAAACATAAACTCCAACACAGAACGCAACATTTCGGTGAAAACCTGCTAGAAACGCAAAACCAACACGAACTGCAACATCAACATTCGTTATCCCAACGGGCTCGCATTAACTCGTAACGCAAACACTTGCCAGAGCTTGTGCACTTGAACGGACGCTAAACACGATCGGGAAACCGTGTGGATTGCAGAAATGCTCGGACTACAAGGCGTCGAAGGTGAACACGTTCGCGAGGACCGAGCCACCGGACACGCAGGTGACGAAGTCGGTGATCGCGTTGTTGCTGCATTATGGCTGGAACAAATTCACTATCATCACGGAGAGTGCTTGGTCGACGGTGGCCAAGTCGCTGGAGGAACAGGCCACCAAGAATAATCTCACCGTCAATCATTACAAGACCGTGGAAGATCGACACACGTGCTGCGAGGAAAGGCTGCCTTGCTGTCAAGTCAGCGTATGGTTTCAGCTCATACAGGAGACCAAAAATATGACCAGAAGTCAGTTGAAATTTCGTTTACGTTCGATATTTCTGAGAAAGTCATCGAGACGACCGAAACGATGTGTTCGTCGGGAAGCTTCTATCGGCCACTCGTTTCCGCTTCTATTTGTCTTCGAATCGCGTGGCCTTCGTTTTTCAAACGCTTTTAGCGCGATTGTAACACGTCTCTGTAGACTCGCCTCTTCTCGGTTCGAAATAGAGACGGTTCCGAAGTACGGCTTCATCGGTTGTTGAATCGCGCGAGTTCGAGCGAGATTTTAGTGTCCCAGATACTGGAATTGACCCCGTCAACGAAAGAATACAAATTGATCTTTAACGCGTTCGAATAAAGTCCAGTAGCGCGAGTTCGCCAGAAGACGGCAGAAACGAAGTTGGCCAAATTTTTCTTTCGTCTCGCTAAACTTGATTAGACTCGATACTGTATACTCGATATAGCACGCAGTATTAGACTTAATCTTCAAAATTTTCTGCTTATAAAGCGAAAAGCGACGCGTGCTATAACGCAACAGCGACGATTGTATCTATATGGTGGTTGGAAAATTCTGTCGCCAGATTTTGCTTGCTAGGTAAAATTAACTGCTGTCGAAGATTGAATGAAAAATTTGCAGTGCAGGCAACTTTCACGTTCTTCCTTAAGTAGATCGATAGTTGTATGTATATAAAAATTCTTGACGAAGAAAAAATGTTTAACATTAAGAATCGATCGTTGAATCAATTGTAAAGGCATTGTGCAAGAATATTTGAATAATGACAATAAAAGTAGACGGATGTCGACGAAACGTGACGAGGTTGTTACAACGATACTTCGATTAATGTACGCATTAATAGAAATTTCAGTTGAAACGATCGATTTCTTTTCTCTCAGAGAAGAGGAACAGAAAGAACAGAATTTTCCGATCGCGCGAATACTTTCCTTTCCCGAGTATTTTCGTGTGTTTCCTTCGTGGGAACTGGTGCACGGTATATAGATCTATTTATTTCATGATCTCACCGATAATTGCGCGGCAAACGGGGCAGCCGTTTCCCGCCGGTAGGAAAATGAAGCGTGAAAGTCAGTTCCGTTCTGGAAATCGGTCGGTCGTCGTTGATGGAGCGCTCGACGGGAGGCGGGAGCGCGTCTAACGGAAGGCGTAAATCTGTCGACAGTTTACATATTCCTGGGAACGGCGATGTCGCTGATAGACATGATGAACTCGATGCAGAATCAACGGCTGCTAGACAACGGGGAATACATGGTGATACACGTGGACATGATGACGTACTCACCGCGCGAGGCGCAAAAGTACTTATGGAGTAAGTACACGCTATTAATATCACCAGACTGCGGATGTTTACGCAATTTCAAATTTTTACGATCCCATTTGACGAAATGGAATCCAAGAATAGATTTCGTCCGCTAAATATTACAACGAATAGTCAATCTCGGATATTTTACGTATCTTTATATTTTAAGTTACCCGCAGATACATAAACATTCGCAGTCTGATAATCACGAACATCTTGCACAATAATTGACCAACCAGTCCACGAGCTACAGATTATAGGCGTCTGTTGCACGGTTTTACAATTTTGCAACTGGCTTGAATTTCATTTGTACATCTTGAGCTGTTAACGATACTTGTACGAGAAAGTGAGTAACTTGGTTAGATCGCGATGATAAACTGTACGTAACAATAAGCTGTGTTACGCGTGGAAATTTGTCAGCACCGCAATTTATCAAATTTCCCTAGTAATAATTAGCGAAACCGCGCAAGAGGGCCAATAGCAGGACCATTCCGGTAACGAAACGACTCGTGAAATTCGATTGACCCGATTCTTCGGTCTCCTTGGCGGTCCTCCGGTGTTCCTTGACGAAACGTACCGCGTTCCTCGTTACCTCATCATTTCCGTATCTAATCCGAGATTAACTGAACGTCATGGGTCAGGCATGGCTCGCTCGTGACCCGGTTTCCAGCACGTGATCCGATTTTAATGGACGTTCCTCTAGAGTCGTCGGTCCCGTGTTGTTGCTCCGCTCTCGAAATCAGATATTTCCGTTTCCCTCGTACGAAGGAGGGTACAGCAGCGCTCCTTTCTGACCTCGCCTCGCGCGCGATCGGTCTCTTGCAGAACCGGAACACTTCGACAATCTGCGGAATTGCCTGGAGCCGAAGGACTTCCTCAAGAGGGCACGGTCCTTGATGGTGGTAGTATCCACGCCACCCACACAGAATTACGAAGAGTTCACCAAGAAGGTCCGAGAGTATAGCAGCAAGGAACCGTTCAACTTTGTCATCCCTGAATTGCTGAGAAAATACGAAAAGGTAGCTTTCTTTATATCAAACGTACGCTCTTCGTCGAATGTTAAACCCTTGTCTTATAATTATACTACGAGCGCTACTAAAAGCGTAGAATCTAGGCCCAAGGATATAGAATCTAGATTTGCTAATTACTTAACGGTAATTAATTAAATGATCGTTAGCCTTTGAATGTTGTAGCGCCGTGTCTAATGCAAGATACTGAAACGTTAATTATTATTACGTATCAATACGAAATATATATTTCGTAATAATACCTAAGCATTTAAAGCTAAAACTAGAGAAACGAACTTTGTTAGGAATACAGTTTGTCTTTGTTAAATCGTAATTACACGAAACGTTATATCGCGACTGTGACACGCAGATGCACGGTAGACATCGCGTTCTGTTATAAGATGAGAGGCTGAAATGAAAATTCGTCTATCAATGTATAGAGTGATTTTCTGGTTTCAGTATGTGTCGATTCACGCCGCGTATCTGTACGATTCGGTGAAACTGTACGCGAGAGCCCTGGACCAGCTCCTGAGAGATCAACCGGAGCACACCCTCGAGGAGATCGCCAACAATGGCACTCAGATCATCGAGACGATTATCAGGAATCACACGTATCAGAGTAAGTATTCGTATAATTTGCACCGCATATTGCTGACACGATCAAGTTTGAAGTGGCTCGATCTCTCGATAAGGCTAGATCTGATTAGAACGAGTGGGTGCAATCGATACACGCATTGTTAGGTGGATTACTTGCGCGATTTCAACACGTTGGAAACACTTGAGAGTTCTAGATCAGAGATATCAGATGTTGAGAAGGTGGTGGATATTTACGAAAAAATGTATAATCGTGTTCTGCTAAAACAGGTGTCAGCGGCGCGACCATCAAGTTCGATAAGTTCGGCGACTCGGAGGGAAACTTCTCGGTACTGGCCCTGAAGAAGGATCCGTTTCGTTTCAACAACTTCTCCTGCGATTTCCAAATGAAGCCTGTAGGCCAATTTCAACAGGGTGAAACTCTAGTGAGTGAGTTGTTTACAGCATTCGTGCAGCTCATATCCATTCACGGTTCTCGAATTACTCCTACGATCGTTCTAATCGGCAAAACTTAAAAGAAGTTTAGAATTATCAAAATATCAAGGGTATCGATCGTGCGCAGGTGTACAGGCCATCGGAGGCGATGGACTGGCCGGGTAAGAACAAGCCGGAAGCGGAACCTGGATGCGGTTTCCTCAACGAACACTGTCCCAAAGATGACACGCACCTGCGAAGCATCGTGGCCGCTGGAGTGCTGGCTGTTTTATTGTTCTGCGCCGCGGTCATCACTATGAGCATATATCGAAGGTGGAAGATAGAACAGGAAATCGAGGGACTGCTGTGGAAGATCGATCCGAGCGAGATACACGGATACCCTCATCTTGACAACATGATGTCCTCCCCTAGTAAGGTGAGATACCATTTACCGCTTTCTAATCTCTATATACTTGCGTAGGTACTTTATTTTATTCGCATATCGTATATACTTTGAACAGTTAATTTAATTTGATTTTAATTCAATGCATAAAAATTCACAGACTGGAAAACAACGTACGTATCTTTATTTAAGTAAACGTTCCGGGTAAAAAATTAACGCTATAACGACGACCGCTGGCGCGAACATTAACTATTAGCGCTCGATATACATATTTATTTATCTAATTATTTTTCCAACTGTTTAATTGTCGAACTGTCGTTGCAGTTAAGCTTAGTTAGTGCAATGTCCTACGAGTCAAGATGCGGGGGCCAGGTGTTTGCGCAAACCGGGCATTACCACGGGGTAGTAGTGAGGATAAAGGAGCTGAAGTTCTCAAAGAAGAAGGACATATCCAGGGACGTGATGAAGGAGATGCGTATCCTTCGCGAGATCAGGCACGGTAACCTGAACTCTTTCATCGGGGCGTGCGTTGAGCCAATGAGGATATTGTTAATTACGGACTATTGCGCCAAAGGAAGTCTTTATGTACGTTACCTTAATACACGAATGAACGTGTAATCTGGTCTGCTGGTGTTTTCAACGAATGATCGCATTGCGTACGTGTTTCAGGATATTATCGAGAACGAAGATATCAAGTTAGACGATATGTTCATCGCGTCATTAGTTCACGATCTCATTAAGGCAAGTCTATAATATACGTGTTCGCACGGCAGATCAACGATATGTATACCGATTGCGAAACTATTGTGAAAATATCGTTTGCTCCGTTGCAGGGTATGCTGTACATTCATGAGTCATCTGTGCTAGTCTGTCATGGTAATCTGAAGTCATCCAATTGCGTGGTGACCTCGCGATGGGTACTCCAAGTTTCCGATTTTGGCCTGCACGATATGCGGCACTGCGCCGAATCCGACAGCATTGGTGAACATCAGTATTATCGAAGTACGAAAAGCAAAAAAAAAAAAAAAAGAAAAATAGAAAGAAAAGAAATATAACGATATTTTATTGTCCTATCGCCAATCGATTAGCGGTCTGAAAATCATAGTCGTGTGAGTCATGATTTTGAGAATTTTCTTAGAGGACAGACTGTTCTACACCACTATGATTCTCTGCCCTTCGAATGATTTTTGCGACTCGATTTCTAATGGAAATATTTATCTTACATAGACTTATTCTGGAAGGCACCTGAATTATTAAGGAATCCCAATGCTCCGATCAGAGGTACCCAGGAAGGGGATATTTACTCGTTCGCGATTATATTATTCGAGATAATCGGACGGAAGGGGCCGTACGGTGGCGTGAATCTAGAACCCAAAGGTAAATATCCGTGTGTAGTTAAAAATCCGTAAGCGTTAACGATTGTCATTCGTTAATCGGCATTTGCCAAAAGGTATAGCTGCAGAAATATAAATATGAACGTTAACAAATTGACAGAAATCATAGACCGAGTGAAAAGGTTCCCAGAAGATGGTGAACCGCCGTTTAGACCTAACATAGAGATACTGTCCGAGTCTGAAGCAGACTGTGCTGAGTATATAGTTAGTACGATTACCGACTGTTGGGCGGAAAGTCCAGAACTTAGGCCCGACTTCAAAATGATAAGGACACGGTTAAAGAAAATGAAAGCGGGAAGGCATCGCAATATCATGGACCAAATGATGGACATGATGGAGAAGTATGCGAACAACCTCGAAGATCTAGTCAGTGAACGTACACGCCTTCTTTTCGAGGAAAAGCAAAAAACAGAGGATTTACTTCATAGAATGTTGCCTGAGTAGGTTGAACTATATAAATTCTTCCGTTAAAAAGAAACAAAAATGTATATTAATGCTACCACGTCTGTTTCTTACAGACCCGTTGCAAATTGCTTGACAAATGGAATCGGTGTGGAACCTGAAGCTTTTGACTTGGTTACTATATACTTCAGCGATATCGTTGGATTCACTGCAATGTCAGCGGAAAGCACACCTTTCCAGGTATGGTTTTCAATCGAACTAATCGTTAAGGAAACAAGATATATATCTTCGTATGGCTACTATTATAATTATTTCATTTTACAGGTTGTAAACTTCTTGAACGACTTGTACACTTTATTTGACCGCATAATCAAAGGATACGATGTATATAAGGTGGAAACGATCGGCGATGCCTATATGGTGGTAAGTAAATTTTTTTTATAAATTCTATACAATTTTTTTTATTCTATATAATTCTAAGATACATCGCTTTCGCCAGGTTTCTGGTTTGCCAATAAAAAATGGAAACAGACATGCCGGAGAAATTGCATCGATGTCCCTAGAACTACTTAACGCTGTGAAACATCACACCATAACTCACAGGCCTCAAGATACTCTTAAATTACGCATTGGAATTCACACAGGTATCACGCCTTGGGAAAAAATATCAGACGCAATAAAAATTACATAAATATACGTAACAAATATTACAGGTCCTGTAGTGGCTGGTGTTGTTGGTTTAACAATGCCTAGATATTGCTTATTCGGAGATACCGTAAATACAGCCTCACGTATGGAATCAAACGGCGAACCGTTGCGTATTCACATAAGCGAGCAGTGCAAAGATGCTTTGGATAAGGTCGGTGGCTATATAATCGAGGAACGTGGATTGGTTTACATGAAAGGGAAGGGAGAAGTAAAAACTTATTGGCTCACCGGAGCCACTGAAAAGGCCATTCAAAAACGAGAGGTTTGTATAAAAATCGATGTAATAAGATTGTCACATAAATGTCATGTAATCTTGATTTTTATGTTGATTAGGTCGACGTCGGTGATCTTCCACCACTCTTTTGTAGACCAAGAAGAAGTCCGAAATTAAATTCAGATTCTCGACAGGCTTCGTTGCTAGGTGGTCTAGGAGCTGGCAGTCGCAGACAATCGAGCGTCCCAAGACCAACGCCGGATGACTCGTCGTCTCAGTACGGAGGATCCAGTCCAGTCCCTAAATCTCTCAACTCTCGGAAATTAGATCGATTTCCTCTGTACTTGACCGATAGCGTATCAAAGACGACGCTAGACAACGTTGCGTTGCAAGAAGAGGTTGAAAATCGGGCGGCTAACATTAAGATGGCACTCGATGATTTCTTTATTGACACGAGGCCGAAATTTAGGAAAAATGCGAGAGTTCTGTCGACGATTGCCTCGTCGTCCTCCACGAGCGATTATCCGTTCCAAACGATAATACGGGAGTCACGTTCGTTAGACCCTTTCCCATTGGAGCTCTATAATAAGAGGTTCGAGTCGCCGAATTTCTCTTGGAAGGAACCGAAGAAAAGTTTTCGATCGCTAGAGAATTGTGAAAAGTGCACACGGACTAACTCGAAGACGAATATTTCTGAGAAAGTGTTGAATAACAACTATCCGAATGGTAATGTGATAATAGTGCCCCATACGGACGAGTCGCCGAACGAAGCAGAGACACCATTACTAGGAGATGAGAGTGGTTGTATGGGAGAAATTATGCCCGTTAAACGTTGGCGTTCTCTCGATCAAGTGGTATCCGTTCCTAGTACAGACAGTGTGCCTGATAAAAAATCTTCTGCAAGAAATTCAATTAGAAGCTGGTTGGTGAATCTATTCAGTAGCAATGGATTACGCAACAGCGATGTTTCCTTAAGAAGGGGTGTAATAGCAGGTTACGATATACAGTCGGAACGTGAAAGTATAGTTTGATACAAAATTGACTTTATAGTCGAGAGAAAGAATGAAGGGAATTCGAACATGGAATCATCTACTACAAAACGTATGAGTGCACAAAAACATTCTTACATTTATGAGTCATAAGCATGATGTATTGTTGCCATTTTTTTAGCGTATAGATATGTGGAATGTGTGGGTATAAAAGTTACCGACCGTGTATATTTTTAATACCTAGATATTTTATGACTTGTATTAAAGTGCGCTTTATATTGGCGGCAAACATGTCTTTTTTTACATAGTGCGAGATTTATCTGTTAAAATTTTTAATCCGAGAATATAATAAAACTAGAATGAGTTTTATAAAAATGATTCTAACCAAAGTATACACAAGTACAGAAATCATGTAAAAGAATCTGTCTCGACGTAGCACAAACGATTCCCATTCTAATACAAACAGAAAGAAGAACGTGCATAGTTGAAAATGTACATTTACGCAAGTTCGAATACACTCGTTTCAAACATATGTATGTATGTATATATATGTATGTATGTATGTACAATTTCGATACTTGTTCACTGAAGGAAAGCAAATTATCCGTATGGCTGTGAAAAGTGAACTAGATTGTACCTAAGGTGCTTAGTAATATATCATCTTGTCAAATGTATATAAGTGAATAATAATATATAGATGTAAAAATAAAATGTAAATTAAAAGAAATATTATCTTCTGTAAGAGCTGATTAAAGATTCATCTTTTGAAATGTTGTATAACTCTAATTTTTAGTAGAAAAATATGTTTCTTCCTTTCTAACATATTTACTTCTCAAATAATGACATTATCACACACTGAAATATCATACACATTCTTTTTATATAGCTTAAAAATTATACATATTTAATTACACTACATAACTTACAGATATATTATATAATTAAACATTTTAATCATGACCTGCAATGAACTTAGACATAAAGTCCTGTGGCTTTGGTTCTTGAGTTACTTTCCAATAATTCATTAATGTTGCAGCTGGTTTCCATTGAGAGCAAGTTTCTTGAAGTTCCATTTGTCCCTAATATAATATATTTATTAATATATCTGTTGCAATATACATGAAATAAACAGGATACATATTAGCCTTACCTTAACAAGTAACATATCGATAGTTCTTATATCCGTTATGTTGGCATGACGTTTAAATTCTTCCCGTAACTTTTCTATACATTCTTCTCTTGACATTGGAATATCATAGTTTGACACTGTAGAGTAAATATATTTATATATATATAAATATATAAATCTGACAATTTTGTAACGGAAATAACAGATTGTAAATTATTTCTAGTGAAATTCAAATAAACTAGGACGAAAATTAATACATTCTACTTTGTACAAAAAAGGAACAAGTCTAAAATACATATATCAATATACTATTTTAAATATTTAGGTTAGGTAACAACACATCTTCATGATTTTCAAAGACATACAATGATTAAAGTACTTACAGATAAATGGAATTTGGCGATACCATGTTTTATATAATGTTATAACTCTTCTACGAGCATCTATAGGAGTTAGTGACAAAATTGGTTTTACGTGTCTTAAACCTGATGTTGCAGGAGTAGCCATTTTTGCATTTCACATACGCACATATCTATGTATGTACTCTGTATTCAGATCAGATATGATACCAACATTTTCGATTAATATTTCCTCGTTAATATTATATAAGAACACCATATAAAAATATTGTATAATTCAAAATAAGAATAAGATACTTCTTTCTTATTAACAGTAATTCGTTTTTATACATTCATATTTGAATCAATATCTTTATTATTATTTCCCTTTAAATCATCAAAATCATGTCAGTAAGTTCATATTGCGTAAAAATACAAAGATTAGGAATCTAATTACTCATATATTAAATGTGTGCTGTTGAAAATGAATTTTGAATAAGGGAAGAGATAACAATTTTCTATAAACTGTATAAGTTTGCGACACTGACGTTCGTTAGATTTATATGGCGCAATCATTTTACCCGGTTGCATGATTTTGCTCGGTTGTATCGTTGTATTAATCTGTCAATAAAAATTTCGTATTTATAATCGATAATAAATATAAAAGTATAACTAAAAGTGTATCTGGTTCTATAGTGTTAGTTCTTTATAATATTAATTGAAAGATATTATCGTCAAACAATTATAAGAAACCATATTTTATTTTAAAATATAATCTGTACTCCAAGCTAGAGGTCATTAATATATTCTTAAAAAGTAATTTATTATAATAAAAAAATGGTAGTTAGGCAGTATCAAGAAGAATTAAAATACTTAGAAAAGATAACCGAAACATGCTGGAGGATAAAGAAGGGTTTTCAACCTAATATGAAGGTAATTTGTTAATCGTATATTATCTTCTCATGTGTATTAAATATTTCTTTATTTATAGGTTGAAGGTGTTTTCTATGTAAATAACACATTAGAACGGTTAATGTTTGATGAGTTAAAAAATGCATGCAGACCAGGAGCAGTGGGTGGGTTTCTGCCAGGTATGAAACAGATTGCCAATGTTGCTGCTCTTCCTGGTATTGTTTGGAGATCCGTTGGTTTGCCTGATGTACATTCTGGATATGGTTTTGCAATTGGTAACATGGCAGCATTTGATATGAATGACCCAAAATCTATAGTATCACCTGGTGGAGTCGGATTTGACATAAATTGTGGAGTACGTCTATTAAGAACTAACTTATTCGAAGAGGATGTTGCGCCTGTGAAGGTATTATTTTCTATCAGTTATATTTTAATGAAATTATATTATAGGAACAAAAATAAACCAGTAGTTTTTTTTAGGAACAACTTGCCCAGAGCATGTTTGATCACATTCCTGTTGGTGTTGGTTCAAAAGGAATCATACCTATGAATGCACGTGATTTAGAGGAAGCCTTAGAAATGGGAATGGATTGGTCTCTCAGAGAAGGTTATATCTGGGCAGAGGATAAAGAACATTGTGAAGAGTATGGTAGAATGCTTAATGCAGATTCTTCTAAGGTATCAATGAGGGCTAAGAAACGTGGGCTTCCACAGGTAAGGTATTAGGAAAATTTATAGAGATAAATATTTAAGAATTCTTGATTACCACAACAATTTATTTTACAGCTAGGAACATTGGGCGCAGGAAACCACTATGCAGAGATTCAAGTAGTAGATCAAATTTACGACAAATGGGCAGCATGTAAAATGGGTATTGAAGAAAAGGGTCAAATTTGTGTGATGATTCATTCTGGTAGCAGAGGATTTGGACACCAAGTTGCAACTGGTAATAAATACGTAATAAACCTATTTTCAGAAAGCAGTGTATATTAAAATTTTTATGTAGTACAGATGCACTTGTACAAATGGAAAAGGCCATGAAACGAGACAATATTGAAACTAACGATAGGCAGTTAGCTTGCGCTCATATAAAATCTCAAGAAGGTCAAGATTATCTAAAATCTATGGCTGCAGCTGCCAATTTTGCGTGGGTCAATAGAAGCTCTATGACATTCCTCAGTCGACAGGCATTTGCCAAACAGTTCGGACAATCTCCCGATGATTTAGATATGCATGTTATATATGATGTCTCCCATAATATTGCAAAAATAGAAGAACATATGGTCGACGGAAAACAGAAAACTCTTCTAGTACATAGGAAGGTAAATGAAATGAAAGTAAATAGTTACTAACTATATTGAAATATGTTTACATAATTACTATATTGTTTATAGGGATCTACAAGAGCATTTCCTCCTCACCATCCTCTGATTCCTGTAGACTATCAATTAACAGGTCAACCTGTTTTAATTGGCGGTACTATGGGAACTTGTAGTTACGTTCTTACTGGAACTGATCAAGCTATGAAAGAAACATTTGGATCCACGTGTCATGGAGCAGTAAGTATTTCCGAACGTTTTTTATTTATGAAATTATCCAATAATACCTAAATTAAATCTAAATTGCCTTTAGGGTCGAGCTTTATCTAGAGCTAAGTCGCGCAGAAACTTGGACTACACAGATGTACTACAAAAATTAGAACGGCAAGGAATATCGATTAGAGTTGCTTCACCTAAGTTAGTTATGGAAGAAGCACCGGAGTCTTACAAAAATGTAACAGATGTTGTGGATACGTGCCATGCTGCAGGTATTTCCCGGAAATGTATAAAATTAAGGCCGATTGCAGTTATCAAAGGATAATTGAACTACATGACGGTCTTATGCACAAATAAAATTATAAATAAATATATTGAACATGATTCTTAAACATACAGTTCAGTACCACGCTACAACTGAACATATAAAACGACTTAACAACGCAGATGGTTTGATACTATAAGCATTTTCAAAACTAAAACATTACATAGCGTGTGTTTTTCTTTCATATTTTCATTTCAAATACTCTGTCTTTTAATACATTTCTAACGTTTAAAATTCAATCACTTGTTATAAACGTTCACGCCAAATTCTTACTCTCAAATTGAATGTTAATTATAATTGAATTATTTTGTTTAAAAATGATTAAAATCATTTAACAGTATTGCGATCGTTAATATAATATCTATTTATTAAAAAACGTATGAACTGAGCTCATACATATATATATATTGATTAGATATCGTACATTGTTTGTAAATTATGTATATTTAGCAAAAATATATAATTGGAATAAAAATGTATGGCGATTTTTTAACAACTTGATACTTACACGTTTCGGCATATTTCTTTTCATCCTTTTCCTGGACTGAACAGGTATTAAGGAACATGGTATAATGAACGAGATTATTTTAAAAATATTACATTAGCATTTTATTAGATAAAATGTACAGTTACCTACGCACGAAGTAAGAAAGCTATATTAGACTAATTCGTTTGACTTTACACGGGAATTAAATTCGCTGTATTACGCTTAACAAATCCTCCAGTGACTACAGGAAGAGAAGAGCAAAGGTACAGAAGACAAGAGAATACGTCGGAAGACAAAGTTCTATTGTGTAGATAATGGAAGCTAACCATCACCATAAATAGTAAACGTTTCTCTCTCGCACGCGCTCTGATCTAACTATCTATGTATATTTATGTATAACTTGATTCAGGGTACTCGTATGTAACAATGAACGTACAACATGCTCGGTATGAACCCCCGAGAGGAAGATAACGGAAGGGTCTAGTCACTGGAGGAGTCGTTGAAAGAAATACAAGACCGACCAGCAAGAAGAAAAAAAAATGTGATGTGGTCTGTACTGCATTCCATTGAGAATTATAAAATTACGTTACAAAAAAAATAATTATCCTAGAGTACTTATGATAGGTGATAATCAGGAGACGGTTCAGCTACGGACTCAGTAGTGAACAGTGGATTTGGGAACTCTGGTGGGTGTGGCAGTGGTCCAGCAGTCTTTGGCTGGCGACGATACGCCATTAGCCAGCACGACACAGCAATAGCTACAGCGACTAGTGCCAAGAGTGCTGTAATTACTAGTGCTATCACAAAGCCGACCATAGAAACGCAAATATCTTCCACTCTTTGAGCTGAAGTGACTGAAACAGGAAAAAAAGATTTTATTGTAATAATAAAGTATATTTTAATTCTCGTTCAGCGACAAAGCGACAAAGTGGGAAGCCAACTGAAGAAGCTGCAAGAGTCAGAGTTGATCCTTTGTCGTTCTAGAAATTAAGATTCTTCTCTAACTGAAGGAGGAAAAGGATATAGACTTACTCTCAGCTGGATCTGCTGTAAACCTCTCTTCTCTCCTCTCCAGAGTGAATATCAGATTCGACTGGATCGTTATTTCTTCTCTAAGTTGCCCTTCAAAGCTGTCCGTGATGCTTAAAGACGTATCATTTGTCTCGGAACTCACGTCTCGACGGCGACGACCGAACGCGTTGTATCCTCGACAATTGACCTGAAAGGGCCATAATAATATTTTAATATCTTAATTAAATACCTTAATATTCTAATTATTTACTTCGAAGTACTAGTAGAAGGATACTCACGGGTTGACAACGTCCAAAGCACACACGGATATTGCACTGGAATCGAATATTGTCACTGCTTGGGAATTTAAAGGCATTAAAGCTGGCCATTAACGTCTGAGTTTCAGGATCCTGCTCCCATTCTCCGAATATCGTCGGATCTGTCGCGCAGCCGTTCTCATCTGTTACAATGTACTCGTTCTCCAAATTATCTTCCATCGTTTTGGCCACGCAATTTCGGGCAAATCCACCATAAATAGCTAAAATGATAAAATTATCATATAATTATAAGAAATATAAGGTTCACGATTTTTTTTTTTCTTGAATTAAAAACCATATACTTACTGGAAGGCTGAACTTCGACTTGCAACATCAAATTATCTCCAATTTCAGCCGAGTTTATTTCATTTCCGCTTTGAGTAACGATCTTCATCAGACAGACTGGCGGAGGACCAGTGTTAGCAATGGTGCCAGCTGTAGTCAACATAGAGACATTGAAACCCAGGGTGACGTTTTGTTCTCCAGTTTGGTATATGCATTTAATATGATATGCTTGAGTTTTGTATGTCATCAATTTTGGATGTTTTTGTATGACCAGCACGAAGCTTGCTTGTCCCTGAAAATAATCATTTTGTACATATAATATTTTGAAACAAAGAAAATAATAAAAATAATATATGTACTGATAATGCAATTAATAAATTTACATAAGAATAACTTACGTTTACGTGTATCAGTCCGCAATTTCCAAACGCCACTTTGAATATCTCGGTTTTGTGCATAGTTTCTGCTGGAATGGAGACAACCCTTCTGCATTGCTCATCTTTGCTGTGACCTTTGACATATAGAACACCATCGAATTCCTGATCGTGAAGATGTATTTCGACTTGCACTCCATCCGATAAACAGCTGACAACCATCTCTGGTCTGGGGAAATCGGTTCGCCATCGGTTCTTGTCATCTAACAAGTAAAGATGTTATTAATAATTTAAATAACAAATTAAGACAACAATAGGAGTCTCTCGTAAGAACAATTGCTTACAGCATTGAGTATAAGCATTTCCAATATAACCATTGATGCATATGCAAATAGCTTGATGACGAGTTGCATTACAAAGTGCATAAAGACCACATAATTGAGTTGAACAGGGATCTTCACATGTTTGGCTGGTTTTATCGCAGAATCTGTTATCAGCACAGTCATCGTCGTGTTTGCACTCGATTATGTCAACTACAAATACACGTTTCATTAATTAAACAAAATTTAGGTAAGCAGAAATACTTATCAAAATAATATTTATCATATCACATTTTTTTCATACCCAATTTGCAATATCCATTCGCGTCCAGTCTGTATCCATGATGAGTCGGACACACGCAGCGACCATATTCATCGATGATCATACCGTTCTCCAAAGCACATACACAATATCCTTCATCATTGATGATCATTCCAGATTGTTTCCTACACGGTATACAGACTTCTGTTTCATCCTTAGCTGATCCAGGTGGACAGATACAATTGCCATACTCATCGAGAATTTGACCCTTTTCTACTGGACATACGTTGGCTGTAAAATAAAACAGATTCATTTAAAAACTATTTTATAAATCGTTCAATCACCTTTCGCCACAAGTCGTTTGATATAAAACAAGAAATTACTTTTGTCACAGCGGACGACTGCGTTTCCTCTATATCCAGGAATGCATTCACAAATCATGGTTCTTACAGGAGACGTGTCGAGTACTTTACAATCCGCGTTTATTCCGCAAGGTTCGATCTTCACGCAAGGATTGATGCACTCGCCATTGAAGCAGGCGGTCTGAGATGGACATTCGTTATCCGCCTTGCATTTCTCTGTCACTGAGTATTAGGGAACAACGATTAGAAAAAAAATAACGGAAAAATAATACCTATAGTATTATAAAAATCGAATCACTCTTACGTTTAGTACATCCCACTTTAGTATCTCCGATGTAACCAGGAGGACAAGCACACTCGACCACATGGTTATAGACATTACAATCCATGTTTCCGGTGCAAGGATTTACCGCACAAGGATTCTCGCAACGCTCGTTGATGCAAGCTTTGTTCGTGGGACAATCAGAGTTACTCTTGCAACCAAGAAGGACACAAGAAACTCTAGGATTGCCCCCATATCCTGGTGGACACTCGCAGATAGCTTTGTGATTGATACCATTGCACTGAGCGTCTTTTCCGCAGGTGGTAATTAATGGAGAACAGACTGAAACACAGTTGTGTTGAACACACGCGTGTGATCCGCTGCAGTCACCATCTGTGCGGCATCCGGCGACTGAAAATTAAATTACATCGAATTTTGAGACAAATTTGTCATAAAAGGTTAAATTTTTATCAAATTTTTATGAGACAAACTTCTACTTAGGTTCCAATACTTGGGTTTCATTCATAAAAATGTGATTTTACTGCTTTCTGTCTTTACTGCTTAACCTTTCCAAAATCGACATCTTTCGCCTCTGAGAAAAATTGTTAATGACAGAAGCACAGTCTTACCTTTAGTGCAAGCCAAGTCAGGATTTCCATCGTATCCCAGAACACAAGAGCAAATTGGTTTGTGATTTGCAACGCTACACTTTGCATTGGGACCGCAGGCACAAGGATTCTTGCACACCGCGTTAACACAGGACTTTTCTGAAGGACAGTCGCTATCGTTAGTACATTCAATCTCTAAAATCGGTTTCGTGGGTCTACAAGTTCCGCTGCCGCTGCTCACGTATCCACTAGGACACACACAGACCATCGTTCGAACCGGGGACGTCGGAAGGACTTTGCATTCTGATGGATCGCTGCAGGGTTGCACGACAGTGCAAGGATTCTGACATTTATTATCAAAGCAGGCCAACAAATTAGGACAATCACTGTCCTCTTTACACTCTGGTCTTTCTTCCGGTTTGCAAGCGATGTAAGGATTGCCTGTGTGATGAGGTGGACAACGACAAATGGGTAGATGATTAAAGACTCTGCATTCGGCTCTAGAAGAGCAAGGACTGCTGTGAACGCAAGGATTGATACACTGCATATTGATGCAGGAATGGTCTCCAGGACAGTCGCCATTGCTGTAGCAACCGATTACTCTGCATCGATCCAAAGGATTTCCATGATAACCCTTACGGCATCGGCAGTCGGCTTTATGGTTGTTGGGGAAGCATTCTGCGTTTACTCCACAGTTATCGGAGACTAGACAAGGATTCACGCAGTTGTTGTTCACGCAACTCTTGTCTAGAGCACATTCGCTGTCACGCGTGCACTCTACGGAATAGCAAGCGATGTCCGGGTTGCCTTGGTAGCCTTCTTCGCAAGAGCAGATCGGTTTGTGGTTTCGTACAGTGCACGCAGCGTTGGTACCGCAGTTGCAAGGATTCCTGCATTGTCTATTGATGCAGGACTCTGTGTCGCTGCACTCGTCGTTCGTCGTGCAAGTGCCGATTATTGCTATTTGGACTGGAAAATAAAATATTTGTAGAAAAATGCAAAGTTAAACCAAGGAAATCTATGATTTTAACCTTGGAGTTACTTACTTGGTCTACAAACGCCGTCAACGTCAGTGGTCCAACCCTCGGGACACGTGCACGTCATGGTCCTCACGGGCACGGTGTCCAAAACGTTGCAACGTGCATTCTGCAGACATGGTTTGATCACTGGACAGGGGTCGATACACTTATTTTTAATGCACACCAATTTGTCAGCGCAATCAATATCGATTCTACATTCTGGTTCATCGAATGCCGTCGTGTGATGTGTACAATAGGAATATGGATTTCCAGCAGGAATATTCTCTGGACAACGACAGGTGGCCACGTGATCCTGAACGTAGCAGATCGCGTTTTGAGCACACGGTGAATCTTCTAGACAAGGATTAACGCAGCGTCCGCTGTCGCAGGCTAAATTTCGAGGACAATCGTGGTCAGCGCTGCACTCTACTCTTTCACAATGCACCTCCGGATTGCCTAGATAACCTGGACCGCAACGACAAATGGCTCGATGGTTTTGGCCGTAACATTCTGCGTTTATCGCACACTTGTTCTCCAGGATGCAAGGATTCACGCATTGACCATTGTAGCACGTTGCTGCGCTGTTGCATTCACTGTCTGATTCACAGTCCACTGAGGAAAGAAAAGATTTTGTGAAGTTGAGAAGCTTAATTGGATCGAATTATTTTTTCAGAATTTTGTTAACTTACATTTGAAGCAACCTAGTTGAGGATTTCCAGAATAACCAGGCGGACAGACACAGGATGGATAATGATCTACGACGTTGCACTTGGCGTTCGGACCACAATTGCAAGGATTGATGCACAAGTTGTTTACACAGGCAGCGTTACCCGCGCAATCGCTGTTCGAAGTACATTCGGCTACGATTTCCGCTGTAAAATAAATAAATATACATCGTAAATCATTTGCGAACAGGGTGATGTGACGATTTTGTAATTCGTATAGGCATATTAATTTTCTCAAGTTCAAAAGACTTACGTGGAACACAGTTGCTTCTTGGATCACCAATGTAGTTGGCAGGACATCTACAGACTGGACTGTGATTGTTCGCGTGACATAGTGCATTTCTTCCGCATGGGTCCTCGACAACGCAAGGATTCACGCAGAGAGAATTTATGCACCGTTTGTCGTCGGAACACTCGCTGTTAGCATAGCATTCTGGACGAACTGGTGGCAGTGGTATTGGAACTGGAATGGAAAAATGAAAAATTTTGAGCATACGAATGTACAATATAATTTTGAACTGTGAATTATTATATTTATTTATTATCTAGCTACTATATATGATATTATAAAACTATTCAAAACTTACGTCTACCGCACTCGATGTAAGGGTTGCCAGTAAATCCAGGCGCGCAATGACAGATTCCAGTTGCCACACATTGGGCATTTACTCCACACTGAGTGGTCAGACAAGCCTCGATGCAAGTTCCACCCACACACTTGTCAGAATCGTTGCAGTCTTGATCTTGGTGGCACTGCAGGACTCCTAATATTGAAAACGAAATTCATATTGTAACAAAATGACGTACTTTCCAATTATATATGTAAAACTACTAATACTATAAGATTATTGATCGAAGAATATAATATAATGATTGTTTGAAGTAATGTTTACCGATTTTCTTGCACAGTCCATTTACGTCGGTGATAGTGTTTGCAGGGCAAGTACAAATCATCGTACGAAGAGGCACCGTGTTCAGTACTTTGCATTCTTGTTCACCAGAGCACATGTTAGAGGATAAGCAAGGATCTTGGCATTTTGAGTTGATGCATGCGAAATACGCTGGACATTCGCTGTCTACTTTGCACTCTGCTTCAATTGGCACACCTTGGAGAACAAGAGAATTATTTTTAGTTTCGATTCTTCACCAAAGATGCTCTATAGTATGCTGCACCAATATCAAGGTTTAATTAAAACAATGTTAACAACACGAAAGAAGTCTCAACTTACCACTGCACTCAACATATGGATTTCCAGTAGTTCCCAGAGGACAAGTGCACTTAGGCTGATGGTTTCTCGCGACGCATTTCGCAGTATCTGCGCAAGTATCGTCATCACAAACTGGTCGACAGACTCTGTTCAACCTGTCGCAGGCTTCGTGATCTGCGCAATCCTCGTTGTAATGGCACACCGTGGAAATACAGGCAATTCTTGGGTCGCCCTGGGTACCTCGTGGACAGACGCATTGCGCCCTGTGAGAGACCGCGATACATTCAGCGCCACGACCACACGCGATGTCTCCGACCAGGCAAGGGGTGACACAATTGTCGCGTAGACAGGTCTTGTCGTAAGGACAATCGCTATCTGACTTGCACTCGGCTAGAAAGGAAGAAAATTTTCCTGTTATCTTTTAAAGTTAGTTCAAAGATGTGGTTTAAAAAATGTTGCAGCGTAGAATTGCAAAGCTCAAAACTTTGAAGTATAAAGCGTGATCCAAATTGGACCAGCGCGTTTTTGCTTTTGGAGATATACTGGAAAATTTGAAACAGATGTCTCGCGTTGAGCGAAACGTTTTGTAACAAACTTACGTTTGAAACATTGCACTTGAGGATCTCCCGCGAAGTTCTGCTGGCAATGACAGGTCGGATGATGATTGACAGTGATACACTCCGCGTTCAAACCACATTGCGTGCTGACACATGGATTCTGACATAGCTGATTAATGCAAGCCTCGTTGGTCGCGCAATCTGCGTTCGTTGTACACTCCGGGAACGAGTCAGTGTCTACAACAAAATTAAAACGTTTGTTTTAATCAGTAGTCCTTAGAAACCAATTCTCATTATTCATCTTCTATTTTATGTTAGCTTCAACTAATTACCTCTATAACAATTTACGAATGGGTCGCCTGCTGTGCCACGCGAGCAATGACACTGGCGATAATGATTTTGGACAGAACACTCTGCATTTGATGCACATGGATTGATAATGCACGGATTGATACATCTTTCATTCAGACAGGCCATGTTGGAAGAGCACTGGGTGTCGGATTTACAAACGGCTTCGATTTTCTTGTCCACTGGAGAAAAAGAAGAAAATTAGATTAATTGCACATTAACACGTAACTGCTTCATAGATAATAATCATAAATCAAATTCAAGCCGTGTTATTTTTTTGCGAAATATTGAAAATACGTACTTTTCTTTTGACAACGTATGATTATTCTCTAAATCGTTCATTCTGAATTCTTCGTCGTTTTATCAAAGGGTTATTTGGTACTTACCGGGAATACAAGCGACGGTCGCGTCTCCAGCAAAGTTTTGCAAGCATTCGCAGACCATGGTTCTCATTGGCAAAGTGTCTACGACGGTACACTTCGCCCCAGCGATGCAAGGTTTGGTTTCGACACACGGATCTTTGCAAACACCATTGAAACAGCCCAGTTTGCTGGGACAGTCTCCATCTACTTGACACTGTGGCTGTGATTCGATGGGTTCTAAAGCAAAACGACAAATTTTTATTGGTCCATTCTACCATTACGGCGGAGTACCGTACAATTAAGCACGGCCTTAGAAGGCTTAAGAAAAGTAAGAATAGAGACATTCTAATTACCCATTAGACACGAGGTATATGGATTGCCCACGTAACCCGGAGGGCATCGACAAATAGGACGATGATTAATCACGAAACATTGCGCTGATGTTGGACAATCGCAAGGATTTACACATTTTGAATCGCGACAGGCTAAAGATGAGGGACAGTCGTTGTCGCTAATACACTCTGGTCTCTCGCATGTTTGGTACGGATTTCCTAAGTATCCATCAGAACAGTAGCATCTTGGCCTATGGTATCCATCGGATTTGCAGAATGCGTTCACACCGCACTGTGTCACAGAGCAGGCATCTATGCACTCGTTGTTGATGCAAGATTGAGTCAATGGACAGTCGCTGTCACCGCGACAACCAACTGCAAAAATATAACATATATTATACTAGAAATATTATTTCATACTATTCTATACTATGTTCTTATACTGAATGCGTAGTGCTAATAATAGTATAACGTATAATAATATAGAAAGAAAATCGACTCGCGTTAAAAGATATTTGGAGAACGTACTTTCGCCACAGTATTGTTGAGGATTTCCAGTGAAGCCTTCGTTGCAGACACAGACAGCTCGATGCATTTGCACGTGGCAACGACTGTTGAAGCCACAGGAATCCAGTGTGCAAGGATCGACGCATTTTTGATTGTAACAAGTCTTGTCGTTCGGACATTCGGAGTTCTGAGTGCACTCCGCAATTGGTTCTGTGAAAGTACATTAAAAATAAATGTTATAATTTCCTCATTTTCTTTTTCATTAAGAATCTTAAGACCTTTTTGTAATCTTTTGATAACATTTCAAAAAAATCACCTTCGACTGTTAGTACGGCGCACTGTATGCGTGCGTTGCCAGTGAATCCAGACGGACAGGAGCAGACGGGCTTGTGGTTGACCGTCTGACACAGTGAATTAATGCCACAGGCACCGATGCAAGGGTCTCTGCATTTCTGGCCGAAGCAAGCCTTGTCTCGTGGACAGTCAGAATTAATGACACATTCTGGATAAATGCACACTGCAACGCCGTTTCTGATTTGACATTCACCATTGTAGCTGCACGGAGAAGGATTACAAGGATCGGTTTCTGAAACAAGTAAATCAATCTTTGTTCATTCTATTTGAAAATTATCTGCGTAAACAATTAACTCATTTTATTATCACATTATCTCTTATTCTTTTCTATTATTATTAAATCAATAAGAATTGGTGAGTAATTAAAATAAAACAGGACGGTTTGAGAATCTCGAAATTACCAATTTTGGTGTAACATTCTTCGAATGGATTGCCAATTAACGGAGATGTACAGCTGCAGAGGGGACTGTGATTGATAGCTTGACACGTAGCTTTGATACCACACACGTTTTGCGTGCAAGGATTTATGCATTTGTTGCCGATGCAAGCCTTGTCTCCTGGACAGTCAGAGCTGATCACACACTCTGGATGGCAACCTGTGACGCTCGAAGGAACTCCTTGAAGACCGGGCAAACACTTGCAGACTGCCGAGTCGCCGATCTTTTGGCAGATTGTGTTAGGTCCACATGGGGATGGCGAGCAAGGATCTCTTTCCTTTGGTACTGTAAGTAAAATAATTTTATTTATTCACAACGATTCGGACGAAGAATGAAAAGTTTGTGCAGTGAGCTCCGACAATGTATCTACGTTATTCTACTATCTCTCTCGTCTCAACAAAGTCAAAGTTGCTCTATTTGTTTAATTATTCAATAGTATTGTGATTTCGCAACTTTACACTATCTACACCATCAACGAATTGTTAATACATCCGAGAATCGCTGCTAAAGAATCGTTAAACTCAATAAAGAGTAGAGTATGCGTGTAAGAACAAAATACCTTGAGGAACAGCATGGCAGATGGTGAACGCGTCTCCGATAGTAGGTAAAGGACAGGAACAAATCGGAATATGATTCGACACAGTACAAATGGCTCCAACGCCACAAGTACCGGGACAAGGATCTTGACACTTGGTTCTAATACAAGCCTGGGATTTCGGACAGTCAGTGTTCACCAAACACTCTGGTTGACAGCCTTCGTACGGATTTCCCCTGAAATCTGGCAGACACTCGCAATACGCAGTATTGTGTCTCTCACGACAATACGCGTTAGGTCCACACGGTGAAGGACTGCACGGTCTCGAAGGTGTCGGTGGTTCTACAGGTGCTGGAATAAGATTTGGACACAAAGAAATTAATACGCCAGTTAAAGTAATACGTCCGTTAGTACTTTAGAAGAAAGAATTTGCGTGATCGTGAAAGAGAGTTATTTTACAAGAACATAGAACTGTACAAGAACGCGGATAGAAATGGCAAATGATTTAAACAGAGATCGTGGAAAGAATAAGAGAGAATGAAGAACGTGTATGAACAAAGCTTCGAGATCTTGATACAGGACTAATAATACCTATGTATAGTCAACATGCAATTCTTTCTATATCGTACAATCTCTATATACACTATATACAAACTAAGTAAAATCCAATAAAATCATTAAAAACGATGAATAACAAAGCACTAAATATTCGTTAAAGGAACATAATTTAAGATATCTTAAATGAAAAGTCGCGAGATTTCATCTCTCATTCTTGATCGCTCGATAAAATTGCTCGATTCGATTATTCTTTATTCACGGGATTGTTGCTTACTGCTGGCCACGGAACAAATAGTGAATGGGTTTCCGGTGTATCCCTCGGGACACACGCAACGGATGTAATGCAGGGTAACTTGGCAGAGAGCGTCAGTGCCGCAGAGTCCTGTACAGGGATCGGTACACTTCTGTCTAACGCAAGCTTGATTGCTGGGACACTCGCTGTTCACGAGACATTCTGGCCTACAATTGGGAGGAGAGCCTACAAATTCAGGCATACAGGCGCAGGAGGCTTTATTGTCTGGTGATACTGAGCATTGGGAGTTTGGTCCACACGGCGAGGGTTTGCACGGGTCCTGGCTGGGTTCTTCGTACTGCGGTTCTGTTCGTTGATAAAAATTTGACCTCGGTTAACAATGGCTTTGATGAATCTTATAGGTGGAAACTTTTAAAATAGAAATCGGTGCTGTACGGGATTTATATTATTTGGTATACGATCTTAGGATTTATTCTTTATTTTAGAAATCGATTGGTTTTGTTTTGTTAGGAAGCTTAATAATAAGATCTATAATTGGTAATGGTAGAATTTGAAGGGGAATATTTAAGTAACGAGTAACTGGTAACGGTAGGATGCGAAGAGGAATAACTGAATAATCGATCATTGGAAATAAAAGGGAAATGATCAAATAATCGATAATTCGCGACAACAAGAGAGAATAATTAAACAACAGATAATTGACAGTAATAGCGTTTCTGTAGAGGATTTTAAAGACAGCACCGATCCAAATACATATTGGTGGGTTACTTACTCATGGGGAAACAGCTGACGAATGGGTCACCGGAATACTGTGCGGGGCAACTGCAAATGGGATTATGATTTCGCACGTTACACAACGCGCCTTGACCGCAAGCGTTTTCACACGGGTTCTGGCAGCGTTCGTTCACGCAAGCTCTGCTCTGTTCGCAGTCAGAGTTCACCAAACATTCGGGTCTACAGCTGGGTGGAGTTCCAAAATATCCAGGGAGACAGGAACAGGAAGCTTGCTCGCCAAATTCACGGCAAACGCTGTTGGGTCCACAGGGCGAAGGTTCGCAGGGTTTCACGCGTTCTATCGTAATGTGACACGTAAAATCATTTATTAATCAATGGTTTATGGCATTTCTCGCTTTTTTCAGGATTTGTTAAAATTAACTAACAGTTACTAGGAATTTCGTAGTTTCTTCAATGGGATATTTTTTCATTTTTCTCCCCAATTAATCCAAACTATTCGAGGGCTAATAAGATTGATCAAACTTTTCTTTAGAATTAATTAATTCTGCACTCACTTCGAATAGGTCTGCAGAGGGTAAATGGATCTCCTTCGTGATTCTCAACGCAACTACAAGTGGGAATATGGTTAACCACAACGCACTCAGCGTTCTGTCCACAGATTCCAGTGCAAGGGTCCACGCACTTATTGTTAGAGCAAGCTCTATCAAACGTGCAATCGGAATTCTGCACGCATTCTGGTCGACAACCTTGATACGGATCACCGCGATATTCACTTATGCAGCTGCACACGCCATTTCGACAAAGCGCGTTCGGACCGCATGGCGATGGATTGCACGGGTCTGACGAGACTGGGGGTATAGCTATATTTGTCCCAATAAAACCAATTAATTATTCATCATACGAAAATATATAGCTACTTTCATCTTACTAAGTACAAAATTACTCGTGAAAATATTCGAACACTCATAGTGGACAAATACTTTCATGAGCAGCTGTACATGGAATAATTGACAATAATCCTTACGTGTGGGCGTTAGACGGCAACTGGTGAAGGGATCTCCTGTATAATCTTTAGGACAAGTGCAAACAGGTGTATGATTAATCACATTGCAATATGCGTTCGTTCCACAGGATCCTGGACACGGGTCTCTACACTTTTCTCTGATGCAAGCCTTGTCACTGGTACAGTCTGAATTAATCGAACATTCTGGTCGACAGTTGGGGGCTGAGCCAACGTAATTGGGCAAACAGGAGCAGGATGGAATGCCTCCTATGTCTTGACATTGAGAGAATGGGCCGCAGGGCGATGGAACGCATGGGTTTACAGGCACAGGCGGACTTGGTGCTAAAACACGGAGCGTAAATTCAAGAATTCGGTCATGATTTAACGAATACAATCTCACGGCACTATTCTCAGCCACTTACTGATCACATCGAAACATTTTACAAACGGATCTCCGGTCTGACGAGGATCGCAGCTACAAATGGGACTGTGATGGAAAACCTCGCATCTCGCGCTTATCCCACAAACTCCAGGGCAAGGGTCAACGCATTTCTGATTCACACAAGCTCTGTTGCTAGCACACTCTGTGCTAACAACACACTCGGGTCTACATGCTGGTGGTGTGCCTTTGAAATCGGGAAGGCAAGAGCAAGTGGCTTGGCCATTCACATCGGCACACTTACTGTTTGGTCCACAGGGTGAAGGTTCGCAGGGATTCGTCAGGCTTGTCGCAGCTATTGACATTGTTATATTACGATATCATTATCAGATTATATTCTACGTAAATGGAAAGTATTTCTTAAAATCTGCAGCTGGAAAAACTCACGGGGTTGTTTGAGTATGCTGCAAGCCGTAAATGGATCACCAGTGTAACCTGAGCTACAACTGCAAATTGGAATGTGATTCACCACTTGGCAATCGGCGTTAAAGCCACAGGTTCCTGGACAGGGATCTTGACACTTGTTCCTTATACAGGCTCGGTTAGCTGGACAGTCGGTATTGATAATACACTCTGGCCTACAATTTTCATATGGGTTTCCGTAGAAGTCAGGTAAACAGGTGCAGCGAGCTGTACCGTATGATTCGCGACAAATAGCGTTCGGGCCACAGGGAGATGGCTGACAGGGATTGAGTTTCTGTGGTCTATCTTCGACTATAAGTGGAATAAAAAAGAAGTGACATTATGTTTTTTTTTAATGTACCTAAAGACGAATGATTAAGGAAGAGAAGATCTTACTTGGTTGCGGTGTACATTGTACGAACGGGTTTCCAGTGAAATTGCTTGCACAAGTGCACATAGGGGTGTGACTGATCGTCCTGCACTCTGTGTTCCTACCACAGGAGCCAGGGCAAGGATCCGCGCATTTCTGATTGATGCAAGCCTGTTGCGCTGAACATTCTGTATTACTCAGACACTCGGGTTTGCAATATGGTGGGACTCCTACGAATTCAGGAAGACAAGAACACGAGGGTGCGTTGTTGGTGACTTGGCATCGAGCGTTTGGACCACAAGGCGACGGCTGACAAGGATTTATCGGGGTATCTGGCTCTTTTGCTAAAAGAAAATTTCAATCTTAGCAGGATCATCCTTCGGTACAAAAATATCTAGTAAGTCGTGTAATCTCGTAGTAGTAAGATACATTGGATCCGGAAGTAAAATAATTAGAAAAATATTTTTCAAAGATTTCAAATTTGCAAAATTCCAAATTTTCAAGAAAAGCCGGAACAAAGGTATATTTTTGACGAGAAATCTTTGGAGTGATAAACGAGCCTTACTTTGTGGGACACACTGAATAAATGGATCTCCGGTATACTGCTCGAAGCAACTACACACAGGATTATGATTGATCACGGAACACTGAGCAGACAATCCACAAGCACCGAGACAAGGGTCGATGCATTTTTGGTTACTGCAAGCTCTGTTTCGCGGGCAATCTGTGCTAACGATACACTCTGCTCTACAGTATGGTGGCGATCCTTTGAATCCAGTAACGCAGCTGCAGACAGCTTGACCGTTGGAGGGACGACAGTGGCTGTTCGAACCGCAGGGTGATGGGTTGCATAGATCGACTGCGGTGGTTTCTGTCATACCATAAATTCCAAAATATTAATATTAAGCGTGTTTCAACTGCTGGGTCTCTGCAATCTGTTTCTCTCATATTACAAAGTAAAAAAGTATAAAAAGTAATATTATATTCTAACGTATATTCGTCCCGTTTCCTTCGTTTATCGTAAATAAGAAAACGGTACGAATTTACGTTACAACCTAGTATTATAAAAGATATACAACGCGATACCGCATGTAATTAGAACAGATTCGTTTAAATAAAATTCACGGGTTACGTACCATCCTTGGTGGAAGTGAAAATAAATTCAGAGTAGAATGAAACAAAAGATGAGTCAAGGGACCAACCTTGAATAGGATTACACGAAACGAAAGCATTGCCTGTCATGTTCCTAGGACAGCTGCACATAGGTAGATGATTGACCACGTTGCATTCTGCGTTTATTCCACAGGTTCCTACACAGGGATTTCTGCATTTGTGCAGTAGGCAAGCTTCGTTTCGGGAACAGTCGGTGTTGATAACACATTCAGGGCGGCAAATGGTGTATGGGTCGCCCAGATAACCAGGCAGGCAAGTGCACACGCCACTATCGCATTGTGCGTTTGGTCCACACGGTGATGGGTTGCATGGGTCTGTAGGGGCTTCTGAGACTGAAACAAGTGGCTCAATGTACTCCTCCCGGTCTGTTTCTTACATACTAACCCTATAAGGGAACAGCAGAAAAGAAAAAAAAAAAATGTTGAATGGTTATTTCGATTCTTACTGATTGACGGAGGAGTTGGCGAACAGCTGGTGAAAGGATCGCCGGTGTATCCTTCGGGACAAGTGCAAGCTGGCGTATGATTGACGACTGTGCAACGTGCGTTCACGCCACAAGATCCTGGACAGGGATCTCTACACTTCTCTCTAATGCAAGCTCTGTCTGCTGTACAATCTGAATTGATGGAACATTGCGGTCGACAATTTGGTGGCACTCCGATGTAGTTGTTCATGCAAGTGCAGACCGGAATCTCTCCAAGGGCCTTGCACATGGCGTTTGAACCACAGGGGGATGGGGCGCAGGGATCTTTCGGGTACGGCTCTTCCGGTTTTGGCACTATAGCGTAAATATCGTTGGAATACGAGATATTGATAGGGAACACTTCTTAATTGATGGCGGAATCGCATAGATTTTTTTTATACGGATTCAAAGAGTATACCACGAAGTTCAGAAAAATATTTGAGAAATGTAATCATAACTGATCTACGAAGATTATATAACAAGATTTCTTTCAAACTTACTTGGAGCAGGGAAACAGTAAACGAACGGATCTCCCGTCAAACCGCTTCCACAGCTGCAAATCGGACTGTGGTGCACAACCTTGCATTGTGCGTTACGGCCACAAGTACCAGGACAAGGATCTCTACACTTCTGGTTTATACAAGCGAGATTCGAGTTACATTCCGAATTCACGACACACTCTGGTCTACAGTTCGGTGGGGTTCCTACATATTGAGGCTGACAAGAGCATACTGCCTGTCCATTTACTTTCTGGCACTGGCTATTTGGACCACAAGGGGATGGTTGGCATACGTCTCGCTCGTCTTCGTCAACTGTAAAATGTATAACATGGAACTTCTATCTCGAAGCAAGAATAGAAGGAGAAAATTGAAATTGAAGATCACAGGAGAAAGACCCGACAGGACATTTTTGTTGATATCTCTATTTTAATGTCTCTTTATGACTAAAAAGGAGTGTTTTAAGAATTGAAAATAATAAGATATAACAATATACAAAGATATAATTCTTTTAAAAATAACTGGAAGATTGGGGATGTCTTGCAAAAAGTTGAAAGTACATCTATCAAGAATTTTGATATTCTGGCAAGAAATGTTTTTAACATTATGGCGACAGTGGAAAAATACATGTTCGCCTTGAAAATCAATTAAGAAGACGATTTTTGTTGACAACGTATTATATTAGAAAAGATTCTCCCTTGTAAAAAAATGAAAAATATAACTTATCGCATCTTTCCCTCTGTACTCTTCAATTATTTGTGTTAATTACTCACTCGTGGGAGCTTTGTATACGCAATTCACGTATGGATCGCCAGTGTATTGCGGGATACAGGTGCACACGGGTAGATTGTTTACTACTTGACAATTGGTATTGGAGCCACAAGAACCAGGGCAAGGATTTTGACATTTGGATCTGATACAAGCTAAATGAGAGGGACAGTCTGATGATCGAGTGCATTCTGGTCGACATCCTTCGTAAGGATTGCCGATGTACTCGGGCAAACAGGTACAGGAACTAAGGCCATTCTGTTCGCGACAAATGGCGTTTGCTCCGCACGGAGAGGGTTGACAGGGTCTAGGTGCGACTGTTGTCTCCGCTAAAAGAAGTTAAGGACGAATTTAATTCCATTATTAAGTCGATGAATAACTCGGTTATTTCTTATTATTGACACTTTAACGATAGGGTATATTATTGAAATTTCTGCAACTATTTTCTTCAGGTTTTCAAGAAATATCCAGTAAAATGTTCTACAAGATATTTTTGGAAATTCGAATTATCTGATTTTTTTAAGCATTTAAACTCTATTATTTTTGGTAACAAATTAATATTAGTAGAAATTCTCTTCAAGAGAAATTCTACGCCACTGCACTAGTTTGTCAAAGTCACCAATCGTAACAAAGTCACGTCAATAAGGTGTCAATAAACGTTCTATTTTATGAAACATCTATCAGTATACTTACGTTGTCTGGCAATGCACTGAACGAACGGATCTCCCGTGAAGTCCTTCGCGCAAATGCACGATGGAACGTGATTCACAACGTGACATTCCGCGTTCGAACCACAAGAACCGGCGCAAGGGTCTCTGCATTTACGCTCGATACACGCCAAGTGACTACCGCATTCGCTATTACTGATACACTCTGGCTTGCAGTTTGGCGGAACACCAATAAATTCTGCTTTACATGAACACGACGGTGAATTATTAACCACTTGACAAACTGCGTTTGGACCGCACGGTGATGGCTGACACGGGCTAGTTGGTTGCACTGGTTCTTCAGCTTTTCAGAAAACCCATTAATTAAATTTCCATTACCTCCGTAAAGAGACGTCATCTTTAAGTTAAATAATCATAAAAGACACCTACGTTTAGGTAAACAACGTACGAAGGGATCGCCAGTGAATACCGAAGGACAGCTGCAAATAGGATTATGATTGACGACTTGACACCTAGCTGACACTCCACAGGATCCAGGACACGGGTCTCTACACTTGAGATTCACGCAAGCCTCGTTCAATGGACAGTCACTGTTAACTATACATTCAGGTCGACAAGCTGGTGGGTTTCCTATGTAACCAGGGGCACAGGAACACACTGCCTGTCCACTGATGTCCTGACACCTACTATTAGGACCACAGGGTGACGGGTTGCAGGGTTGTACTATCTCTGGGTCTGCAAAACAAAGGGTTGGATTTTTAAGACAAAATATAATTTTTCCTAGCTAGATAGCTATTTCAGAACACTGTGCGTTGGCGAATGTCTGAAAGTTGACAAAGGTCTCGGTTCAACGATTCCGAGGATGTTCGACACGTTTTAGCTTTTCTCTCGACTAATCTTATCACAAATCACATACAGGTTCAATGTTATTGACCGTTGTCACGATATAATAATTTACCTTTCACTGGGAAACATGCTGTGAACGCGTTTCCTGACATGCCATCGGGGCAACTGCACATGGGAGTATGATTTATCACCACGCATTCGGCATTCTGTCCGCAGACACCGGTACAAGGATCGAAACACTTGTTACGATTGCAAGCTTTGTCTAGAGGGCAGTCTGGGTTCTGCACACACTCCGGACGACATCCGTAATATGGATCACCGTGGTATTCTGGTAGACAAGTGCATGTACCATCGCGACAGAGTGCGTTTGATCCACACGGTGAGGGATTGCAGGCATCTTGGGGCGCTGTTGGTGAAGCTAGCAGGAAAAATATCATTAAATTCTGTTCTAAAGGGTAGAACTATTAGGTACTGTTTTGAAGGATAAAGTTGTAATGAAAAGTGTCATTAAATATCGTTTTGTATGTATCAGAAAAAGTATTAAAAAGACTGTTTCGAAAGGACGCGTTCGTATTATTGTTTTCATAAAGTTCTAAATTTCTATGACAATGCTTACGGGGAGATTCTAGGAAACAGTTGACAAATGAATCGCCTGTGAATCCTTGGGGACAAGTGCACACAGCCATATGATTCACTACTAAACATTCTGCTCCTGTACCACAGGAGCCTGGGCAAGGATCTGTACACTTTTGCCTGAGGCAAGCTCGGTTACTGGCACATTCTGAATCAATGGTACACTGCGGTCGACAGTTTGGTGGAGTTCCTATGTAATCATCCATACAGGTACAGCTTGGTAGGTCCGCGTTTCCAACGACGCGACACACGGAGAACGGGCCACAGGGTGATGGCACGCAAGGGTTCACTGGTTCGGATACCGCTGAAGGAAAATATTACCATTGAGAGTCTATCCTTATCTCTTTCATGTAACGTTGTACTTTAGTAAATGATCGACAACTGGTTTTAAACTTTAGTGGGTTACAACGAATGGCTTGAAATAATTTTGCACGGAATTCAGCCCGAATTACTTACTTGGAACTTTGAAACATCTAACGAAGGGATCGCCGGTGTATCCTACGTTACAGCTACAGATCGGACTGTGATTAATGGCCTCGCATTTAGCATTGATACCACAAATTCCAGGGCAAGGGTCGACGCATTTGAGGTTCTTGCAAGCACGGTTTGTTGTACACTCTGAGCTGACCGTACACTCTGGCCTACACATCGGTGGAGATCCCAAAAACGTAGGTGAACACGAACAGATAGCCTGTCCATTGAATACACGACACAGACTGTTCAGACCGCAGGGTGATGGATTACAGGGGTCAGCTGGTTCCGCTATAAGAACGTCCATATTACAAAACCGTGAAAACCTATGACTTCGACATTATTTTCATAATTTGCACTGCTCGAACGATAGAAGTTTGAGTTTGAGTAATAGAAAATTTTTGATAATAAAATTTCCGATAATGGAGGTTCCGCCTCACATAAACACTTACGTGGAGCTTGAATAAAGTTACATTGAACGAACGGGTCTCCGGTGTATCCAGATTGGCAAGTACATAACGGAACGTGATTAACAACTTGACACATTGCATTGTATCCACAGAATCCTGGACAAGGGTTCTGACATTTGGATCTAACACAAGCTTGGTCAGCCGAGCAATCGGAATTAATGATACACTCTGGTCGGCAGCCTTCATAGGGATTGCCGATATAATCAGTGATGCATTTACAGGATGCTGCGCCATTTTGTTCGTTACACACTGCATTAGATCCACAAGGAGATGGTACACATGGGGTGAGTTTCTCGATTTCTTGGTCTTGGACAACTACAAATTGTAAATTATTTCTCTTGTGAGAAATACTTGTTCGTTTTGACGACGAAATAATTTCTGGGGATATTTTATTCGTTTGATACTTTAATCGTTTAATGTGAGGGTCTTCTTACCTGGTTTTGGAGTACATTGTACAAATGGATCACCAACGAATCCCGAAGAACAAACGCACATAGGCGTGTGGCTAATTATTCTGCATTCTGCATTGGCGCCACAGGAACCGGGACAAGGATCGCGACACTTTTGATTTATGCACGCCAAATTTGTAGGACATTCGCTGTTACTAATGCATTCTGGCTTGCAATATGGCGGTGAACCGATAAATTCGGGTAAACAACTGCAAGAAGGTGAATTTCCTGATATTTGGCACTGAGCATTGGGTCCACATGGTGATGGTTGGCAAACATTTATCGGTTCTGGCTGAACTGGCGCTAAAAATTTTATTCAGATATTAAAATGAACCTCTTCAGGGGTGCTCAGACATTTTTGATATTTGGGAGACTCGGTGGAACATTGGTACAAATGTATTTCGTTTTAAAAAGATAAAGAAATGTTACATTTATCTAGAAAGTTTCGTCACGAATCATCACAATTAGGAGTACAATATTAGCAACCTTCTTCGATATTTAATACAGTATTTTATCTACTAGCGTTTAATTTAATTTGATACAGTAATATGTTCCAATATTTCTAGAGTTTAATTATACCTATAATTTTTTGAATTTAAAAATACATATTCTTACTTGTATCATTTGTGCACCGAATCTCTCAGTTAAAAAAAGGTAACTTACGAAGTGGAAGACATCTAATGAAAGGATCTCCCGTGAATCCTTCAGGACAGTGGCAAATAGGATTACGGTTAGTGACAGTACAACGAGCTCCCAAACCACACGAGCCCACACAAGGATTTATGCACTTCTGATTACTACAACTTTCGTTTGGTGGACAATCAGAGCTAACTACACATTCTGGGCGACAGACTGGCGGGTTTCCTAAATAGCCTGGTACGCAACTACACACTGCCTGGCCATTCTTCACTCGACATTGACTATTAGATCCGCAAGGCGATGGATTGCACGGATTAGATGGAAGTTCGGCTGTCGAAATATAATTACTTGTAAAAACATTTGGATTGAAATGCCTTTCTTAACTAAATAATTTGTTTAAGTAAATAAATGGCCTTGACTTATAAACTAAAGGAACAGAAAATTCTTCTCAACCCGTCAAAGTACCTATAGCTGGACGACAGAATGCAAAGGCATTTCCTTCGAAACCAGGAGAACAACTGCACATTGGAACATGATTAACCACGTCGCAAATTGCATCAGGAGCACATGCACCAACGCAAGGATTCTCGCACTTATTTCTCACGCAAGCTTTGTTTCGGGGACAATCGTTGTTAAGTACACATTCTGGTCGACAACCGATAGTGGAATCTCCGTAGTAATCGGGCATGCAAGAGCAGATTCCGTCGTTGCAAATAGCATTAGGTCCACAAGGTGATGGATTGCATAAATCCGTCTGTGTTGGTTCAGCTGCTACCAAGAATTTTGTATCAGCCATTTTAAAAATTCCAATCTAACCGGTGATAGAAGATAAGGAATTTTTCTGAAAGAAAACTACTTACGAGGAGTGATTAGTTGATTGCATTGACTGAAAGGATCACCGGTGTATCCAGCGATACAGGAACACATAGGAACGTGATTGAATACTGTACATTGAGCATTGAAACCGCAAGAACCTGGGCATGGGTCTCTGCATTTTTCACCCATACAGGCCTTACTAGGCGAACAGTCAGAATTTACTGTACATTCTGGACGACAGTTTGGAGGGCTTCCAATGTAAGTGGGTAGACATTGACAGGATGGACCGCCATTGACTACACGACACTCTGAATTTGGACCACATGGGGAAGGTAAACAGGGCTGTGTAGCTTCGACTGCTGTCGGTGGTAGGGCTTCTGAAAGGGCAATTATGAAATAAGGAATCTATATACGTAACTGCAAGATAATTTAAATTAGTCTCAGAATATCTTACGTGGAGCAGGGAAACATCTGGTGAAAGGATCTCCGGTGTATGATTCTCTGCAAGCACAGATCGGACTGTGACTTTTGACCACACAAGTGGCAAACGTGCCACAAGAATTGGGACACGGGTCCATACACTTTTGGTTAACGCAGGCGCGATCTTGAGGACACTCTGAGTTTAGAACACACTCGGGACGACACATTGGAGGTGTGCCTGTGTATTCTGGCAGACAAGAGCAAACACCTTGGCCATTTACCACGCGACATTGACTGTTGGGTCCACAAGATGAAGGGTTGCACGGATCTTTGTATTTCGTTTCATCTTCTACAAGATTTTAATTTAGAACCATAAGAAATATCTCGGTGTTCTTCGAAATTTCTATTGATCAAAATTTATGTAAAATGCAAGGAGGGGTGGAAGTTTATTCGTACCTATTTCACGTATCAATGCGCAATGTTGGAAAGGATTTCCACTATAACCTTGAATACACGTGCATGCAGGACGATGATTGATGACTTTGCATTCTGCATTTGTGCCGCAGGTGCCGGGGCAAGGATCTTGACACCTAGAGCGTATACAGCTCTGTGTGGATGGACAGTCAGTGTCAACGACACATTCAGGGCGACATCCTTCGTAAGGGTTACCAACGTAATCGGCCAAACAGGTACAGGATCCTACACCGTTTTGTTCTTTGCATATTGCGTTGAAACCACACGGTGATGGAGTACACGGAGACTGACTGACAGGGACAGCTAAAAAATGTTTAAATGGTAAGAAGGAACCAATAAATAGAATCAATGTCGAAGGTCCTGTCTGCACAAGATTATTGCTTCGACCACTAATAAATTTCAATAACCATGCGAAATTATAAATCGTAGTATCTCCAAGGAATCTTTAGCAACTATAATTTAGAAATTAATAAACAAATGAAGAAAATTTTTAATTCTTACGTGGATTGGGTGAACATTGAGTGAAAGGATCTCCAGTATAGTCGCTAGGGCAGACACACAGAGGAGTATGGCTGACAACGCGACATTCAGCGTTCGTTCCACAGGATCCAGGGCAAGGGTCTCTGCACTTCTGATTCACGCAGGCCAACTGACTTGGACATTCGCTATTGCTGGCGCATTCAGGTCTGCAATTGGGTGGGCTGCCTATAAATTCCGATAAACACGAGCAAGAGGGAGCATCATTGACGACTCTGCATTCTGCATTGGGTCCACACGGAGAGGGTTCGCATGGGTTTTGCGGTACTGCGGGCTCGGGTGCTAAAATTACACATGTGGATTACGATTACTCGTTTCATATATATGGTTAATGACAGTGGAAATATTTAGGGAACAAATCTTACGTCGTGGAACACACTGAATAAACGGATCGCCAGATAGTTCAGGTGGACAGCTGCATATAGGATTGTGATTGACAACGTTGCAAATAGCTCTAAATCCGCACGAACCGGGGCAAGGATTTACACACTTCTGATTATTACAAGCTTCTGTCAAGGGACAATCGGAGCTGACTGTACATTCTGGTCTACAAGAAGGTGGTGCTCCTAAGTAGCCTGTTACACAGGAGCAGACAGGCTGACCATTAATCTCTCGACAAACACTGTTTGGTCCACACGGCGAGGGCGAACATGGGTTTCCTTTTACGGTATCTGTTATCATGGAAATATGGTATACATGTAGAGACGCTAATTTATGATGGTGCTCTTAATATTTCAATGGTCGGTTTATTTGCGGCCATTGAGAGACGTTTCGAAAACCCCTAGTTTACGTCACGGTTGTGCATACTTGTAGCGAATAGTGTGACTTTTCTGAATCCAGAAAGACGCACACGTATCTCTTCTCTTTGTACCTTTTCTCAAAATTACCTTTCAAATAGCACAGACGTGACATAAGCTATGTTAGCAGTTATTGCTAATATCACGTAAAGTACGAAATAAAAATTAAAATTAAATATTCAAACATGAACGTAACCGAAGATATTACGGTCACCTACTACCCGCAGATATAAATCAAGCGTTGAATAAAGACTTTGTCGTGTTGTACCTTGTAGGATATTGCACTGAACAAACGCATTTCCAACCATTCCATTGGGACAACTGCACATGGGCACGTGGTTATATACGCGACACTCTGCATTTAGACCACATGTTCCAGGGCAAGGGTCGACACACTTGTTTCTTATACAAGCTCGATTCAAAGGGCAATCCGTATTTAATACGCATTCTGGTCGGCATCCAACATAAGGATCACCCTGGTATTCTGGTAAACATGTACAGATTCCATTGTCGCAACGTGCATTAGGACCACAAGGTGACGATGCACAGGAATCGACAACGTTTGGTTCACCTATGAAAGGAACAAATATGTTTCTCATTTTCTCCAAACATTTAAAAAAATTCATTTAAAAATGTATTTTCAGTTTTCTTACTTGGTCTAATGGGGGCTGGATAGCAATTGTTGAAAGGATCGCCCGTGTATCCTTCGAAACAGGAGCATATTGGGATATGATTCAAGACCATACATTGAGCATTGGAACCACAAGAACCTGGACAAGGATCTCTGCACCTTTCTCTCATACAAGTTTGACTAGGGGAACAGTCAGAGTTTACTGTACACTCTGGTCGACAGTTAGGAGGGCTTCCGATGTAAGTAGGTAGACATTGACAAGATGGTCCTCCGTTAACTACACGACATTCTGAATTTGGACCACACGGAGAAGGCAAACAGGGTTGTGAAACTTCGACTGCTGTAGGAGGTGTAGCTTCTAAAAGGGTAATTAAGGAATGAACGGGATATTTAATTATAAAACAATATAAAATAATTTGTCAATTTTTGAAATGTCTTACGTGGCGCGGGGAAACATCTGGTGAATGGATCTCCGGTATATGATTCTCTGCACGCACAGATTGGACTATGGTTCCTGACTACACAAGTGGCGAACGTTCCGCAGGAGGCAGGACATGGACTAACACATTTCTGGTTGACGCAGGCTCGATCTTGTGAGCACTCTGAATTTAAAGTACATTCGGGACGACACATGGGAGGTGTGCCAGTGAATTCGGCCAGACAAGAACAGACAGCTTGCCCATTTACGATACGACATTGACTGTTTGGTCCGCAAGGTGAAGGGTTGCACGGATCCTTATTTTGCGTTTCATCTTCTGCAAGATTTTAATGTTTGTTTTACATCGTGAAAAAATATGTCTGCTTGTCGTCAGAAATAAAAAAGCCATGATCTTTTCTTTTGTCAAAGCTTACTCAGAATACATAATACTTCTCGTGATGATATTTCATCAGAGAACGAAACGGTTGAATGTTTATTCATACCTATTTGTGGAATAGGGGTGCAGTATTGGAATGGATTTCCACTGAAACCTTGAATGCACGTGCACGCAGGACGATGATTAATGACCCTGCATTCTGTGTTCGTGCCACAAGTACCAGGGCAGGGATCTTGGCATTTAGAGCGTATACAACTCAATGTGGATGGACAATCCGTGTCAATCACACATTCTGGACGACACCCTTCGTAGGGATTGCCCATATAATCGGTTAAACAGGAGCACGAACCTACGCCGTTTTGTTCTTTGCATATCGCATTGAAACCGCACGGTGATGGACTGCATGGAGAAAGATTGACTACGATTGCTAAAAATTAAAAAAGCAATCAGAAAAATTGGCAAGTTATAGAAAGAAGGGGAAAAAATCAATGGAAGAAAGATATATGATGACTGAACTGAAAAGGTTCGATTGCTAATATCATTAACTAGGAATAAATGGTATAAGTACAGAATGGTAATGAACATAAATTTTGATCCTTACGTGGTCTAGGTGCGCATTGAGTGAAAGGATCGCCAGTAAAATCTTCAGGACAGACGCACATCGGAGTGTGGCTGACAACACGACACTCCGCGTTCGCCCCGCAGGATCCAGGACAAGGATCTCTGCATTTCTGATTANATGCAAGCCAACTGACTTGGACATTCGCTGTTGCTGACACATTCGGGTCTACAATTGGGAGGAGTGCCTATGAATTCTAGCGAACAGGAACAGGAAGGGGCATCATTCACGACTTTACATTCTGAATTCGGCCCACATGGAGAGGGTTCGCATGGATTTTGTGGCACTACGGGCACAGGTGCTAAAAAAACAAGCATCAATTTTGTTCGCGTTACGCAAAAGGTTGTATAAACAGTAAAATTTGTGTGAAGCAAATCTTACGTCGTAGAACACACTGCACAAATGGATCGCCAGTGAGATCAGCTGGACAGCTGCATATAGGATTGTGATTGACAACGTTGCAGGTGGCTCTAAATCCACATGTACCAGGACAGGGGTTTACACATTTTTGATTGTTACACGCTTCTGTTAGAGGACAGTCAGAGCTGACTGTACATTCTGGTCTACAGGTAGGTGGAGAACCTAGATATCCTGCTACACACGAGCAGACTGCCTGTTCATTGATCTCTCGACAGACACTGTTAGGTCCACAAGGCGAAGGCGAGCAAGGGTTTTCCTTTTCAGTTTCTATGACATAAGATGACAAAACTTCAGTGGAGTGTTTTGCAAACAATTAATTTTGCAAACAATGCCAGTAATTTTTTTTCATCTGGTATCGTTGGATTTTTAGTAATTCTCAGACTTTTAGATCATGTTATTTAAATACATAATATTAAAATTTATATTTCGCCATATACGTAACGAGGGACATTAGTTCTATTTATCACGCAATAACCACTTATAACGCAACAATTCCGGTCAAGAGTGAGAGAAAAATTCGTCAAGCTGTACCTTGTACAACATTGCATTGAACGAAGGCATTTCCTTCCATTCCACTTGGGCAAGTGCACATGGGCACATGATTGTATGTTTGACACTGTGCATTTACACCACATGTACCAGGGCAAGGATCGACACATTTGTTCCTTAGACAAGCTCTATTTTGAGGACAATCCCCATTTAGTACGCACTCCGGTCGACAACCAATATAGGGATCACCCTGATACTCCGGTAAACAAGTGCAGATTCCATCGTTGCAACGAGCGTTAGCGCCACAAGGCGATAATGCACAAGGATCGACAACAGTTGGTCCTGCTGCAGGAAGAATAAACGTATTGCAAATATTTACAAATCATTCATAAACATGAGATAGGTATATTCTTTAAAATCCTTACTTGGACTAACGGGAGTTAGGTTGCAACCATTAAAAGGATCACCCGTATATCCTTCAAAGCAGGAACATATAGGAACGTGATTGAGTACCATACATTGAGCATTAGAACCGCAAGAACCTGGGCAGGGGTCTGTGCACTTTTCTCTCACGCAGGCTTGACTAGGAGAACAGTCAGAATTCACTGTACATTCTGGCCGACAGTTTGGTGGACTTCCAACGTAATTTGGTCGACACTGACAAGATGGGCCCCCATTGACAATGCGACATTCTGAATTTGGGCCACAAGGAGAAGGTAAACAAGGTTGTGAAGTTTCAACTGCTGTAGGTGGTGAGGATTCTGAAAGGGCAATGAGAAAATGAGACGTCTATTTAATTTTAGAACAATTGAAACTACGTCCAGATATCTTACGTGGTGCGGGGAAACATCTTGTGAAAGGATCTCCCGTATATAATGGTCTACAAGCACATATTGGACTGTGGTTCCTGATCATGCAAGTGGCAAAAGTACCACACGAAGCGGGACAGGGGTTCACGCATTTTTGGTTAACACATGCGCGATCTTGAGGACACTCTGAATTCAAAGTACATTCAGGGCGGCACATAGGAGGCGCTCCCGTGAATTCTGGCAGACAGGAGCAGACTCCTTGACCATTTACTACACGACATTGACTGTTGGGTCCGCAAGGTGAAGGATTGCACGGATCCTTATACTTCGTCTCATCATCTACAAGAGATTTCAATTTATATTTTACATCACGACAAGAACGAATAAATTTCTGCTTTGGTTAGCTTTAGATAGCACGTAAATCTAGGATCATGCTCTTTAGATTCAAGAGAATTTAAATATATCGTACCTATTGCGGGCATTGCGGAGCAGTATTGGAAGGGATTTCCACTGTAACCTGGAATGCATGTGCACGCAGGCCGGTGATTGATGACCTTGCACTCCGCGTTTGTGCCACAGGTACCTGGACAGGGGTCTTGACATTTGGAACGTATACAGCTCAGTGTAGATGGACAGTCAGTGTCAACAACACATTCTGGGCGGCATCCATCGTAGGGGTTACCGATATAATCAGATAAACACGAACAAGAACCTACTCCATTTTGCTCTTTGCATATAGCGTTAAAGCCACAAGGTGATGGACTACATGGCGAAAGATTCACGGGAACAACTAAAATGTTTTTAGGAAATAATTTAGTGAACAGAAACTCATTGTTAAAGGAAAGAAAAAGCTTCTGCGAGCCTTACGTGGTATAGGAGTACATTGACTGAAGGGATCACCCGTGTAGTCGTTCGAACAGGCACACATAGGGGTATGACTGACAACACGACATTCAGCGTTCGCCCCACAGGATCCAGGACAAGGATCTCTGCATTTCTGATTGATACAAGCCAACTGACTGGGACATTCACTGTTGCTACCACATTCTGGTCTGCAATTTGGAGGTGTGCCTATGAATTCCGGCGAACAAGAGCAAGAAGGAGCGTCATTGACCACTCTGCATTCTGCATTGGGTCCGCATGGAGAGGGTTCGCATGGATTTTGTGGTACTGCGGGCTCGGGAGCTAAAAGTGAATTGTCATTATATTTCGTAAAATTTTCATTAGTAACTGGAATATTGAAGGAAGAAATCTTACGTCGCGGCGCACATCGGACGAATGGATCGCCTGTAAGTTCAGGCGGGCAGCTACATATGGGATTATGATTGACGACGTTGCAAG
>JACXIV010000059.1:0-86992 GCA_014737475.1 Bombus confusus | reverse complement strand
CGCATGGATTTTGTGGTACTGCGGGCTCGGGAGCTAAAAGTGAATTGTCATTATATTTCGTAAAATTTTCATTAGTAACTGGAATATTGAAGGAAGAAATCTTACGTCGCGGCGCACATCGGACGAATGGATCGCCTGTAAGTTCAGGCGGGCAGCTACATATGGGATTATGATTGACGACGTTGCAAGTGGCCCTAAATCCGCATGTGCCAGAGCATGGATTGACACATTTCTGGTTGCTACAAGCTTGTGTCAGAGGACAATCGGAACTGACTGTACACTCCGGTCTACAGGTAGGTGGTGTTCCCAAAAATCCAGATACGCAGGAGCAGACAGGTTGTCCATTGATTTCTCGACAGACACTGTTCGGTCCACAAGGCGAAGGAGAGCATGGGTTGCCTTTTACGGTATCTGTTATCATGATAATTTGGTAAATATTCTGAGCAATAATTAGTGTCCTCCGGAGGAAATTGGGGCAAGGGAAGAAGTTTGTGAGATGTACCTTGGGCAACAGTGCACAGTACGAAAGCATTTCCAACAAATCCACTTGGGCAACTGCACATGGGCACATGGTTGTATACTAGACACTCTGCATTTCGACCGCATGTACCAGGACAAGGATCGATGCATTTGTTTCTCAAACAAGCGCGATTCTGGGCACAATCCGTGTTTAATACACACTCTGGTCGGCATCCAACATATGGATCACCCTGATAGTCTGTCAAGCACGTACAGATTCCACTGTCGCAACGTGCATTGGGCCCGCAAGGTGATGACGCACAAGGATCAATAACCGTGGGTTCAGCTACATAGGGAATAAAAATGTTTCGCATTTTTTACAGATTATTCACAATTACTAGCTATGCCTGTTTTTTAATTTCCTTACTTGGTTTAACAGGAGCAAGATTGCAACTGTTGAAGGGATCTCCTGTATATCCGCTGAGACATGAACATATAGGAACGTGATTCAATACTGTACACTGTGCGTTAGAGCCGCAAGAACCTGGACAAGGATCTCTGCATTTTTGCCTTATACAGGCTTGACTGGGCGAGCAATCAGAGTTAACTGTACACTCTGGACGACAATTTGGTGGACTTCCAATGTAAGTTGGTAGACATTGACAAGATGGACCTCCATTAACTACACGACATTCTGAATTTTGTCCGCAAGGAGAGGGCAAACAAGGTTGCGAAACTTCAATTGCTGTAGGTTGTGTAGCTTCTAAAAGAGCAGATATGTTATGAACAATGTATCTAATTTTTGAGCGGTTAAAATACGAGCTTTAAATATCTCACGTGGAATAGGGAAACATCTGGTGAATGGATCTCCGGTATATGTGTCTCTGCAGGCACAAATTGGACTATGGTTCCTGACCACGCAAGTGGCGAATGTTCCACATGAAGCAGGGCATGGATTAACACATTTCTGGTTAACGCACGCACGATCTTGTGGACATTCTGAATTTAATGTACACTCGGGACGACACATGGGAGGTGTGCCAGTGAATTCAGGCAGACAGGAGCAGACTCCTTGTCCGTTTACTACGCGACACTGACTGTTGGGTCCGCAAGGTGAAGGGTTGCACGGGTCTTTGTATTTCGTGTCATCTTCTACAAAATTTTAATTTTTCAAGTGCTAGTTATTAATCATAACGATATTTGTTAAATATGGCGGTTCGAATTTCTTTCATACCTATCTCCCGTATAAGAGTACAGAGTTGGAAGGGATTTCCACTGTAACCTTGAATGCATGTACATGCCGGGCGGTGATTTATGACTTTACATTCTGCATTCGTGCCACAAGTCCCTGGACAAGGATCTTGGCATTTGGATCGTATACAACTCAATGTGGATGCACAGTCGGTATCAATGACACATTCGGGACGACACCCTTCATAAGGATTACCAATGTAATCAGACAAGCAGGAACAAGATCCAACTCCGTTTTGCTCTTTGCATATCGCATTGAAACCGCATGGTGATGGGGTACACGGAGAAAGACTGACAGGAACAGCTATAACGATTTTGAGATATCAGAAAATTTGAGACTATAGATAGATATAATTACTTATTATATCCATAAGGGAACAAATATTTCAATAACAATATTTTGAAGATTCGAAAACTGGGAAAAAATTCCTCATCCTTACGTGGTCTAGGTGTACATTGGGTGAAGGGGTCACCAGTGTAATCCTCAGGACAAACACACATTGGAGTGTGACTAACAACGCGACAATCCGCGTTCGCCCCGCAGGATCCAGGACAAGGATCTCTGCATTTCTGATTGATGCAAGCCAACTGACTTGGACATTCGCTGTTGCTGACACATTCGGGTCTACAATTGGGAGGAGTGCCTATGAATTCTAGCGAACAGGAACAGGAAGGGGCATCATTCACGACTTTACATTCTGAATTCGGCCCACATGGAGAGGGTTCGCATGGATTTTGTGGCACTACGGGCACAGGTGCTAAAAAAACAAGCATCANTTCGAAAACTGGGAAAAAATTCCTCATCCTTACGTGGTCTAGGTGTACATTGGGTGAAGGGGTCACCAGTGTAATCCTCAGGACAAACACACATTGGAGTGTGACTAACAACGCGACAATCCGCGTTCGCCCCGCAGGATCCAGGACAAGGATCTCTGCATTTCTGATTGATGCAAGCCAACTGACTTGGACATTCGCTATTACTGACACATTCCGGTCTGCAATTTGGAGGTGTGCCTATGAATTCCGGCAAACAAGAGCAAGAAGGAGCGTCATTGACCACTCTGCATTCTGCATTGGGTCCGCATGGAGAAGGTTCGCATAGGTTTTGTGGCACTACGGGCTCGGGTGCTAAAAGTACATGTGTGAATTACTATTATTAGTTTTATAAACTTCGCTAATGATGGCACATCGAGGAAACAAATCTTACGTCGTGGAACACACTGAACGAATGGATCGCCAGTGAGGTCTGATGGACAACTGCATATAGGATTATGATTGACAACGTTACAAGTTGCTCTGAATCCACATGAACCGGGACAAGGGTTGACACATTTCTGATTGGTACAAGCTTGTGTCAATGGACAATCAGTACTGACTGTGCATTCTGGTCTACAAGTCGGTGGTGCTCCTATGAATCCTGCTACGCAAGAGCAGACAGGCTGACCATTGATCTCTCGACAGACACTGTTTGGTCCACACGGCGAAGGCGAACATGGATTTCTTTCTGTGGTATCTGTTATCATGACAATATGGTAGACGATCAGATGAGAGTCAGAAGCGAACTTTTTCAGATTAATATCAAACAATCTTTCACAAACTGTACCTTGGAAGACAGTGCACTGAACGAAAGCATTTCCAATCATACCAGTGGGACAACTACACATAGGCACGTGATTGTATACTAAACATTCTGCATTCAAACCACATGTTCCAGGACAAGGATCGATACACTTATTCCTTAAACAGGCTCGATTCTGAGGACAATCTGTGTTCAGTACACATTCTGGTCGGCAACCCATATAAGGGTCCCCTTGATACTCTGTCAAACATGTACATATTCCATTGTCGCAACGTGCATTGGGCCCACAAGGTGATGATGCACAGGGATCAACAATAGTTGGTTCAGCTAGCAAAGGAATAAACATGTTCCTCATTTTTTGGAAGTCTTTCGCAAATTACAATTCATCATATTTTTGTATCTTTCTTACTTGATATGATGGGAGCAAGATTGCAGTTACTGAAAGGATCTCCAGTGTATCCTTCGAAACAGGTGCATATAGGAACGTGATTGAGCACCGTGCACTGAGCATTGGAACCACAGGAACCTGGACAAGGATCTCTGCACCTTTGTCTCATGCAACTCTGGCTTGCGGAACAATCAGAATTTACTGTACACTCTGGACGACAATTTGGAGGACTTCCAATGTAAGTTGGTAGACATTGACAGGATGGTCCTCCGTTGACCACACGACATTCTGAATTTGGACCGCACGGAGAAGGCAAACATGGTTGTGAAACATCAACTGCTGTAGGTGGTGCAGCTTCTAAATATGGAATTACGAATTGAAGAATCTTTCTATTATAGAACAATTTAAATTAGTGTCGCGATATCTTACGTGGAATAGGGAAACATCTAGTGAAGGGATCCCCAGTGTATGATTCTCTGCAGGCACAGATTGGGCTGTGGTTCCTGATCATGCAAGTGGCAAATGTTCCACACGAAGCAGGACAGGGGTTCACGCATTTTTGGTTAACACATGCGCGATCTTGTGGACACTCTGAATTTAAAGTACACTCGGGACGACACATAGGAGGTGTGCCAGTGAATTCAGCCAGACAAGAGCAGACACCTTGATCATTTACTACTCGACATTGACTGTTTGGTCCGCAAGGTGAAGGGTTGCACGGGTCCTTGTACGTCGGTTTATCTTCTAAAAGATTACGATTTAGAATTATAAGAAATATTTCTTGCAATCTTTCGAAATACACGAACTGCAAACTTTCCATGCGTCAGAGTTTACGCCAAATGCATACCAGTACGAATGGGTAAATACTCATACCTATTTCCCGGATTACTGTACAGTATTGGAAGGGATTTCCACTGTAACCTTGAAGACAAGTGCATGCAGGACGATGATTGATGACTTTGCACTCTGCGTTCGTGCCACAGGTGCCGGGGCAAGGATCTTGACACTTAGAGCGTATGCAGCTCAATGTGGATGAACAGTCAGTGTCAACGACACATTCAGGACGACATCCCTGATAGGGGTTGCCAATATAATCATTTAAACAGGAACAGGAACCTACACCGCTTTGTTCTCTGCATATTGCGTTGAAGCCACACGGTGATGGGGTGCATGGAGAAATATTGACGGGGACAGCTAAAACGTTTTAACATATCATTTAATATCTTCGAGGAATAAAAATTTTTGATAACTGCAGTTTAGAAAAAAAAGTACTAAAAAAAGAAAATTCTTGGCCCTTACGTGGTCTAGGTGTACATTGGGTGAAAGGATCACCAATATAAGCATCGGGGCAAACACACATCGGAGTGTGACTGACAACACGACACTCTGCGTTAGCTCCACAGGATCCAGGGCAAGGATCTCTGCATTTCTGATTCATACAAGCCAACTGACTTGGGCATTCGCTATTACTGACACATTCCGGTCGACAATTGGGAGGTGCGCCTATGAACTCCGGAGAACAAGAACATGAGGGGGCATCGTTGACAACTCTACATTGAGAATTGGGTCCGCATGGAGAAGGTTCGCATGGGTTTTGTGGCACAACGGGCTCAGGTGCTAAAAATATATATATGAATAAGCTTTATGTTTTGAAAGAAGATCTACAAAAGATCCAATTTTAAAGGAACACTGCTTACGCCGTGGGGTACATTGAACAAATGGATCGCCAGTGAGGTCTGGTGGACAGCTACATATAGGATTATGATTGACAACATTACAAGTAGCTCTGAATCCACAGGAACCAGGACAAGGATTCACACATTTTTGATTGGTACAAGCTTCTGATAGAGAACAATCAGAACTGAGTGTACATTCTGGTCTACAAGTTGGTGGAGCACCTAGGAATCCTGCTACGCACGAACAAACGGGCTGTCCATTGATCTCCCGACAAATACTGTTTGGTCCACATGGTGAAGGTGAACAAGGGTTTCCTTTTATGGTATCTATCGTTAGGACATAATGAAACGGTCAGAGGCATGTAACATAAGAATTAAATTATCATCGCAAATGAAATTTCTTAATTTGTACCTTGGAGAACAGTGCACTGAACGAATGCATTTCCAACCATTCCATTAGGACAACTGCACATGGGCACGTGATTGTATACTAAACATTCTGCATTGACACCACATGTACCAGGACATGGATCAACGCACTTGTTTCTTAAACAAGCTCTATTTTGAGGACAGTCCGTATTCAGTACACATTCTGGACGACAACCTACGTATGGATCACCCTGATATTCTGGTAGACATGTACAGATTCCATTGTCGCAACGTGCATTGGGCCCACAAGGTGATGACGCACAAGGGTCAATAAACATGGGTTCAACTATAAAGCGAATAAAAGTGTTTCGCATTTTTTACAGATTAATCATAATTACTAGCTATCCCTGTTTTTCAATTTCCTTACTTGGTTTAACAGGAGCAAGATTGCAACTGTTGAAAGGATCTCCTGTGTATCCGCTTAGACACGAACATATAGGAACGTGATTCGATACTGTACACTGTGCGTTAGAGCCGCAAGAACCTGGACAAGGATCTCTGCATTTTTGTCTTATACAGGCTTGACTAGGGGAACAGTCAGAGTTAACTGTACACTCTGGACGACAGTTTGGTGGACTTCCAATGTAAGTTGGTAGACATTGACAAGATGGGCCTCCGTTAACTACACGACACTCTGAATTTGGACCACAAGGGGATGGCAAGCACGGTTGTGAAGGTTCGACTGTGGCTGGTGGTAAGGCTTCTAAAAGGGCAATTACCAAATAAGAAATATGTCTAATTTTGTATCAAAAAGCATATAAATTAATTTGAAATTTTGCGAAATGTCTTACGTGGGATGGGGAAGCATCTAGTGAATGGATCTCCAGTGTATGCTTCTCTGCAGGCACAAATTGGACTGTGATTTTTTACCACACATGTAGCAAATGTGCCACATGATGCGGGACACGGGTCCACACATTTCTGGTTAACGCATGCACGTTCTTCAGGGCACTCGGAATTTAGAGTACACTCAGGGCGACACATAGGAGGTGCACCCGTGAATTCTGGCAGACAAGAGCAAACTCCTTGTTCGTTTATTACGCGACACTGACTGTTTGGTCCACAGGGTGAAGGGTTACATGGATCCTTATATTTCATTTCGTCTTCTACAAGAGATTTTAATTCAGATTTTACGTTGCAAAAATTATTTCTCCTGATCTTCAGACATAAAAATTCATGGGTACATAAAATTTACTATAATAATCCTAATCAAACATTTGGGAGATTTTTCCTACCTATTTCACGTATCAAGGTACAGTGTTGGAATGGATTTCCAGTGTAGTCCCGGAAGCACGTGCACGCAGGACGATGGTTGATGACCTTGCATTCTGCGTTCGTGCCACAGGTGCCTGGGCAGGGATCTTGGCATTTAGAGCGTATACAACTTAATGCTGATGGACAGTCTGTGTCAACGACACATTCAGGGCGGCACCCGTCGTAAGGGTTGCCGATGTAATCGGCTGCACAGGAACATGAACCGACACCGTTCTGTTCTTTGCATATCGCATTGAAACCGCACGGCGATGGACTACATGGGGAGAGATTGACGGGAACAGCTAGAAATTTTTGAAATAATCAGAGTAATCGAAGAGCAACAAATGTAACAAGCGATTATGAAAGTCAAAGTTCCTGCCTTCTCGAAAATTCTTCTTTGACTACAAGTGAAAGTTCAAAAGGGAAAAAATATAGACTTTTATCCTTACGTGGTTTGAGTGTACACTGAGTGAAAGGATCGCCTGTATAACCATCAGGACAAATACACATAGGTGTATGACTGACAACGCGACACTCGGCGTTAGCCCCACAAGATCCTGGGCACGGATCCCTGCATTTTTTATTCATACAGGCAAACTGACTAGGACATTCGCTATTGCTAACACATTCGGGCCTGCAATTAGGTGGGGCTCCTATGAATTCAGGTGAACAGGAACAAGAGGGTGCACCATTGATGACTTTGCATTCTGCATTGGGTCCACATGGAGATGGCTCGCATGGGTTTTGTGGCACTATGGGCTCGGGTGCTAAAAAGACACGTACGAATTACGATTACCTGTCTTACGTTTCTAAATTCTGTTAAACGTTCAAATCTTGAAGGAATAAATCTTACGTCGTGGAACACATTGAAAAAATGGATCGCCAGAGAGTTCAGGTGGACAGCTGCATATCGGATTATGATTGACAACATTACAGATGGCTCTAAACCCGCATGTACCAGGGCAAGGATTGACACATTTCTGATTGGTGCAGGCCTGTGTCGGTGGACAATCTGAACTGACTGTACATTCTGGTCTGCAAGTTGGTGGTGCTCCTAAGTATCCTGATACGCAGGAACAGACAGGCTGACCATTGATCTCTCGACAAACACTGTTTGGTCCACACGGCGAAGGCGAACATGGGTTTCCCTTGACGGTATCTATTATCGTCACAATACGGTACAGTTTTTTGAAATGGTTTTCAAATGCGTTACAAAATGAAGCGATACGAATCGAATGTTGGAAAGAAAAATCATTGATCTATACCTTGAAGAATAGTGCATTGGACGAATGCATTTCCAACCATTCCATTAGGACAACTGCACATGGGCACGTGATTGTATACTAAACATTCTGCATTGACACCACATGTACCAGGACATGGATCAACGCACTTGTTTCTCAAACAAGCTCTATTTTGAGGACAGTCCGTATTCAGTACACATTCTGGACGACAACCTACGTATGGATCACCCTGATATTCTGGTAGACATGTACAAATTCCATTGTCACAACGTGCATTAGGACCACAAGGCGATGATGCACAAGGGTCAGCAACGATGGATTCAGCTGCGAAAGGAAGAAACCTGATATATTCTAGGAACTTTTCAACAATCTCAGATTTAGCTTCTTATTTCAACTTTCTTACTTGGTTTAACAGGAGCAGGATAGCAATTACTGAAAGGATCTCCCGTGTATCCTTCGAAGCAGGAACATATAGGAACGTGATTGAGTACCGTGCACTGAGCGTTAGATCCACAAGAACCTGGACAAGGGTCCCTGCATTTTGCTCTCATGCAGGTCTGACTAGGAGAACAATCAGAATTCACTGTACACTCTGGACGGCAGTTTGGAGGACTTCCAATATAAGATGGTCGACATTGACAAGATGGTCCACCATTAACCACACGACATTCTGAATTTGGACCGCAAGGAGAAGGTAAACATGGTTGTGTAACTTCGAGTGCTGTAGGAGGCGTAGCTTCTAAAAGTGGAATTACGAAATGTGAATTCAATTTTTCTAATATTAAGTTACTCGAAATGTTTCGATATATCTTACGTGGAATAGGGAAGCATCTAGTGAAGGGGTCTCCCGTGTATGATTGCCTACATGCACAGATTGGACTGTGATTCCTGACCACGCATGTAGCGAATGTGCCACAAGAAGCTGGACATGGATCCACGCATTTCTGATTAATACATGCACGATCTTGAGGACACTCTGAGTTTAGAACGCACTCAGGTCGGCACATTGGAGGTATGCCTGTATATTCTGGCAGACAGGAACAAACCCCTTGATCATTTACTACTCGACATTGACTGTTTGGTCCGCAAGGTGAAGGATTGCATGGGTCCTTGTACGTCGGTTTATCTTCTACAAGATTACGATTTAAAATACAAGAATTGCAATCTTTTCATTCGTAAGGATTTATGCCAAATGCATACCAGAACGAATAGGTAAATACTCGTACCTAATTCACGCATCAAGGTGCAGTATTGGAATGGATTTCCACTGTAACCTTGAATACACGTGCACGCAGGACGATGATTGATAACCTTGCACTCTGTGTTCGTTCCACAAGTGCCTGGGCAAGGATCTTGACATTTAGAACGTATACAGCTCAAAGTAGATGGACAGTCCGTATTAACGACACATTCTGGGCGACAACCTTCGTAAGGATTGCCAATGTAATCGGGTGAACAGGAACACGAGCCTATACCGTTTTGTTCTTTGCATATCGCGTTGAAGCCACATGGCGAAGGAGTGCATGGAGAAATATTCACAGGGACAGCTAAAAAGTTTTACAGTAATCAAAAAATACGGAAAATTAATGCAACAGAATATTTACTGCATAGATAGTCAAAGTAAAAGGTTCCGATTGCTAGTTCCTCTGACCACGAGTAATGGGTATAATAACAGAATGGTAATGAACGAGAATTTTGATCCTTACGTGGTCTAGGTGTACATTGAGTGAAGGGATCACCGGTATAGTCGCTTGGACACACGCACATAGGTGTATGGCTGACAACGCGACATTCAGCGTTAGCGCCACAAGATCTCGGGCAAGGATCTCTGCATTTCTGATTCATACACGCCATGTGACTAGGACATTCGCTGTTACTGATACATTCGGGTCTGCAATTGGGAGGTGTGCCTATGAATTCCGGTGAACAAGAGCAAGAAGGAGTGTCATTGACCACTCTGCATTCTGCATTGGGTCCGCATGGAGAAGGTTCGCATGGGTTTTGTGGCACTACGGGCTCGGGTGCTAAAAGTACATGTGTGAATTACTATTATTAGTTTTATAAACTTCGCTAATGATGGCACATCGAGGAAACAAATCTTACGTCGTGGAACACACTGAACGAATGGATCGCCAGTGAGGTCTGATGGACAACTGCATATAGGATTATGATTGACAACGTTACAAGTAGCTCTGAATCCACATGAACCGGGACAAGGGTTGACACATTTCTGATTGGTACAAGCTTCTGATAGAGGACAATCTGAACTGACTGTACATTCTGGTCTACAAGTAGGTGGTGCACCCAGGAATCCTACTACGCAGGAACACACTGGCTGTTCATTGATCTCTCTACACACGCTATTTGGTCCACAGGGTGACGGCGAACAGGGATTCCTCTTTACAGTATCTGTCATTGTCACAATATCGTAGATAATTAAATTTTCGTCATTATGATTATTTTCTCACATTAGTATCCCAAATAATAACGGAAATTAATTCAAACGTAATCGAATGTGTTATACCATCTATGATATACCGATATGAATTAAGGGTTAAAAGATAAGTTCCTGGAGTTGTACCTTGAAGGACAGTGCACTGAACAAATGCATTTCCCACCATTCCACTAGGGCAGCTGCACATGGGCACATGATTGAATACCAGACACTGCGCATTTCGACCACATGTACCGGGACAAGGATCGACACACTTGTTCCTGATGCAAGCTCGATTCTGAGGACAATCCGTATTCAGTACGCACTCTGGTCGACAACCAACGTAGGGATCTCCCTGATACTCTGGTAAACATGTGCAAATTCCACCGTCGCAACGTGCGTTAGGTCCACACGGTGACGATGCACAAGGATCAACAACAGTTGGCTCAGCTGTTAAAGGAATGAACGTGTCTCGTATTTTTTACAAACCATACAAATTTCAGTTCTTACTTTTTCTAGAATTTCCTTACTTGGCTTAACAGGTGCAGGGTAGCAATTGCTGAAAGGATCGCCGGTGTATCCTTCAGGGCAGGTGCACACAGGCACGTGGTTGTAAACCGTGCACAGGGACGTGACACCACAGGATCCTTGGCAAGGATCTCTGCACTTCTCATTGGTACACGCAAGATTCATGGGACAATCCGAATTCACGCGACATTCCGGTCGGCAGGTCGGTGGGGATCCGATATATCTTGGCAGACAGGAACAAGAGGCTGTACCACCGATGTTCCTGCATTCTGCGTGCATGCCACAAGGCGATGGCACGCATGGATCTTTGGGAGCGAGGTCAGTGTCTTTCTGGGGTGATTCTAAAATTTTTTGTTTACATTATACGTGGTTAATATTAATAGAAGCGGTTTGTATTCGATTTGTTAGGATGAATCGAAGGCTTTAGAATTTTTGAATACTGAATATTTGATGAAGGTACATTATACATGGTCGAAGACTATAAAATATTTTAGATTCTGGATGTTTGACGAAGTAGGTTATGCATAATATGAAATTCAAGCTGACAGACTTGTTACGATGAAAGTATCCTAAATTCATTAATTATAAATTGCACGTCTATGAGATTAGAAAACATAATGAGACCATAAATAATGAGAATAGAATCCATTGCACAATAGAAGCCGTGAATCTTTGAAATCTAGTATGTTAAAGCAACTCGTATGCTTTCGTTAGAGTCTGATAAAATAGAAATCGTTATTAGCTGATCCTGACTTTTAAATGGAGGGTTAAAAAAATTCGATGATCCATCATGGAGACAATATGAAGAGAAATATTCTTACGTGGAGCAGGGAAGCATTTCGTAAACGGATCACCAGTGTATCCAATATTGCAGATGCATATGGGGCTGTGGTTGATCACCTTGCACTGTGTGTTGATACCACACGAGTTCATGCACGGGGATGCGCATTTTTGATTAATGCACGCAAGTTCCCTCGAACATTCGCTGTTTACCACGCACTCGGGTCGACAAGTTGGTGGGGTTCCAATGAAATTTGCCAGGCAGGTACACACAGCATGATCGTTGGCGTTTCGACATTGACTATTCGGTCCGCATGGAGACGGACTACAGGGATCTGATTCTATGGGGCTTGCTGTGTAAGGGAAAATTGCATTAAACAGCCTACATATGCCACAGTTGCAAATACATCAAGCTTTGTGCTCGTTAAACTACTTGTGCGACGAATCTAATGAAACGTAACGATGATCTTCTATTCGAAGTCGAGGAAAGATGAGGAGATCTCACGGAAGTTAAATTGACTTTCTGATTGGAAAGTTAGTTCTCTGTGTATCTCCTTTGCCATGGTATTCTCTTAAGTATGATTTAGATTAATTAAGGTACTTCAGTTCGAGCAATTTGAAACTAAATGGTCGGCGTGAGTCATTTATTTACTTGACTTGGAATATTCTTTCACGTTTGACTAATTAGAATTTCGTTTAAAACACGAAATACGTGCACGTGCTTCGAGTTTACGAATTAAGATAATATATTCCAAGTTAAGTGAATCGCGTTTTCACTCTCGTAGAATTGTCCCAAGTTACTTGAACGAACTAACAGCTTGATTAATCTAAACAACACTTAGATTCCTCCACTTTACTATTCTACTCGCTGCTGAATGAATATAAAAGCCTCGATTCTACGTTCTACGTCTCTATCTTTGTTTAATGATCAAGCGACTTTGGTTGCAAAACGTGACACAAAACGGAATCTTACGAGCAACGGAGATGGGGGAGCAGTACGTGAACGGATTGCCAGTGTATCCAGGGTTACATGAACACGCAGGTACGTGATTGATCGTTTCGCAACGGGCTTGCAATCCACAGGTTCCTGGACAGGGGTCTCGGCACTTGAGGCCCATGCAGGCCATCGTCTTGGAGCAATCGGGGTTTTGGGTACATTCGGGTCTGCATCCTTCGTAGGGGTCACCGATGTAGTCTGGCAGACAGGAACAGGAACCGACGCCATTGTTCTCGCGACAGATCGCGTTGGTACCACAGGGGGATGGCTCGCATGGTTTCCTAATGTCTAAGGGTGTATCTGATCGAAAAGAGAAACACTTTCACTTATGTTTAAATTCATCATGCGGTGTTTGGTGAAAGCTCGTGCAGTGGTATGAATATTCGTTGAATTTTCATTAAGTTTTAATAAATTTGCGAATGAATGATCGGGGATAAGCAGAAGCTTTCTTAAATAGCAAGCATTCTTGCTATTGTCAATGCTTGCGTTTGTCGGATCCTTCAACGGTAAGATTCAATCTCCAATTACTGGCTCTCGCTCTAGCATCGGGTGTTAGGGTGATTTTGGGTCATGAGGCGTGTCTTCAAATCAACGTCTACTATCTTCTAAACGCTTCTAAGCATTCGGGTTTTATTAGGGTTTTTAATCTTCGTTAGGGAATTAATTCTTGTAAGTACTTTTTAATAAGCGTGTCTCCGGGGTCAGTTTCAATCTTTAATGGGAAAGGGTAAGCTCGTATCACTTTTTAAGGGTTAATGCCTTCGTATCCAGAGCAACAAGGGTAGTTCGTACGAGGTACATAGGGGACCAAACGTTGCAAAACTTTTCCAACTCGGAACGTTTCAACCTTAGGGCTGTTTCAAAGCATTATGCTTGGATCGGGAATGGTCAGTACGTGCAATATCCTACATATTCGAGGGGATGAATTGGTTATCGGGTATCATTCAGGGACAGTATAATTAGAGCCTATATTCCATAGGCCCCGCCACCATTCAATCTCTTAACATGGTTATATATTTCTTTTACGATTACTTTCTCAGTTATTTGTACGTGTGGGGGTTTTCGAAGCCGTGCTCAACTTCGTTGGATTCGTTAATCGCAGGTGTGATTATGCAATTAGCGATTATTCTTACTCTAAGTGCATGTTGATGATAACTCATGGCCCCGCCACCGGCGTGACGTTTTGTCACCGAGTTTGTTAGGGCCTGTTCTTTCTCAACGACGAAAATATGATTATTTGTTAGCAAACGAAATTAATATTGTTAGGCTGCGGATATTTACGCAAATTCATATCTTTACGAATTTAATTAAGAAATGATAATGGTAGATAGACAATTGTTTTACCTACTAAATATTATGACGAGAACTATACTTTGCATATTGTACACTTCTTTACACATTATATTCCACATATATTTTTGTATATTACACGCACTTTCGCACGTACAGATTTTCCATAAATTTACAAAAATCCGCAGTCTGACTATGGAAGATGTAAATCAGCACTTACCTGCACTTCGTCCGCATGCAAACGACGAAATTTGCAAATAGGAGAAAAAGAAGGAAAGAAATATGAAAAATCGTTCTTTGGTAGACTCACCCTCCGGGATCGCCTCGCAAACGCTGAACGGATTTCCGCTGTAACCATCGACGCAAGCACACACCGCGTGATGATTTACCACCGTACACTGAGCGTTCAAACCGCATAGACCGACGCACGGATCGCGACACTTTTGTTGCATACACGCTAAATGCGGCGGACACTCGGGATTAATCGTACACTGAGGTCTACAATTTGGTGGAACACCGATGTAATTTTCGATACACGAACACGCTGAACTATCACCTCGCACTTGGCACTCCGCGTTCGGACCGCACGGAGATGGTTGACACGGGTTCGTTGGTACTGGTGGTTGCTCTGAAATTCGAAGGAATAATATTTGAAGATTAGAGAAGAAACAGATGTAAATATAATTCTGTCGATCGCCTGATTTCGATGTTACTTGGCGATTAAAAAAATGGATTCGATATAACACGCTTAAAAAGAGGGACAATGTATTCGATGCAAATATATAAGTTTAATATCTAAAATGCGACAGCTAATATTTCCGAAATCAATATTTTTCCAGAGATTCGAAGTGAATATCTTTGACATAATGCAATCGTGTCTCGAAAAATCTATTTACTCGCTGATTTACCATTTCTTTCTTTATATCGAAGGAGTATACGTTCGATAAAATGAACGATTTTTAGAAGAACGTTCGGTATACGATTTAATATATCGGCAATTCTATTGCTTTCCAAACTAGACTATGTAGATAGATAAATGTATAAATATAGAAACGAGAAAGCTTACTGGGCATGATGTAGCATCTAGTGAAAGGATCGCCGGTGTGTCCCTCGGAGCAACTGCATATTGGATTGTGATTGACTACTTGGCACTTGGTATTCTGTCCACAAGTTCCTGGACAGGGGTCTTGACACTTGTTAGCGAGACACGCCTGAGTTAACGGACACTCGGCACTCACTACACACTCTGGTCTGCACGCAGGAGGACTACCGATAAAGTCAGTCTGACAAGAGCAGACTGCATGATCGTTCACCACCTTGCAAATGCTGTTTGGCCCACAGGGAGACGGTGTGCATGGTTGTTTTCTTGGTTCTGAGAAATTGATCAAGATTTCTTTAATATAGTCCTTATGTACTTCTGCGGACTGCTTACACAAATTCATACGTATACTAAAACTAAAACTCGTTTGTATGTTATACATGCCTTCAGATATCTGTGGTCGACACAGTGTGAACGGATCTCCAGTGGTACCAGGGAGACAGCTGCACATAGGAATGTGATTGACCACGTCGCATTTCGCATTGGTTCCACACGTGCCGATACAAGGATCCACGCAAAATTGATTGACACACGCCTTTACTCGGGAGCAGTCGGAATTCATAGTGCATTCTGGACGACAGTACGAGTATGGATCGCCGAAATAGTTTGGAAGGCACGTGCAGATTCCCTCTCTGCAATCTGCGTTTGGTCCACAGGGAGATGGATTGCACAGATCTTCTGGCTTTGGTTGTTCTGTAAAATAAATAACAATACAAACGTGAATTCAACTGTCTGATGGATAGATAAAGGTAAAACATGAGAAATAAAGGGCACAGACGAAAAAAGGGATAAGCAATTCTAAAATTCAATAATCGATTCGCTATTACGAAATTACTGCGCGTTTAATCGATTGTTACAAAATTTTATAGATGTACGATCCAATTTTAGAACATTCATATTCGTCGATCTAACGAGCTGTTTGAAATGAAAAAATAAGCAAAAACGGACTTGTCGTATTTTTCCTTCGAATTTAATAAGTACCTATTATCTGCGAGCATAGCGTGAAAGGATCGCCGGTGTATCCTGATTGGCACAAGCAGACAGGAATGTGATTCTGCACCCTGCAATCTGCATTTTGCCCGCACGATCCAATGCAAGGATCTCTGCATTTTTCCGAGATGCAGGCTTGATTAGAAGGACAATCTGTGTTAACGACGCACTCTGGTCGACAATTTGGAGGTAGTCCTATGTAGTTCTTGAGGCATGAACAAGCAGCTTGATCGCCAATTGCTCTACATTCTGCGTAGAGGCCGCACGGACTTGGGCTGCAAGGATCACCCACTGGTGGCGTTGGCGTGACTGGAAAAAATATAATTTTAAAATAATGTCAATTTATTAATTTAATTGAAACAACGCTTTTAAAGACCAGTCATATAATTATTATTTTAAATACTCACTCGTCTGAGGATAGCATCTAGAGAAAGGATCTCCCGTAGTACCCTGAGGGCAGCTGCACAGAGGATTGTGATTAATTACGCGACAATTAGCTCCCACTCCACACGTTCCAGGACAAGGATCATTACACTTGTACTTGTAACAAGCCCTATTTTGAGGACATTCGGAATTTACGACACACTCAGGCTTGCAGTTAGGCGGAGAACCAACGAACGATTCCTGACAAGTACACACAGCTTGATCTTTCACGGCTCTGCACAAGCTATTGGGTCCACAAGGCGTAGGACTACATGGATCAATCACAGTAGGCTCCGTGTCTGCATTGATTGGTAAATTACAGATGCTGAAGGGATCTCCTACGTAGCCAGGTTGACAGGTGCAAGTAGGAATGTGGTTGATGACGGAACACTGAGCCTGGATGCCGCATATTCCTGGACACGGGTCTTCACATTTGTTGCGAACGCAGGCTTTGTTCGTTGGACAGTCTGAACTGAGAATGCATTCTGGTTGACAGCCTTCGTAGGGATTTCCGTGGTAATCGTCGATGCAGATACACGCACCGACGTTGTCACGTTGTTGGCAGATCGCGTTTGGACCACAAGGCGAAGGCTCGCATGGATTGATTGGTTCTTCTGCAATTTGAGATACGAAGTATATCGGTCAAGAGTATTCGTATGAAAATGATTAAATTGAAGAAATTCAAAATATGCAAGTAAAACATTTTCAACGTTACTCGCAGAAGTTGTAGGAAAATAAGGAATTAACGATTGCGATATGTAACTAACTATAAATCAGAGACGTAGAATAAAACTGTTTTGCTTGGGGAAAGATTAAATTAATTGAAGAAAATGATGAACTTTCCGAACGATGTAATGAGCAAATTAAATGAACTTACGATCCAGTTCGACACATTGGACGAAAGGATTTCCTGTGTAGTCGGCTAGACACGAGCAGGTAACAGCATGATTTACTACCAAACACCTGGCATTTTCGGCACAGGACCCTGCGCAAGGATCCGTGCATTTGGAATTTACGCAAGCTTTGTCCGAGGGACAGTCGGGATTTATGAGACACTCTGGACGACAAGACGGCGGGGTTCCGATATAAGTTGGAAGACAAGAACAGGATGGATAGCCATTCACGTTGTGGCATTGAGCATTCGGACCGCATGGCGATGGATTGCACGGATCTCCTGTGTCCTTGACGTCTGGTAAGACTGCAAAGATAAATTAGATGAACGTAGTTAATGTAGAATTTGGGACTGTGACTTCGATACTGCGGGAGGCGAACGAATTTATTATGCAACCTGATAGTTGATTGAAAATTTCTTACTCGGAGTATCGTAGCAGCTCTTGAAAGGATCTCCAGTCTGTCCAGAAAGACAACTGCAGATCGGCGAATGGTTGATCACTTCGCATCTGGCGTTCAAGCCGCAAGAACCCAAACAGGGATCCGTGCATTTTTTGTTCACGCAAGCTCGAGTCGGAGGACATTCTGTGCTGACCACGCATTCTGGTCTGCACGAAGGTGGTGATCCAAGATATCCCTGAAGGCAAGAACACACTGCGTGGTCCTCGATGTTGCGACATTGGCTGTTTGGTCCACATGGCGAGGGCGAGCATGGATCTCTCATTGCATCTGGAACTAAAAATGCGTTTTATGATTTACCGGATGTCGTTAGGTGTTATATTAAAAATTCGTGGGTCCGAGAAATCAGATTTAAAAATTTGATTCGAGTTTTGTAAAAAAACAGATACAGGGAAATTCTTAATGGGACGAAAGCTTAATTAGTGAACGATTAAATAAACTTCAAGCGATTGAGAAATCACAGATAGTTAACAAAATCAAGGAACTGCTGTTATACGAACTGTTTGTCTCTCGATAAATCGAAATAAATAGGGTTTTTATTTTATTCACCTTGTGGTTGAACACGACAGCTGACGAACGGATCTCCAATGTATCCAGGTATACAGGAACACACAGGAATATGATTTACTACATCGCACACCGCATTCTGTCCGCATGTGCCAGGGCAAGGATCTCTGCACTTATTCTTCAGACAAGTCTTGTCGCGTGCACATTCCGAATTGAGAATACATTCTGGTCGACAAGCTTCGTACGGATTACCGATATATTCCGGTAAACACTCGCAATCTCCATTTTTGCATACGGCGTTAGGTCCACAAGGCGATGGGCTGCATGGATCGCTCACAGATGGTACAGTTGCTAAGGATAAAATACGTTTTTGCATCTCGTAAGAAACTTAAAAATCATTTAATTAGTATAAAAATGAAGTATATCTTCTTACTTGGTGGAATCACTGTGCACTGTGTAAACGGATCACCAGTGAAACCATTCATACAGGTGCAAACAGGAATGTGATTCAGTACGTGACACTGAGCATTAACGCCACAAGATCCTGGACAAGGATCCTGACATTTCTGGTTCACACAAGCAAGGCGACTCTTGCATTCGGAGCTCAGAATGCACTCTGGTCTGCATTCTGGAGGAACACCGATGTAATTTGGTAAACAGGAGCACGCTGGGTTTCCGGATATGATCTGGCACAGGGAATTTGGACCGCAGGGTGATGGAGTGCACGACGGTGGTCGTTCAGTGAATGGTTGAACTTCTTGCGCTATTACATAAATAAGAAATTAAATATTTCCAATTTTTCTATATGAGGATAAAATAATAGAAAATTCGGCTATCTGAAAATATAATAAATATTTAACAACTACAAAATTAAAAAATTTGAAGACTTAGAAGTTCAAGAATTTAAGTATAATTAGTATAATTTATTTATTATAATTTATTATTTTTCTATCTTTATAAAGTATTATTATTAAAATTGTATCTATATAAAAATTGAGGAAATTCTTACCAGGCGAGCACAGTGAGAAAGGATCTCCCGTAAATCCAACAGGACAAGTACAAATAGGATTATGATTCTTAGTAGTACACAATGCTCTCAATCCACAGGTGTTTGGACATGGATCCGTGCATTTCTTATTCAAGCAAGCCAAGTGAGCTGGACATTCAGCATTGACCACACAGTGAGGTCTACAGTTCGGTGGGATTCCTCTGTATTCCGGAAGACACGTGCAGACTGCTTGACCATTCACTTCGCGACATTTACTATTAGGTCCACACGGTGATGGAGAACATGGATCCAATGGTTCTCCTAAAAATGAATTCACAATAATAAAATGTTTATCCGATACTTTATACATACAGTAAGAATTATTCAATAAAAACCATTATTCCATCTAATTATAACCAAGTGCAATAGAAATCAAACATACATATAAAATGAATACGAAATGAATGAAATTCGATAGATGAAAGACTTACTCGATATTTCCTTAACTTCACAAGCGAAGTACGGGTCTCCCGTGTATCCTGGAGGACAAGTACACACTGGGACGTGTTCCTGAACGTTACAGATAGATAATGTACCGCAAGTGCTTGGGCACGGATCAGAACACTTGAAACCAACGCAGGTCAATTGTGGAGCACAATCGTTGTTCGATTCACACTCTCTGTGACATCCTTTCGCGTTATCGTACGGATCTCCGATAAGATCTGGTGGACATGCACAGGCTCCTGCACCGTTTCGTTCGCGACATTGAGCGTTTGGACCGCATGGATTCGGAGAACATGGGTTTGTTACGCTTATGTCCGTTGCTAAATGAAATAAAGATTAATCATAATGGAATAAAGATTTGAAAATTGAAAGGTTTGAAAATTTGGAAGTTTAAAAATTTGAAGAATGATCGAAAAATTAGAAGTAGGAGATCATACCTGGAGGAGGTGCCAGAATACACCGAACGGTGGCATCGCCCTCGTAACCCTCGGGACACGTACAAATCGGAACGTGATTCTGAACGGAGCACCTAGCCAGCTCTCCGCAGGCTCCGGGACAAGGATTCTTGCACCTCTGGTTAATACATGCGGCCGAATGGAAGCAATCCGAGTTATCGATGCACTCCGGTCTACAATTCGGTGGGCGACCGATAAAGTTCGACAAACAAGAACAAGCTGGTTGAGAGCCAATAACTCTGCATTGAGAATTGGGTCCGCACGGATTAGGAGTGCACGGACTTCCAAGATCCTTGAATGGTGGTTGAGACACGTTAAATTTGGTGCACTGAACCAGTGGATTGCCAGTGTATCCATTAGTGCAAGTACAAATGGGATTGTGATTCACCGTCAGACATTTAGTGTTCAATCCACAGGAACCTGGACAAGGATCTGCGCACTTGTTGTCGATGCATGCTTTGTTTTGAGAACATTCCGAGCTCACTGTGCATTCTGGACGACAGGTTGGAGGAACACCGACGAATCCCAGTTGACAAAGACACACAGCGTGTCCATTGTGAACACGACAGTTGCTGTTGGGTCCACATGGCGATGGTTCGCAGGGATTTAGCGGCAGTGGTTCTGGCGTCACTTCGAACGCTGTGCAAGCGTTGAAAGGATCCCCAGTAAAACCAGGAAGACAGGAACACGATGGAGCATGATTGATCACGCGACAAGTTGCTCCCTGGCCGCATGTGCCAGGGCATGGATTCACGCATTTGTTGTTCAGGCAAGCCTTGCTACGATCGCAATCGGTGTTTGTCACACATTCTGGCCGACATCCTGTGTAGGGATCGCCGATGTATTCTGGACGACAGGTGCAAGATCCTACGCCGTTACGTTCGTTACAGATCGCGTTCGCTCCGCACGGAGATGGATTGCATGGTGTGCGCGGTTGTTCCGTGGTTGTGGGTACTGAGGATTTGAAAGGTTTTAAGGTGAAAATTTGGAAATTTAAAAACTTGAAAATCGAGGAATGTAAATATTTGAAAGCTTGAAAATTCTTAGGATTTGAAAATTTGGAACTTTGTAAAGTTTGACACTTGAAAATCGAAGGTTTACAAATTTAAAAATCTGAAAATTCGAAGATTAAAATCGTTGAGAAAAATAATTCTTAAACCAATGATACTTTACCTTTCACGATGGGTACGCATTCGGTGAATGGATTTCCAGTGTACCCGGTGTTACAAATACAAACTGGATTGTGTTTCACAACATTGCAGTAAGTGTTCACGCCACAGGATCCCGGGCAAGGATCTACACACTGTTCATTCTGACATGCAAGATTTCCAGGACATCCTTCGTTAATAGCACACTCCGGTCGACAATTCGGTGCTCTGCCTACGTAATTCGGTAGACAGGAACATGCTGGGAATCCATCAATCACGCGACACTGAGAATTCGGACCGCAAGGCGATGGAATGCATGGATTTCCACTTGGTTCTGGTCCAGGTTGTTTCGGTTCCGCTTTAAAAAGTATTTAAAAATAACATTTCAAAATCACGATTACTGAAAATACGATCGTGGAAAAATATATGTGTAACATAACACGAATAATTGAAACCTTTCAATAAAAAAAAACTCTGACGTAAAATGAACGATTAAAATAAAAATCTTACCTTCTTTAACACAACCAAAGAACGGATCTCCGGTGTATCCAGACGTGCAACTGCATACGGGATTATGGTTGATAACTTGACAATCAGCATTCTGACCACAAGTGCCTGGACAAGGATCCCTGCACTTCTGATTGATACAGGCCATGTTCTGAGCGCAATCTGTGCTAACCACACACTCTGGTCTACATTGTGGAGGACTACCGACATAGTCTGGTTGGCAGGAACAAACCGCATGATTGTCAATCACGCGACAATTACTATATGATCCACAAGGTGATGGTTGGCATGGATCACCTGGCAGTGGTGTTACTAGAAAGAGAAAATGACGTTTTATAAAGAAATAGCAAAAATTAAAGATTTGATTTTTTAATCTTTTGACAGTGTAATAAGATGACACAAATAACGATTATTTCTTTATCAGAATATTCAAATCTTAAAACCACGTTCATTTTTGGATTTCTCAAAATCTTTGAATTTTCAAATTTTCGTTCATTATTTGCCTGAAATTTTCTCGTGCTACACTGTGAAAATATTAATTCGTGTTATTTCGTAAATTTACCAGGCGATATATGGCAGGATTTTAATGGATCTCCCGTGTAGCCAGAGAGACAGCTACACGAGGGTTGATGATTGATCACTTGACATTGAGCATTTATACCACACGCGCCCACGCATGGATCCTTGCATTTATTGTTTATACAAGCCTTCGTATGAACACAGTCTGAATTTTGAACACATTCTGGTCTACATCCTTGATATGGGTCTCCGGTGTAGTCGGGTAAACAGGTACACGAACCAGCTCCGTTTCGCTCTTTGCAAATTGCATTCGCGCCACACGGCGATGGATCGCATGGCAGTGGCACTGGGAAAGTAACTGTAGAAAAAACAAATAATCGTTTATTTCATAATATGTGTCTTCATCGACTTCAATTTGATCGAGTAAAAAAAACGGAAAAGTAGTGCTGTTACGTGTCCAATCCAAAGTCAAGTTATATCGTTGAAATGAAACGTTGGGATATTCTTTACAGAATTAAAGAATTTCTACCTTTGCTACATCCAGAGAATGGATCCCCTTCGTAACCCTCGTTACATTGACACATCGGCCGATGGTTCTGCACGGTGCAATTGGTGTTAAATCCGCAAGAACCAGCACAAGGATCCACACATTTCTTCTGAACACAGGCGAGATAGTGTGGACAGTCTTGATGAATCAAACACTCTGGCCTGCAAAGCGGCGGTGCTCCAAACATTCCACTGATACACGTGCAAACTGGATGATCCTCTTGCACGCGACACTCGGCATTCGGGCCACAGGGCGATGGTAAACAAGGATTCTTTGGTCTTGGCAGTGGTATGTCTGACAAAGAAAATGTAAATAGTTTTATTGAAATCGTTATAGTTTGTTAATTATTTATAATGCCCTCTAACACATTATATTGGTTCATATTTTTATGAACACAACTAAAGAAGTAGAACCTAGAGACAGAGACTTAAATATTTCATTCAGTAGATATTTTATAAACCTCTTTGTCTTTAAATCTGAGGTGCAATGGACGTCTAGGTTGTCAAAGAAATACTCCGCGAATTGATTTTCGCAATGTCTCACTATATAACTATCTATAATATATAATATATAACTATATAACTATATAGCTATATAATAATACTCTGTGCACACTCTCAGTCTCAAACTTTTCCTCGTTTCCCTTTATATAAGGTATCGAGAAGAGAAAGTTTTCTTTCCGGATAGGGAAACGCTCTTTCCTCTAGAAGGCCCTTGCGCTTTTTCGTAAGTTCCAGGGTTTATCTTTTTACGTCGCCCTGACCACGATTTTTTCTTTTGCAGGCCATGTGACCTACACATACGCTTGAACCCTGGAACTTTCTTTACGGCCGCCACAAATCGTTCATAAATATATTTAAGGAATCGAGAAATTCAGTTAAATTACCTTCTTTGACGCATTGAGTGAAAGGATCACCGAGATAGTCCGAAGGACAACTGCAAATAGGGTTGTGATTGACGACCTGGCATAAAGCATTCTGTCCACAGAGACCAGGGCAAGGATCGCCACATTTTTGACCGATACAAGCCAAATGTGCAGGACACTCTGAACTAACTAGACATTCTGGACGACAATTAGGCGACGTTCCATGGTATCCTGGACTGCACGAACAAACTGCACGATCGTTCATCACGCGACAGATACTGTGCGGTCCGCAAGGCGACGGCATACAAGGATTCTGAGCTGGAAGAGCTGGAAGAACCGATTGTAATTCAATTTTACTCTCTAAATAGATTCTACAGTGGCAACTTTATAAGTAGGGAATGTCTTTTCAAACTGTTTTATATTTATAGTACATCAAAGTACTACAAGAAATGCATTCTGGAATCCTACACTGCAGGCAAAACTTCTCATAGCATAATTACAATGGGCCGATTCCAATAATTATAAAGACTTACGAGACGTCTCGAGTTTGCAAGAACCAAATGGATCCCCGGTATAGCCAGGTAGGCAAGAACAAACTGGAACATGATCAGCCACTTCGCATTTTGCATTGGAGCCACAAACACCTGGACAAGGATCTCTACAATGCTGATTGAAACACGCAAGATGATTGTCGCAGTCTTGGTTCACAATACATTCCGCTTCGCAACCGTCCATGTATGGGTTTCCAATAAATGGTGGAACACACTTGCATTTTGCAATGCCATCCTCCTCGACACAGACTGCGTTCTTTCCACAAGGAACTAGCAGACAAGGTGAGTATGTATCTGATGGAGTTACTGAAAACAAAAAATAAAGGCCACGTTTGAGTTATTTCTTTATCTTTTACGTATAAATAACGCACTTTGTTAAAAAATTTAAGAACTGTACAGATCGTTAAAAATTTGACAAACACTTACCTGCGCAACTCTGATAAGGATTTCCAACGGTGTGCTCTGGACAATAGCAAGGAGGTACTCTATCCGAGTCACACTTAGCGCCAAGTCCACAAGGATTAGGACTACACTGATCAGACTTAGGCACGCATCCTCTGATCGTATTTGGACTCTCGATGTATCCTGGTAGGCAAGTACATTTAGAAAGGCCGTTATTCAATACGGTACATTGAGTGTTAGGTCCACAAGGAGACGGTTCACAAGGGTTGCTAGGAAGCGTGCAAGGGGAAGCAGGTGGTTTCCCCTCGTATCCTGGTAAACAGAAGCATCTCACTTGCCCTGATACCACGCGACACCCAGAATTAACGCCACATGGATTTTCTTGGCACTGGTCACCTTCTGGTACTGAAAAGGAATATTTTTAGACTCCTTAGAAAACCGAATTTCCATCAAATATTCTTCATCTTCATATATGCTTTAATTTTGGTTGGAATTTCATCGGAGGTTATAATTTACAATAATTTAGGTATAAAGATGGTTGGGTAAAAGATTTAATTAATTTCCGTTAAATATTTTTTTTTACTAACTTTCTTTCTAATCGAAGTTTCATGAAAAATTTCAATCTGTGCAAAAACTATTCCATATTTCAAACTTACTAAGGAAAATATATTTGAGAAACTTACTGCATTGCTCAAACGGATTTCCAGTCAATCCTTTCGGACAGAAACATATAGGATTGCCATTATCGTTCTCGCACATGGCGTCTAAACCACAAGGGTTTGGAACACACGGATTGGTGCTCGTTAGTGTGCATCCAACTTGAGGATTTCCTTGGAATCCAGGCAAACACTTGCATTGAGCTTGATGTTTTTCTGGATAACAATTCGCGTTCACGCCGCAATCGTTCTCCAAGCACGGGTCGATGCACTTCCGGTTAAGGCGATCACAATATTTGCTCGATGGACAATCTTCGTTGTATTGACATACGTTTCTGCTTTCTTCTTCTGAAAAGTTGCGAATTCACGAATATTTATGTTTATATCATATAATATCTGTTTTATTTTTATATTTATGAAGCAAGATATATGTTATATGTAGAATGCTACATGTATCATTCTTTCGCAAACAACGTATTTTAACGTAAAATAAATTGTAATAAAAATGAAAATATGAAGATTACATTATTCTTTTTAAAATTTGATAATTGCATATAAATATTGAAAAAATTTGTTGTATTGATATAACGAAGAAATTACCTGGTTCACAATAGGAGAATCCATTTCCATGATAACCATCCTCGCAGCTGCAATCCGCTTGGTGATTGGTGTTAACGCAGATCGCGTTTTTGGTGCAAGGATTCCAAACGAGGCAAGGTTCCTGACAAGTGCCCTCGATGCACGCCTCTGTCAGCGGGCAATCTTTGTCGCTAGTGCAACCCGCTAGAGAAAGATTGAGAAAAAAAGCCCGTATAGCCCAGAGAAAGAGTGCACGAGTATAAAAACAAGGGTGATAGGCTCGTATTGAGTGAATCAGCTTGTATAAAACACAGTATTCTCTGTGTGTATGTGTGGATGCACGAAGTTCGTGATTGATATAAAACAATCGTGTCGTTTTCAAGATTTGAAAGTTAAAAGACGAGTATCGAAGGGAAAATGCTAACAGATCTAATTTAAGACTTGAGAATGACTTGAGAGTCGTGGAAATATAGTGTGAAAATCGAATGTTGAATAATTAAAATTGCACGTGATACGTACAAAATATATATGTACAATACATATGTACATATTTACACGACCAGTTGAATGAGCGCTGTAAAGAGAAACGAAATGATGGAAGATGATATACTCGTTCCTGTACGAACCTTTTACGCAAGTATACGTCGCTGGATCGCACTCCATACCCGCTGGACAGTAGGGACAGTCTGTCTTATCGTTTGTTACATCTGAGAAAATGGGAAAAAAGATCAGTTTCCTGGAAAATTTGCTGTTTCTTCTAGTCAAAATGGGATGCAAATGACGGATCATAACACCATTTTTTAACTGGCAGAGATTTTTGAACGTCAAATGATACAAATTCAATTATTATTCGGTTACCGGTTTTCAAATTCTAGGCACTTTGAAATTAATTTGAATTTGTGAACTTTGAGAATAAGTATTAAGTATCAAATGTCCAGGTTGTAAGTTTCGAGGTTGTATCAATTGATCTTTATCTTTTTCAACCAAATTTTGCATCCAATTTTGTTTCAGATTAATTTTTCTTTCTAATATTCTACCTTTCACGCAAACGGGTCTGTGATCTTGAACATGGCAGACTTCCACGAAGTCGCAAGGATTGTGGAGAGTGCACGGGTTCAGACACTGATCGTTTATGCAGGCCAATTGAGAGAGACAGTCGTCGTGCGTTTTGCATTTGGTATCTAACAAAATGAACGTACATTAGAAGCTCAAAATAACTCGTCCACGATAGTTCATACTATTTCAAACTAAACTTTCCATATAAAAGAATTATCAGAATCTATTCGTTCCTCATAACTTATTCAATGACTTCTCTAAATAAAAATTTCTCAAAATATATGTAAAAAAAAATATACACGTATATCTAAACAAAAAACTAATAAAACAATAAACACAGAAAATAGTATACACAATCCCCTAATTTCTAAAACATATAGTGGTTTTCGTGTTATATGTGTAAAGCCCAGAAACAATCGTTAGTTTTGCCACATTTAAAGGAAACATTCCATTTCACATTTCCACATCACATAAAGGGAATTATCTAAAAATTATTTTAAATAGAAAACGTTGTTTAAAAGTTTCCTTTAAACTTTCTTGCAAGTCCACAAAAAGTACAATTAATCACTACATATAGATAAGCAAGAAGAAAACGTGCACAGGCGCAAAAATAATATACAACATGCAAAAGAGCGCTAATGCAGCAGGTCCATGTCTGCACTGAATTACAAAGGTAAACTGCAACTACACTTATATTTATACATATAATATTTATCAAGTAATCCATTTTTCCATTGTTCCCACGGACAATTGATCGATCAGGATGTATCACGATCGTCAGTTCGTGTACGATCTGTCGATCAGAAAAAATAAAAAAAGAAATAAAACTCTCCAGAATTGGTTGCCTCCAATTTTTATCTGGATACCGGATGATGTCACACTGGAGAATAGTTTGTCGAGACATATATTGGTGAACATGAGGACAGCACATTTATAATAACTCCCTACGAAAAAGATCTTTTACCTGGGAGTATGCTACAATTAGGTGTACTCTGGTTCACTGTTAGGTTGAAGCACACGGGCCGACACGTATCGTTCAAACAGATATTACATTCGGAATCATTGATGGTGGTTTGGTCGCAAGGTATCTGCCCTGGAGTATTTATAGGAGTTGTTAATGTGGGATATGATTCTGTGGAAGATTGTTCTAGCTCTGTGGAGTATGGTACAGTTATTGTAGGTTGTTCCGTGGAATATTGTATTGTTGTGTATGTCTGTTCCGTGGAATATTGTTGGATTGTTGGACGTTGTTCCTCAGTGGTTGAGAGTTCTGTTGAATACCGTGTTGTTGCTGGTTGTTCGGTGAAATATGGATTAGGTGTTGAAGGTTGTTCCGTTGAATATTGCGTTGTTGTTCGTAAGTGTTCCGTGGAATATTGCATAGTTGTTTGTGGCTGCTCCGTGGAATATTGCGTAGTTGTTTGTGGCTGCTCCGTGGAATATTGCGTTGTTGTTTGTGGCTGTTCCGTAGAATATTGTTGAACTGTTGAAGGATGTTCCGTGATATACTCAGTGGTTGGAATTTCTGTTGAATACTGTGTAGTTGTTGGTTGTTGTTCGGTGAAATACTGATTAGTTGTTGAAGGTTGTTCCGTGAAATATTGCGTTGTTGTTTGTAACTGTTCCGTTGAATATTGTATAGTTGTTTGTGGTTGCTCCGTGGAATATTGTATAGTTATTTGTGGCTGTGCCGTGGAATATTGTATAGTTGTTTGTGGTTGCTCCGTGAAATATTGTACAGTTGTTTGTGGCTGCTCTGTGGAAAATTGTATAGTTGTTTGTGGCTGCTCCGTGGAATATTGTTGAGCTGTTGAAGGATGTTCCGTGATATGTTCAGTGGTTGCGAGTTCTGTTGAATACTGTATTGTTGTTGCTTGTTGTTGTGTGAAATACTGATTAGTTGTTGAAGGTTGTTCCGTTGAATATTGCGTTGTTGTTCGTAAGTGTTCTGTGGAATATTGCATAGTTGTTTGTAGCTGCTCCGTGGAATATTGTTCAACTGTTGAAGGATGTTCCGTGATATGTTCAGTGGTTGCGAGTTCTGTTGAATACTGTATTGTTGTTGCTTGTTGTTGTGTGAAATACTGATTAGTTGTTGAAGGTTGTTCCGTTGAATATTGCGTTGTTGTTCGTAACTGTTCCGTTGAATATTGTATAGTTGTTTGTGGTTTCTCCGTGGAATATTGTATAGTTGTTTGTGGCTGCTCCGTGGAATATTGCGTTGTTGTTTGTGGCTGTTCCGTAGAATATTGTTGAACTGTTGAAGGATGTTCCGTGATATATTCAGTGGTTGGAAGTTCTGTTGAATACTGTATTGTTGATGGTTGTTGTTCGATGACATATTCACTAGTTGTAGATTGTTCTGTGGTGTATTGTTCAGTCGTTGAAAGATGTTCTGTTGAATATTGTGAAGTTATAGAAGATTTTTCAGGATATTCTGTTGTTGTTAATTCTTTTTCAGTGGAATATTGACTAGTTGTAAATGATTGTTCTGTCATATACTGCATTGTCGTTTGTGGCTGTTCAGTTGTTGACCCTTGTTCGTTGGTATATTCAGTTATTAGAGGATACTTTGTCGTATATTGTAAGCTTGTAGAAGTTTCTTCTCTTGAATATTGTGTTGTCGTTGATTGTTGTTCGATAGAAAACTGACTAGTTGTAGAAGGTTGTTCTGTGGTATATTGTTCAGTTGTCAATGGTGATTCTGTTGAATACTGTAGAGTTGTAAACGATTGTTCCGTTGAATATTGTGTTGTCGTTGATTGTTGTTCGATAGAAAACTGACTAGTTGTAGAAGGTTGTTCTGTGGTATATTGTTCAGTTGTCAATGGTGATTCTGTTGAATACTGTAGAGTTGTAAACGATCGTTCTGTTGAATATTGCGTTGTCTTTGATTGTTGTTCGGTAGAGAACTGACTAGTTGTAGAAGGTTGGTCCGTAATACATTGCATTATTGTTTGTGGCTGCTCAATTGTAGAAGTTTCCAAAGATTCTTCCGTAGAATACATTGTTACTGAAGGTTCTTTTGTGAAAAACTCTGTTACAAAAGATGGTTCGGTTGATCTTTCAGTAGTTATTCCCAATTTCTTTGTAAAAGATTCTACAGTTGTGTAATTGTAAAATGGCTCTGTCGAATATTCCCCTGTTATTTGCGACATCTCTGTCATTGACTCGATTGTTGTTTCATGTGTCAGAGGATATTCTGCTGTCACAGTTATCAATGTTACATTTTTTGTGGTCGCTATATTTAAATTCTCAGTAACCAATCCCATCGTATTGGAACTTTCCTCCATTGTAACATTCTCCATAAAACTACTAGACATACTTGTCGATTCAGTAATCTCTGGCACCTCTGTAGTATACTCACCTACACATATCGGAGTAACAGTAACAACATGACCCAATGGCAATGTCTCATCTGGAGGATAAACATATGTAACAGGAGTGACTATCTGCACTTTTGTCGGTTCGGTTACTTCTGTACTTACATTCGTTTCTTTCATTAAATTCGTAGTGAACGTCATTTCAGTAGTCGATATATACCGCGTAGTATTGACATAAGACACAGTAGTTATCTCACTCTCAGAAAATTTCTCGCTACTGAATTCAATGTCTTTCACTGTTGGAATAATTTCGGTACTTTCTTCGGAAATATCTTTAACAGTAGACACTTCTGAGATGTCCGAAGCAGTAGTGCTTTCTACACCTTCGATATTTGTTGTCAACGTCGTGGAAGTTCTAAATACGTCATCCGCTACTGTTGTACGTAAAGTTGGTTTGCTTTCCATGGAGACGGATGTACTTTCTGGAATAATAGAAGTCTCGGAAATTCCAGTAATTACTTCACTCGAAGATTCTGTACTTTCACTGGAATACGGGATTGTTGTATTTTCTTCCATAAGAGTAGAGGAAGTATATGCTGTGATATCAAAATTAGTTTGGATAGTTGTCGAAAGTGTAGTCAGTTCGTAAATTTCTGATGTCGAATAGTTAAAAGTAGCCTCAGAGGTCTCAGTGGCTACTTCACTTGAAGATTCTGTACTTTCAGTCGAATACGGAATCGTTGTACCTTCTTTCGTAACAGTAGAAGAAGTATATGCTGTGATGTTAAAATTGGATTGCGTAGTTGTCGGAAGTGAAGTCATCTCGTAAGTTTCTGGTGTCGAATAGTTAAAAGTAGAGGTTTGTATAGTTGTCATAGAGGCCACAGAAGTTTCAGTGGCTACTTCACTTGAAGATTCTGTACTTCCGCTCGAAGATTCTGTACTTTCACTCGAATACGGAATCGTTGTACCTTCTTTCGCAACAGTAGAAGAAGTATATGCTGTGATATCAAAATTAGATTGCGTAGTTGTCGAAAGTGTAGTCATCTCGTAAATTTCTGGTGTCGAATAATCGAAAGTTTGCATAGTGGTGGTGGTGTTTGTACAAGTGTGATCGTATTGGTCGCAGCCACAAACAGGCCTGTGTGCTTTAACCCGACATCGAACTGTCGATCGACAGTGGCCGACGCAAGGATCAACGCAGGATCCATCGACACAGGCTTCTGTGTCGCTGCAGTCGTCATCGGACTCGCAGAAACGGTCGGGCGTGTGGTGAAGTACTGCTGCGGATACAATAGAATATAAACACGCTGAACGAGCCAAGATAGGTCGAAGTAGCTCAAAGAGGCAGCTGAAAATGTTTCAAGCGTCACTCTTTTCTCGATTAGACTAATCACTACGATCACGTCTGATTTACTGGCTTACTCCAAATAATATAAAAAAAAACACTCTACGAATTATTAATATTAAGTTATATAAGCATGCTCGCGTAATAAATAGACAAGCTATCGGTCAGAAGTATATAATCGATTAGGATCTTTACAGAGACAGATGTAACGGAGAAAATAATAATCGTTGAACAGTGAGGACGTCGGCAGAGTAGAGGAGAGTATAGGTATCGGGACGAATAGTTGTATATGTGGCATTGGAACCTGAAACATCTCATTTTTCCATTCAGACGCTGGAACACTCTCATTTTACAAAATATATAAATCGATCAAACTTTATCATTCGATCATTCTTTGAAACATTCGAATCAACCACGTTATCGAGTCATTCCACCGTTTGAACGGTAAGAAACCTGAAAAGTAGCAACTGGTATGTTCGGTGTGAGGCGTATAGTATAACAGTAGTATAGGCGAGTAAGAGTCAGACAGATATTCCAGATATATATATATATCGTTGTGAACAAATTCGGTGAGAGAATATAGTAATTTGTGTCAGCTATTTATATATATATAATATATCGAAAAAAAGTGGAACGGAGACAGAGCTCTATAGATATAGAATAAATATAGGAACAGAATACAGAACTGTAGAGCGTGAGAGCGAGAGAATAGAGTAGAGAGAGAGATAGGTGGTGAGAAATGGTGTTTACCTTTCATGCATCCGTATTTAGTGTCTGGCACAAAGCCGGGGGGACAGAACTTGCAGATAGGCTTGTGCTCCTCCACGTAACAGGGGGCATCAGCCGGACAGGTGGAGTTTCTGCATGGGTCCACGCAGCGATAGTTGCGGCACGCCAAGTCTGGAGAGCAGCCACTGTCTCGCAGGCAAATGGAGAGGGAGGGATTGCAGTTTTGTGTGCATATGCAGACAGGACGGTGGTCCAGGACATCGCAGGTTTTATCAGCCGGACACGGCTTTTTCTTTCTCACGTTACACGGATTCTGGCATTTTCCATTAACGCACGCGGCGTTCGACGGACAGTCGAAATCCCTCGTGCATGTCAACGTGTCGGGAGCGCAGGTCAGCTCCCCGACCTCGTTCACGACGAATCCGTATTTGCACACGCACATGGGCCTGTGGTTCCGCACCTGGCATCTCTTATTTACTTCGCAGGTGTATTGTGAACTTAGACACGGATCACGACACTCTCCGGTACGAGAATGACAGGATAGACTCTCTGGACAGTCGCGATCGGACGAGCAACCGATGTTCGGCGTAGGTCTGGGATTCAGCGTTTCGCATTTGGGGTCTGGATGACAGGCCGTGTGAGGCATACCGATATAACACTGAGGGCAGGAACATCGTGGCTTGTGCAGAACCACACGGCACAGGGCGTTGATCCCACAGGCACCGCGGAGACCGCACGGGTCCACGCATTGCAGGTTTATGCAGGCTTTTTCATTGGGGCACTCTAGGTCGCTGGTGCATTCGCGCTCTAGATCACCGAGAAACCCACGATTTTCACGATTGGTTCATTTTTTTTATTGTTGTTTGATTTTTTTTTTTTTTTTGGATTTTTTGGTTTTTTTGGTTTTTTGAGAGAGTCGTAGTGTAGTAGTCGTGGTGTAGAGTCACACGGTGGAGAATCGGTAGGTGATGGTGATGGTGGTGGTGGTGGGACAGGAAAAAAAAAGAAAAAAGCATTTATAAGAACTGTGAAAAGAAACTTTCTCACAAATAACATAAACCACATGCTTTGTATTCGTAATACGGAAATAAGTAGGGTAGCTTTTGTGAAGAAGTAAAATAGAGAACCGAACTTTTACACTGTTTTATCCGGGACGTAACACGAGACAGGATACCTCTCGTTGTCCAGAGAAACGAATCGATTATATGTATATATATACGTATAAATTGGCAAGCAGCGATATTTACAACACAAGCCCCCACAGAATTCAAAAGAAAATAAGAGGGAAAATAATGTAAAACAGTGGATAAATCCAGCAAAAAAATAACAAGCATGGGTATATGAGAATGTCCCTTTCGCAGTTCCCAATCTGTATCATTAGTCCTAGGTCTAAAAAAATTAATCGGATCATCTGGTGTTTCATTCTCTGTGAAATGTGTACCTTTTTTTTCTCTATGTCGGTTGCAATTTAGATATTTGCCGTCTCTCTCTGTCTCTACTTTTTTTTCATTCCGTTATCTTTTTTTTTTTGTTTCGTTTTTATATTATATTTTCGTCAAAGCATTTTTTTCCTTGATATAACACGGTTTCCACAAGACAGATTGGATACTGAAATAAACATTCTACATATGAATAGTTATGTGTGAGACATGTGTGAAACGTGTTCCTCCTTTCCTCGGCACATTATGTACAGTATTGCCTAACTGTATAGATATATATGTACAGGTATGTATGTTTCTCGCGTGACCATTTTGTGGGTAAAATCCAGTGTCGTACATCTTTGTATCGTATTTTGTACAATATGTATAGTAATAAATACGTTATAATAGAATCGTCTAAAAAACTGGTCCAATCACATCTGTCTCTCGATTGTTAAACGATTCACTGGATTAATACATTCTAATGGTATTACTTCAAGTCCTACTAAAGACGATAATACATGGTTATTCTACGGACCATGTTCCTCTGTTTCGTCAGTATTGCTCGCTAGTCACAAAATGCTGTACATGGAAAATTAATCGATCTGCCCGGTTAAACAGTTAGTAGGCCGTCTCTTACCTGTGGTGCACTCGATATCCGGCGATCCACTGGTACCCGGTGGACATCTGCATACGAATATCGCACCGTCTCGTATGCATTCAGCCCCTTTACCGCAACCGTTCGTGCGACAGTCCCCTAAACTCTTGTCTGCGCTACCTGTACTCGTAGTAAAAAAAATTAGACACACGTGAAAGTTAAGAAAATAAAGAGAAAATAAAGATCGGTCGATAATGAAATTTTCTTCTGTTTATCGTTGCAATAGAGTGTGTAAGAAACAATTTTAATGAAAAGAAAAGAGTTCTTTTAGAATTTAAGCTTGACTACTAGTGTAACATTCATAACCATTGCAAACGTTAACTTCTCTAAGTTGTAATAAAAAATCATAACTATTGAATAATGACAATTTGTAACTAATAATCAAAAATCGTTACTATCAATCTGTTACACAAATACTTACACGCCTGCGTCGGATCTCCGGATGGATAATTCGATGGACAATAGCACTGTGGTTGATTCTTATAAATCCTACATGCAGCGTTCACTCCGCAACGCATATCCTTGCACAGCTCTCCTCCGTCACAGATGCAAGCTTGATGAGGATCTCCGTGGCATCCAGGATCGCAAGTACACTCGAATCCATTCAGAGTCTCTCTGCACTTCGCGTTCACGCCACATGGTCTCCTCAAACACTCGTCTCCACCTAAAACGCATCGTACAAAATATTACATTTAGAAAAATTAATTCTATGAAAACGGAAAAAGAAAGAAGAGAGTGGTAGAGCAATTTCCATTACCTTTCTTACAGTTGATCTTAGGATTTCCATAGTGTCCAGGTGGACAAGAGCATTGAGCCTTCCTGTTAACTACTCTGCACTGTGCGTTGAAGCCGCAGACACCATGTTGCAAACAAGGATTCGTGCAAACGCCATCCTCGCTGCATCGTTTATTGGCCTCGCAGTCGTCGTCATGATGACATTCCAGTTGGTAACATTCTTGACTGGGTTCTCCCTGGTATCCTTCTGGGCATAGGCACACTGCTCTGTGATTCGAAACACGACACAGTGCGTTGGTTCCACAGGGTGATCCATTAGCTGAGCATGGATCCTCGCACTGACCGCTGACGCAGGATAAGGAGGAAGGACAATCGGAATAAGTGCGGCAACCAATGAGGCATAGTCCTTGGTCGCAAACGTATCCCTGTAAATCAAACAATATATTTATAGTTAATAAAAATTAATTCATTTGTGTGTACACAATTTACTAAAATTATGTTTAAGGTTTATAAAAGTTACATTGGTAACTTAATGATAGAATTTCGATTAAAGCAATACTCTTCTTTAGAATTCATTCATTTCTGTATTGAAGTTTTACCCAAATCGATATTTAGAGTCTAGATTGTGAGCAAAACGGATCGACTTAATTGATAATTGATTTAGTAATAAAATTTTGATGCGAATGATCTGTTTCTTTGGTATTCATTCATATTCGTGTTCAAGATTTCATAAGAATTGATATTTAGACTAGAGATTATAGGCAAAGAGCATCGAAATAATTCGTAAGTGATTCAATAAGAGAATATTATATTTAAGAATAGAGGATCTGAAATTTTTTAAAGACGGATTGAAATTTTTTTTTTACCTTTGGACAATAGTTGTTAACATCACACTTGATGCGACATTTTTCAGAGTGACAAACTTCCCCGCAAAAACATTGATCCTGACTATAGCAGCTCTTCGTGCAAAAACCAATTTCATCGCACTCACAAGTGCCATCGCAAGGAATCATAGATTTCGCGCAACTGATCAAGGCGTTTCCGTAATAATTGGCTGGGCAACTGCACTGTGCCACGTGATTTACAACGCGACAGCCGGCACATTCTCCGCATGCCTTGCCACCCTCACAAGGATCTATACAAAAATAAAAGACGTAACCAAGATTAATCAAGCGTGTTAGATGGGTATTTTTACGTAAGTATGGTAAGTATTACGTAAGAATGCAATTAGCATTCTACTTACTTTTACACTTATTGTTCACGCAGGACTCGTCGTTGGGACAAGTATTATCGCTGCGACATCCGATGTCACACAGTCTATTTTGACAGATCTGATTAGCCACGCAATGATCGTCGCTGTTACAAATGGCTTTGCAAATTCCTCCGTCGCAACGCTCGTCGCTTAGACAATTAGCGTCGCTGCAAGATAATTTCAAATAACGTAGTAAATCAACTCGCAAAAGAAGGCAAGAACTATTCACGTCGCTTAAATGCTTAATCGGCTTACCTCCTGCACGTGGCGTAACAAGATCTTCCGTAACAAGTCTGGCCAGTAGCGCATTCCTCTTCGTTGCTGCAAGGCAAGAACGCCTGTTTGCAACCAATTAGAGGATCACCGACTAATGGTGCCGGACAGGAACAATGTTTTTGGTGATTTACGACCGTACACTTGGCATTCACTCCGCAAACATCAGGAAGAGAGCAAGGATCTATGAGATACAGATGAAACTACATTTATAGTCTAATTCAATCGTGTTAACGGCATTTCTATGGTTTTAATTAGTAAAATTTTTGTACTTCCTAAAGCTTCCTTTTTATAAATATCTTTATCTTTGTAAGTGTTTTATACAATATTGTGAAGTTCAAAACTTTTTCTTTTATGTATGACTTCAATTTTTTAATATTTATGTACATAGTATGAATACGAATGGAAAAAAAAATAAGCTCCACTATCGGAGCTTCTTACCTTGACACTGGTTGTTCAAACAAGCGAAATTCTCCTGGCACTCCACGTCAGCGCGACATCCAATCACACAAACCAATCCCTCACAAATCTCTCCGCTTCTACAATCTTCGTCTCTTCTGCACAACGATTTACAGATTCCTGATGGGTCACAACGTTCGTTGCTCAAACAATTTAAGTCTGTAGAACAGACAGGAGTGCACAGTCCTCCAATGCAAGCTGTGCCTGTCGCACAGTCCCTGTTTGCTTGACAAACGGGTCCAGGCGATCTTAAACAAGCCACTTTTGCAGTTGGATTCGGCATGAAGCCTGCTGGACACGAGCAGGTGGCTCGTTGATTAAATACTGTGCATTTAGCGTTTGGCCCACAAGGAGTGGCTTCGCAAGGATTGATGCATTTATTCGTGATACAAGCTTCGTTCGCATTGCAGTCCTCGTCCGCGCGACAACCAAATGTACACATGTTGTGCAGACAAATGTGACCCAAGAAACAGTCATTGTCGAGTCTGCAGGTGAGAAGGCAATTTCCTTGGACACATTTTTCGTTGAAGGCACACTCGTTGTCACTAGTGCAGATTGGAAGGCACACATTGTCGCGACAAGTGTTGCCATCGTTACAGTCGTTGGTGTCTCTGCAGGACACGGGTACTGGAAAGAGTGAATATTATAAGATTGTATCACTCACAGTGTTTTCACTCCGAAAATCCTTATTTTAAAAATTTCTCACTTACGTCTGACACATTCCACTTCAGAGTTACCGGTGAACCCAGGTGGACAGCTGCATTGTTTAATGTGACTCTTCACATCGCATTCCGCATTTATTCCGCACGCGGCCCTCACGTTGCAAGGATCCAAGCATTGTCCATTGAGGCACACATCTGACAGGTTGCATTCTTCGTCCGATTGGCAGGACGCTGCAAGAATTCCAGATCACGTTACTCTTAATCCACCATATAGCATAGAATAAAGAAGCGAGCGAACTGTTCTGGCTCGTTAGACGATACTCACGTCGACAGATTCCCTCGTAACAGTAGGTATTGGGCGAACAGTCTACGGCTGACGTGCAAACAACCGGTTTAGGTCGACAGCCTATACTTAGATTGTTCGGATCACCCTCGTAATCGGACCGACACTGACAGGCTGCTGCGTGTTTAGTGGCCACACAGTCTGCGTTTGGTCCACACTGTGTGCGTGAACAGACATCTGTAACATCGGACAAAAGGTTAGAATTGATTTTTAGTCTCTATCTTTGATATTTTGTAAGATATTTTGAAAGAATACTGCGCGTCATAGGAGACAATTATCAAGGAAGGAATTGAATGTTTAAGATTCATAAACATACCGAAACATTTGGGTACGTTGTTGACGTTTATACACTTTGCAGTCAGTGGACAGTCTCCGTCCTGTAAACATTCTACCGGTGGCTTACAACCACTATTATAAGGATCTCCAACCATTCCCTGTTGACAGTGACATCTATAAGACCCTCTGGAATTTTCACACACAGAACCAGGTGCGCAAGGTTGATCCAAACAATAATCGATCAATTGACATCCATGAGTTGGTTCTCCAGTATAACCCGGTTGACACGTACAAATCTAAAAAACGATAAATGACATGTATAACACAATTGTCTCTTCTAAAATTTCGAACATGACGCATGATAGAATGATTAATTAATTACTTGAACGTGTTTCTCTGCTGTGCAAATAGCATTGACGCCGCAAGGATTGTGAGCTAAACAAGCGATCCTGCACTTGTGCCCATCACAAATCTTCTCTCCGCTGCAGTCGTCATTGACCTCACATTCGATAGATTGGCATCCAATCTTGTCGTCTTTCGAATTTCCGAAAAATCCAGGTTTGCAAGAGCAAACTGCAACGTGATTATCCGCTTTGCACTCGGCGTTGCGTCCACAAAGGAGCAAATCGCAAGCTTTGTGACATTCCGCTTGTCCAATGTTGTTCTTGATGCATCTTTCGTCGTAAGAACAGTCATCGTCGGATATGCAACGTAATTCTTGCACGCAGATGTTGTTGTGACAGTATTGGTACTCGGGGCAACTGGAGTTGCTCTTGCAGGTGGGCTGACAGAGACCATTGATGCAAAGCTGGTCGCCGATACAATCCCTCGTGCTTCCACAAAGGGCTGTAAGAATATAAAATTTAGAGAATTTTCATGAATTCTATACGTTAAATTAAATATTCTTAGAATATGTTCTTTTATTTACCAGTGCATATTCCTCCATTGCAAGCTGAACCAGTAGCACATTGGGAGTCCGATTTACAATATTGAACAGGTGTACATCCTAAATTAGGATCACCAGTACCGCCAGGTTGACACGTGCACACTGCGCTGTGATTTAAAGGAGAACAATCTGCTCCTTGTCCACATACGTTTGAAAGAGAACAAGGATCGACGCATTTGTGATTATAACACGCGTCGGAAGGACTGCAATCGCTGTGATAGTTGCATTCTAAATGAATACATTCCGTCTAAAATTGAAAAACAGGAACAAACAAGCACAATTAACGAAAGAAAGTTTCTTCGGACGATTGAGCAATGAGTCAACTTTAAATCAAATCATTTCTTCTTTTCGTAACTTATACTTACTGTCGGATTGCCAGTGGTCTGATCAGGACATCTGCAAAGTGGAACATGATCGTGAACGAAACATTCGGCATTTCTTCCGCATGAATAACCATCTGGTGATACGTCGCAAGGATTGGTGCATCTATTATCAATGCAAGCAGCAGTATTTGGACAATCGAGGTCTGTGAAGCAGTCTCCCGGTTGTTTGCAACCAGATTTGAAAGGATCTCCGACCAAACCATGAGGACAGATGCAAGCGTAGGAGCCTTCCGTGTTTTGACAACTACGAAAAATATTGTAATATTTTTATCGCAAACTTGATTGAAATGTAAAATAAATAATATTTGAAATTGTGAGGTAACTTACACCGCGGAGGAGTGACAAGGGTTCTTCAAACATTCGTCAATGTCTACGCAAATGTCACCCGCTAGCTCGAAACCAGGGTAACATTTGCATATTCCAGAATGATCGGATGCTATGCAGTTGCCGTATCCACAGTCCACTTGATTACAAGGACCTGAATAAATTAATTGTTGATAAGTAAGAGAGAGAAACTATCACTTTACGTTTGATCTATGGGAAAAGAACCCGGATTATCAAACAGACATGAATATCTTGGTTGCCAGTTCAACAATTAACATATTCCATTTGTAAAATTACTCGCTACTTACTGCTGCATTTGTTAGTATCCTGATTGCAGTATTTGTCTATAGAACAATCGTTGTTAGAAAGACATTCCACTTTAAAGCACCCTGAAGAGTCCCCAATGTAACCAGGCTGACATTGACAGGCAGCCGTGTGATCCAAAACGGAGCAAATAGTATTGAGACCACAGTCGACCAGAGAGCAAGGATCGGTGCAATTATGTTGGACGCAAGCCTGTGAATCGGCACAATCTGCGTGTACGGTGCACTGGTGAGGAATTACACAACCTGATCCCACAGGATCACCCGCTGTGCCTTGTGGACAAACACAGCGATAAGATCCATGAAGATTGACGCACTCTGCGCTCGAGTGACACGGTTGATCGTCACATTCGTTGATGTCCAGACAGTGTTCTGGTCCAGCAATGAATCCGTGGCTGCATCTAGGGAAGAAAATTTATAATTGTTGGCAGGAATTTTACAAAGTGGTTGAATATAATCATAAATAAGAATGATAGAAAGAATTTCAGAACAAGTATAAGCGATCATGACTTGAATTCATAAAAATATTATACAAATTGATCCAATTTTAAACTAATGCCACTGTCTTCCCAAAGTAGCCGTATTAAATTCGATACTTACTTGCATTTGTTGTTGATGCACACCTCATTATCGTTGCAACCGACATCAGAGGTGCAACCTACTTCGCAAACTCCATCGATGCACAATTCACCTGGCAAACAATTACTGTCGCCATAGCACACTTTCATGCATATTCCGTTCTTGCAGCGTTCTCCTTCGGCACAGTTATCCTGTTCGCTGCATTGACATTGACAGAATCCAGAGACACACAGATGCTGACTGGGGCAGTCTTGAGGACCTTCGCAGATATTCGGCACTCTGACGCAACCTTGTTGGGGTGTGGGATTTCCGTGGAATCCAAGTGGACAAGTGCAGGTGATAGCGTGATCTGTGCAGCTGCAGATCGCGTTTGGACCGCAAACGTCCTTTCTCTTGCATGGATCTGAGCAAAATATTGGAAAATGGTTCGTTATTGATATCGGATGGTTGAAATCTATTAAAGAGTTAAATTAATTTTTCACGCCTCGATACCTTGACACTTGTTGTCGATACAGGATTCCGTCGAAGGACAGTTCTTATTACTTCGACATCCCAGAATGCACATTCCGTTAACGCAAGCCTGATCAGTCTGGCACTGTGTATGAGTAACACAAGGTACCATACACTTATTATCCACACACTTCTCACCAGCAGAGCAGTCGGTAATCGCTCGACAAACAGCTACAATAACCAACATCTTTCTGAATAAAACCAATCACATTTTACGCAGTAAATTCGTATTTAATACTAGAACTACTAGAAAACTCATCAAAATTACGAATTTTGTATCTTTTCCAGCAATTTTTTCCTCGCTGATCTAAATTCTAGTTTTCATTGTTGAACAATAGTACACGCGATATTACAGATCGATAATTCTGGCATAAATTGATCGGAAAGACGAATCTTACCTATACACTGTCCTTCGAGGCAGATGCTCTCCACGCAATCAGCGTCGACGTTACAGTAATTCGTGGCACGGACGCAACCATCCTGCGGGCCCTTCGAAGATGGAATAAACTTATGAATACACTTGCAAGTGGGTTGACCATTGATAATATCGCAAATAGAATTCAGTCCACAGGCGTTTTCACAGGGATTGGCGCATCGGTGATTGTGACAAATGGAATGCACAGGACAATCCTTGACACTGGCGCAATATCCTTCCGGTTGACAGCCTTTCACGTAAGGATCCCCAACAAAATTCGGTGGACACTGACAAACAGGATTGCTGGATGGTCCAGGAACACACAGAGCTGTTTCGTGGCAAGGATTCGGATGACAAGCTTCAAGAGGAACGCATTCAACATCAGGAACAGGATTAGGCTTCAGCCCTGGAGGACACTGACAAATTGCCCTATGATCATCCGCGATGCAAACAGCGTTCACACCGCAAGCATTTTCATCGCAAGCATCGTAACAAGTGTGCGTCAATCTGTTGCAAAGCTGAGTAGGTGGACAGTCGATGTTATACACGCATGGAACAGCTCGACATCCTTTTACAACGTCATTGGGATCACCAGCGTAGAGGCCAGGTGGGCATTCACAATTAGCTACGTGATTATGCACCACACACAAAGCATTTGGACCGCACGAAACGAAATTGCAGACTGGTTGACAGGTCAGAAGACCTTCTTTGGTGCTCCTACAGGTTTGATCCTCTGGACACTCGCTATCGGTGGAACACTGGTCTTTTCTAGGTGTTTGACATCCTTGACGATCGTTTGGATTGCCGATAAAACCAGGCAAACACTCGCAGCGACCACGATGTTTCTCCGCCATGCACTGAGAGTTAATCGCACAGGTGAAACTTTTACAAACAGAGACACATTTTAATACACCAAGAGCATCTGGTCTGCAAGCTTCTGTGGTGTGACAATCGTCGTCGGAGATACAATCAGGGACAGATGGCTTTTCGCAGGAGGATAGTATCGGATTCCATTCGTAGCCATCTTGACACTTGCAGGTAGCGTGACCAGGGATTATATCAGGCTCACACTTCTGATGAGCACCACAGACTACTTTGCTACATGGATTTATACATTCGTGAACACCACCGTCCAGAAGAATACAGAAAGAACCTTCAGAACAATCTGAATCATGTTCGCATCCTGGTGTTATCACTGATTTAAAAGGTTTACAGCCTTCTACGAGATTGCTAGGATTTCCCTCGTATCCATCGACGCAGAGACACGAAGACACATGATTCTGGGTGATACACAATGCGTTTGGACCACACTGTAACTTGCTGCACGCGTCTACGCATTTTCTAACACCTTTCCCAACTTGGAAGCAGATCTGTTGAGGTTCACAATCGAGATCGTTAGAGCAATGACCGTGAAGATAGCAGCCTTTGATGAGGTCGTTAGGGTTGCCGCTATAACCAGGTGGACACACGCAAGCTCCATCCTGGCAGACCGATCTGGGTCCGCATTTTACGTCGCTGCAGCGATTTATGCATTTGCCAGACACGCAGCTGTAGTCGAATGGACAAGGAACCGAGTCACTGCAGGTGCAGGTTGATGGATCGGTGCAAGGACCAACCTGGACCTGTTGGCAACCGATGAAGGGATTGCCGAAGTAACTTTCTTTACAGCGACAGTCGTAGCTGCCGATAGTGTTGATGCATACTGCGTTGCTCCCGCAAGCGTTTCCATTACACTCGTTGATATCTGAAGTAATTAATAAAATTTCCCTCGATTATTGTATTATTCTCGAACTTTCTTTACAAGCTTTTACAAATGGGTATAAATGATTTAGAGGTGGATTGATATTTTTTTTAGTTACTATAAAATTCTTGGACTTTCTATTAAAATTTAAGGAAAGGCAGTGCGACTTTGTTTCAATAATACGAACCATGACATTGAATATACGGATTTCCAGCGTATCCAGGAGGACACAAGCATTCAACGGCATTCGGTCCAGCATTACAATGTGCATCCTTGCCACACAGAGCAGTGGAGCAATCAGATTTTTGTTGCACACCACAACCATGATACGGATTTCCACTGGTACCAGGATTGCACACACACTTAGATTCTTGCAACGTATATTCACAGTGAGCGTTGGAGCCACAAGCAGGATCACAGACAGCTGGATGAATCGCTAACAAATTACGAAAAATATATCCATCAAATTGAGAAACTTAAGAAAAGTGGAATTGTTCGATGTGCTCTCTGGTGAGAGGCTCGATTAATCTTTGATCGTCATTTCGTGTAACACTTACGTGGCATACAGAGAAGATCCGGATTTCCAATGAAATAAGGATTGCACACGCATTTATTCGTCGCTGGGTCACAAGATGCACCAACCCCGCAGACTATGCCTTCGCATCGACGTTTACACCTTCCACTTATGCATACGCTTGGTTCTGCGCAGGGAACTTCTGGAGAACAAACGTCCGGTTGACACTGACCACCAGGGAACGGATTGCCCATGAAACCTTCGATACATTTGCACGTTGGTCCACTATAACTCACGATACACTGTGCTCCAGAGCCACACACGAAACCATCGCATTCTGTAAAACCATTTATTACAATTCTTTTTTTTTTTTTATATTGAGACAGCCATGTGAAATATCGCGATCATTTAACGTTGATGTTAGGACCTTCCTTAATCTCAATTCTCTCTGAATAATGAACCGAGGAAGGTACTAATTATATATACTAACTACGAATGAAAGCCTCAAAATATTTAACACGGTAATTGGTAAGGTTCACTCAACCATCTCGTTCCAATAAATAAAACAGATCGTGCTCTAAGATAAATTACAGATAGTAAGAAACACGATTGTATCAGAAATCACTTAAAGAACATAGCGCGCTAAAAGATTACGTAAAGATATAATACTCACGTGAAACACACTCGTTGTTCTTGCCTTCCACAAATCCAATTACGCATCGACACCAGGCAGCATGTTTATCAGGCTCGCAGTACGCGTTTGGTCCACAAGGTATATTGTCACAAGGGTTCACGCATCTTCCATTCACACAAGCGAAGATATTGTCGCAATCGTCGTTAGAAGAACATTCGTTCTTAGTCACAACTACTCTAGTACAACCACCGCCGTAAGGATCGCCCACTGTTCCCTTTGGACACTCGCAAATGTGATCGCCCTTGGTGTTAACACAGTAGGCACCGTGACCACAAGGATTATTAGCACACTCGTTCACGTCCACACAACCGTGTTGAGGATCACCTTCGTAACCAGCCTCGCACATACACCTCGGTGGATCGCTTGGTGTACACTTTGCGTTTATACCGCATGGGAACCGGTCACAAGGATCTGAAAATTAAAAAGAGAACATGTATGTGTCTAGATAGAGATGTATTTAAGAAATATCTGAAAAATGTGTGAACACCAGTTTAAAATGATTCTCGCGAATTTCTTGAATCAGATATTGATCATAGTGTTTCATATGAAGACGCTTACTCTTGCAGAGGTTTCCATCGAGAGGATCCGTGTAAAATGGCGGTGGACAAACACATTCACCAGGCTGCACGCATTTCTCGTTGGCTTTACACTCGTTGTCGCTTGTGCATCTTTTTTGAGCCGGAGAACATAGGCCGTTGTATGGGTCTCCGCCATAACCGTGTGGACAAACGCACTGATGAGATCCTGGCAGGTTTACGCACTCTGCTCCGTAGCCACATACTTGATGTCCAACGATACATTCGTTTATATCTGTAAGTGAATGTTATTGTATCGTTCGTTTCGGTTATATTGATAATGTAGATGAAGTTGAACGATCGAAGAAGAATGAATATTTTGATATAAACCTTCGCAAGAACCGTCAGCCTTGGTAGTGTAACCCTTGGGACAAGCGCAGTAGCTGACTCCTCCAGCAATGGTGATACATTCTGCGCCACTGGGACATTTCTCTCCCTTGGAACATCCGGCCAACATACATTTCCCATTGACGATCTTATACGGAGGCTGGCATTGACACTCGATACTGTTGCATTCTGTAATTATTGTCAAATAGTTTTCATATTCTTCTGACACAGGATTGAATTACTTCGAATCGTGACGATTTGAAATACATATGCGATCTGTAGCGTATTTAAGTACACATTGTAAACTGATCTTTCTAGCGTTAATAAATCTTAAGAACAAAAGTTCGTTACCTTCGCAAAGGGAGAACGGATTTCCATTAAATCCAGACGGACACTGGCACTCGTAGCTCCCAGGTAAATTCTTACAAATGGCGTTAACACCGCAGGCAGGTTTATCTCTGAGTTCCATACATTCGTTAATGTCTCTACATTTACCAGATTCGTGATCCCTGGTATATCCTCTCTGACAAATGCAAACGCTGCTCCCCACGAATTCATCCTTGATGCACTGTTCTCCAGCAGGACACGGAGTACTTGGTCCGCATATATGAGGAGACTTCGATTCTTGGCAACCACCACTGTAAGGATCACCCGTGGTGCCACTGGGACACTGACAGGAAAACGATCCTGGCTCGTTATTGCAGATCGCTCCTTGAGGACACGGATTAATGGCGCACTCGTCAATGTCTCTGCAACCGCCCTTCACTCCTGGTTTTCCTGTGTAACCACTGCGACACAAACACGTGGCCACGTCGTTTGACAGCATACAGTGGGCGTTTGGTCCGCAAGATAAGTCTTCACAGGGATCTGATTTTATGAAAACAGTTATTTGAAAAATATTGATATAATTCTTCGTGAAAACTGTAGAAAAAGATTCCGTAAAATAAAATAGCGTAAAATATTTTATACAGTTCCCGATGTCAGATCTGGTTTGATAATTAGAATATTAGTTTTAAGCTTAAGTTGAGAGAAAAATTCTATAACGATTCGATGTTTCGACTAGAAAATGCACTCACGTCTACAGTCGTTTCCAACGTTGGGTTCCGGGCACAGACAACGTTTCTGTGGATCACAAATGGCGTTTCCGGGGCAATCACCATCGACTTCGCAGGTAACTATGCCCACACACTTGATGTAAGGATCGGGGTCTGGAATGGTCCCTTCTGGGCAGGTGCAGGAATAAGAACCCTCGGTGTTGGTGCATGTAGCCCCGTGTCCACAGGCATCTGGTCTGCCACATTCGTCTACGTCTATTTTAAATGGAAAATAAAACATCAATGTTAATACAAACATATTAATAATATAGGGTAATAATATAGACATAGTAAATTTTGATTGTCTGTTCTGGAATTTTCGAAAGTATCGAATTTGAAAATATACCCATGCATTGTTTGAAGGCGTTTCCAGAAAATCCAGGTTTGCACTGGCAGCTAAATCCACCCAGAGTGTTGGTACAGATCGCATTTTTACCGCAACGTCCCGAAGGACCATTTATCGCGTCACATTCGTTTATATCTAATTTAAAAAGAATTCAAATCTTATTGATTATCCATGAGGATGCTAAAATATTAAACCATTTTTTAACAACATTTCAACACACTTACCAACGCATCCAGCTGCAATGTCATTCGGATTAAAAGTCCAGCCGTCCTCGCAGATACAATAAGCTTCGTGGCCATCTGCCTTGCAGTACGCATGATCTCCGCAAGTTACTTCGTCACACGGTGCTATAAAACGTAAAATCATATTTATAGATGTCTCTCTGTAATTAACATTATTCTTTCATCGCGATTATTCGAAATTTGTTTACCTTTACAAGGTATGTGTGGCGGAGTTCCAACGAAGCCAGATTCGCATTCGCAGTGATAACTGCCCCTAGTGTTGCTGCAAATCGACGCAGGTCCACAAGGGTTCGAAAGACATTCGTCAACGTCCACACATTCGGCTCCAATGGCTTTGAACCCGTCCTTGCAGAAGCACTGCCCTTCGATACACTCGGCGTTGTTCACGCAGTCGAAGTTTGATTTGCAAAGTGTTGTCACGTCGGTCTGAACATTTTGTAATTCCATAACGGATGAATAGAGAGAGAAAAAAAATGGTAAAGTAGTTAAATATAATAAAGATTATGTGATTCCATGAAATTTTAGTGGGAGAAAATGGTTAAAAATAATGAATATTTCCCAATTTCAGAAAAATTTGCTAAAGAAAACATAGCGTAAAGTAACAAAAAAGTAAAGTAATTACCTGTTCACAAGCGACTGTCGGATTGGGATTGGCACTATATCCCGGTGGACAGACGCAATTGTAACCAGGATCCGTGTTCTTGCAAATCGCGTACCTTCCACAAGGGTTCTCCAATGCTGTGCACTCGTCGATATCTGAGAAACAGAGAAACAATCTCGAAGTTCAACGGATAGAAGAGAAGAATTAATGCTGAAGAAGATATAATAATATCTTGTTGCCATGTATCGTTTTAAAATCTCAGATTTAACAAGCAATTAGTGTAATTAATTCATGGAAAAACTATAATCTCAGTTGCTAACCGCTGCATCCCTTAAACGGATCCCCAGTGTAGTCCGCCTTGCAACTGCATACGAAGCTGCCGATCGTGTCGCTGCATTCAGCATTTTCGCCGCAAGGATTTCTCTCGCATTCGTTCACGTCTGTTAATCAACACGGTTAATCGGGCGCTGAGCATTAATTTTATCGTTTTGTTACTGTGGGATTGGGCGATTAAAAATTATGTCTGGGGATTGCCAGTGACAGAATGAGACTAAAATGTTACTTTTCTCTTTTTTAATTTTGTAATAAGATGAGTTAGGTGATGACTGACTTTCGCACAATGTTAGTCCTTGACCGATGAAGCCTTGGGGGCAGATGCACTTATACGATCCTGGTACGTTGATGCATCTTGCGTTCTCTGCGCATGCATCCAACCGGCTGCACTCGTTCACATCGATGCAACCATGCGTTTCATCCATTTGATAGCCTGCCTGGCATCTGCACTCGAAACTACCCTCTGTGTTCACGCACTCAGCATCCGAGCCGCACGGTGTACCCTCCTCGCATTCGTTTATATCTATTAGCGATGGTTAGTCAATATTTATTTACTACGTGTTTCGATTAATCTATCTATGGTTTACTAATCGTGTTATCTAATAAATCTATGTTAAGATTCTTCGTTTGTTAATATTATCGAAAATGACGCTATTAACGAGGCTCCTACGTCTCCGCGGATGAAATAAGCGAATATAGTATAATATTTATTATATATACAATTTGTCTTTGTCTTTCTCGCTTGCCGTTATAAGATTCTGTAGGGTGGTTTGGTGAGTAAAATTTAAACGTTAGGTAAACATTCAATTTGTCGTGTAACGTAATAAAATAAATATGTCGAATAATTAAGAAGCTCAAATTGTTATTTAAATTAATATATAGTATTTAATTCATGTATCTTCTTCGTTGTTTTCCGAATTTACCATTATCAGATTTTATAAGCTAATCTATCTAATCTACAAACTAATATGTACATAGTAAGATCGAAGTATTCGATAGAACTCTAGTTCGGTTCGTAAGTTAGTAAGAAAATGTTTCGGATAATTAGAAATCGAGTTACCCACCGTGACAGCCTACCCAAGGATCGCCGCTCATTCCTTCCGGGCAAGAGCAGCGGAAACTGCCATGCACGTTTGTGCACTGAGCTGAACGACCGCAAGGACTGCGCAGACATTCGTCGACGTCCACGCATTCTTCTTCGGGATCGCCGTTATATCCCTCGGGACATTCGCATTTGTGGGCGCCCGGAAGATTGACGCACAAGGCACCCCTTCCGCAAGCACCCGCGTAATCGCATTCGTTGATATCGATACACTGCACAAAATTAATATTCTCTTGTACCATATGCAAACACTCAATAATTTTATATTTCTTTCCTTCAAAAAGATTTGCGTATACATATACAGTGTGAGAGTCAAAAGAAAGTATACACAGTGAGGTTCGTAGAATATCGTTTTACCTACAGGCTTGTCTATATCTTTTACTATTAATTCGTATTCCTACATACTTCCTATATACCAATAGTCGTCGAAGTATTACGATACCTTCTGACTGCTACTGGACATACATATTCCTGATCCATCCATACTTTGTTTCATAGAAAATGTTCATTGCTGTTCATTTCGTTTATCGTTTCTTTTTCCTTTGTATCTCTTTAACACTAAACCTACCACAGCGGTCAAATTGACCGCTTTCAAATTTCTACACAAATTTTGCCATATTTAAACGTTATCAAATCGCTTCCTAATCTATGACTTTTCATAAAATATGCATACAATATATCCTTCGGTATTTATTTCTAGTTTGCTTCTTTTTCTAAGAAAAATTTGTAGTCTGCCCTGCCTATCGCGAGCGGTCAATAAGTATACAAAAATTGTCGGTAGGTTTAGTACTAAAAAAGGATCTTCGAACTTCTGGAACTTGAGTTTCGTGTTGTAATACGAATTATTATTGTATAATACTCTACATTGTCTTATTCCGTTTTGCCATATAGTACGTGATCGTAATAGTAATTATAGTATTTATAAATATTCTCTTTAGTATCTCCAGAAGTTATTCTCCAATCCATACAGAAGAAACTCTGCATTTGTAAAATAAAATTTGATGTTCGAGTTGTCAATAAGTATACAAGAAGTGTCGGTAGGTTTAGTGTTAACGATGTTCCCAATGGCATATGTTCGTATGACATTTTTTTCTGATCTTTCTTTTTTTATCCCAAAAAATATGCTGACAACGTATGGGCGGGAAGAACTGGGACACCCTGTACATACATATATAAATACTCACAGTTTCGTAGGGGTCTCCCGTGAACCCAGGTTGACAGGCACAAGTGTAGTTGCCCGGAATATTGTTGCAGACGGTATTATCACCACACGCTCCAGATATCGCGCACTCGTTCACATCCTCGCAATGCACCTCGCCGTCGCCGATGTAGCCAGGTTTGCATTTGCATAGGAAATGCGACGGGAGATTGCAACATTCAGCGTTCTCCACGCATCTCGCAGCAAGTACCGGGTTATCACACTCGTTGATATCTGTAAACACGCGTCGATGCAAAAATAAAAGGGATCTCGTATAACGTAAGAAAGCAATGGGGCAGAATGATAGAGTGCGAGAAAGAATGATCAGACACGCATACATACCTTCGCAATGGAAACCATCGCCTTGATAGCCAGGGAAACAGGAACATTGGAAACTACCAAGAGTATTCGTGCAATGCGCGAATATATCACAGGGACGGTATTTGCACTCGTTCTCGTCTGCAACGTGTGTTTACATTTCCATGAAATATGACCAATACGTATTGAGAAACTTAGTATAAGTATGGCTTAAATTTCAGCTGTCATTTATTCAAATCTGCTGATTTATTTAGTTTCCAAATATTCAGTAACTTTTAGCAGTTTCAAAATATTTCCAATTAATAAATTGTTCTTTGAGAGCTGTTCCATCCAGCAGTCTTCTCTCTCTTTTTTAATTTCTAATTTTCCAACGTACTTTAATACAGAATAAGGTTTTTAAAGTAACCAAACGACTTGAGGCTTCCGAGAAGTTAGAGGAATTACTTGATTAGATTATTTACGAGTAAGAAATTAGTTTCAAGAGTTTTTACCTGGCACCTGACAATTGCAACCACCGAAACCGTCGTTGCAATGGCACACGGAGTCCAAGCAGACGCCGTTCAGACACCTGGTGCCGTCCTCCTTGGTACAATCGTCTATCTCAAACAGAAAGGTGTAAATCAATTACCGATTCATCGTGGCTATACAATCCCTTAGTCATCCTGTGAGAAAACAGCATCGGGTAAAAATCATGTCGATTACGATGAGTAATTCGTTTCCCTTACGTAACGCGTTCATCATCCATCCGTTCGTGATCGTCGAGGCAAAACGCCTGCGTTTAACGCCAGCGGAATAACAATAATAAAAATGAACGTCGCCGATTAATCGACGGCGGAAGACAGACTCGATGGAGGAGAAACGTGATGACAAGTTCGCGACTCCTCGTAATTGCTATGACTAGGCGGCGTTACGCGCGAGGCGTAAGTATGTTTGCGGTTTCACGCGAGGATCGCTTTGCTGGCGTAATCGGTGTCGGGAACAACAGAATGACGTAAAGGAACAGCGAAGATTGTAACGGTAGCGCGATCGCGTCGTGGAACAGGTAAAGCCTTTCTTTTCCTGTCAAGATTTGCCCAGACAACTATTTTTCCGCCTTGTTTTCCTCGGATGTAGCAAAGATACTGTATAACACGTTACCTGTGCATTTTAATCTCTCGCGTTGCTCGTCCGTCCCTTGATAACAGTCGACGTTGTTGTCGCACAGTTTGGAGAGTTCCAGCAGTTGTAGAATATCCGTCGACTCGTTTACCTGACAGCCGAAGTAGCCGTCTTCGAGGTTCAGGAAGAACACTTCTCTCCTTAGTCCGTGGCCGAGTCCTCTCAGAGATTCGGCCTGGAAGATGTTACAGATGCTGTTTAGAATATTGCCTTGCGTACGGTCGAACATTTGGAATCACTTTTCTAGTTGCATCTATGAATTTTATGCGTATTTTACGCTTCGAAAATTTTAATCTACACACTTTCTTTCATGCGCCGCCGGTGATACACACAATCGCGCAGAAACAATATAGAACGTGTTAAACGCTCGCACGTGTAACCATTCAAGATATGAAAATAACAGATTAATTAAAATTCCAAGCAAAACGTAAAGTTCTTAATTAGAAATACTTTCAACGAAATAAAAGCGCTGGTTCTACTTACTGGACACAGGAATAGAAGTATCCACGCCACCAACGGCCAAAGATGTTTCATCTTGGCTGAAACGGAAACCAATTAATTCACATCTGTCAACGCATTAATTTTCACGTAACGAAGTTTCTATGAGAAATTATATGCCGCAGAATTCTATTATCTCTCGTAAAATGAACCGCGATAGGATTCGATCACGATTCGTTCTCACGATGACTCGTGGTCAAACGCAAGCCGTGTACTTTTTTAACGATTTCCTGGGTTACGTTCGTCCAATTGTTGATATTACGGCATCATGTTCCAACGCCAGTTTCGCTCGAAAAACAACGCTTCGCGCAACAACGAAACATTTTTATTAAGATCGCTCATGCATAACGAAAGAGCAAAAACTCAACGAACAGAAATATTAAGTTTCTGACGATGAACAAACGAAAAATGCAGGCTCGAGGTGGAACACGAAGAAACTACTCGATGCTACAATATTTACCGAGGGAACCGACGCGAGAACACCTGTTCCAGCCGTATATCGGCATTCGTGACCCCCTCGCCAACAAACCCGAACCTGACTATATCGACTTACGTTAGCCCTGGCCCTGAAAACCTAATTTCCTGGTTACCTGGTGTTTTGAAATTTAAGAAGCCCGTTTCTGGGCCGCTAGGTGCAAGGATAGCTTGCAGCAACCCGTTATGCAACAGCGAGATATCGGGTTATAGGAAATGAGTGAGAGAATATTTTATTCCCTCGTGGTTTTTAGAATTCAACATAGACCATGGTAAGAAGAAAGGCAGTGTGAGAACATTTTTAAATGAAAGAAACTTGGCCGGTACACACGTTGGGAACCCAATGCGCAGATAGAGCAGATGATTGTAGGTTAATTGGTTTTCTTCGTGACTAAAGATCGTCAGGTTTTGCTCCGTACCTAATTATAGGCATGCCAGGAAATTTAACTCGCTTTCAAGCTCCAATGCAGCATCCTTAAATCCGTGACGGGCGAAATTCAACCATTAAAAACCCCATCGTTAGCATTAAAAACGACAAAAACATACTTGCAATAAAAGGCAAAGGTATTCGAACACTTATAGAACATTTTTATAAATATGTTACGTACGTTATAGGAAACTTTTTGCACGAGTGCAGCGACGAGACGCGATTATCGCGATAAATATCTTGTATATTCTATGTACATTCTAGGTGTTGCAAATTGCATCGATATAATCATATCATATCATATAGTAATCGTGTCTCGTTACAGTTCTAACGAAACGTCAAAACGTTTCGACTGACGTACGTAATAATATCGGTGAAAAGTTTCCATGAACATTCAAGTACTGCTACGAGTTACGTATAGTATTTGTCAAGATCTGTGTTCTCGAGTATTCGAGAAACATCTCAGAAATTTTCAAGGCGTTCGTCGTTGTCGAAGCACCTATAAAGATTTCATGGCGATACAACGCACCGGAAGTGGAGTTTTCAGGGGACACCGGTGCACGCGATTCGCGGAAGGCGTCCTTTACGTGCTATGCGGCTTATGGTGAACGCGGGGAGCCCAGAGCGGACGCATCGTACGCGAGCTCAGAACCTGGCACGTCGCACAATAAGTCAGGGCTGGCGATTAACCGCGCGGCGAAATGTTAACGACTGTACGTACAGGGAGGAGGATTCACCGCGAAGAGAGGAACGATCGAGGACGCGCGAGAGAGCAGCGCGGTGGAACGTCGACACGAGGAAAAAGAGAAGGACAATTAGGGGAAGGAGCAGGAGGAACGTAGAAAGATGGCCAGGAAAAACGAACAGTAGGAGGGAACCGGCGGTAAGGACGCTAGGAAAAAGGAGGAAGATTGTCGGGGAAAACGTTCGAGGGAGAAAGGAAAAGAGAGTGCAACGAGAGAAGGAGATGGAAGAAACCGGTGAAAAGGAGGCAGAACGAAGGGCGAAGAAGGATGCAATAGAAATAGCAAGATGTGCTTTTGATTTCTCGTCCTACGAGTTTTTCTACGACGATTTAGTTCTGATCTTGATAAAGATTCGATGCGAATGTACTTATGGACTAGGGACGTTGCGCGAAAAAGCCCGAAGAATCCGAGAATCATGCCTATTTTTAGCCTTGCCGTCTGTTTGAATTCGTGCATACCTTGGAGTTCTTACGGCCTTCGTTGGTCGTATCTCAAAACAATTCACGTTGCGGCACAAATGTACTCTTCGTCTGCATATATTAACTTCATTCGTGAGTAACGATCGTTTAATCACGTGGATAGTACAGTGGAATTGGTTAGACTGCATAAAAGTTGAGTCTTTTTAAAAGTTGAGTCGAAATTGAACAATCGCATCTTTCATCAATTTCTCAATTTCGTAAATAGAGTCTCAAGAAACGTTGATACTTATTAGGAGTTTACTAACGAGTATCGTGATGAAAATGGAAGCACGAGATCGAGAAAAGGACGACTCGAAGGAGCGTAACAAAGGAGGACGTGCGAGTACGATACACCTGTAGCCTGTCCCTTCCGCTTGTACCGGTGTCTTCCTGTACCCCTAACTCCATAACGTCAACCGACTATACAGCTGGTAGACTCACTAGATCACCTATCGCTTGACTTTAAATTCTCGTCGTGGAAATTAAACACCCTTCTCACCACGAATTTCAGATGTGTCGATATCGCGCCATTTCCGCAATTCCGCGCGAAACATTCACGGAAGCGATTTGAAAAAAGTGTGATGTAACAAAATGATATCATTCGCTGCTTGAAATTCAGCGTTTACTGTAGAATTTAATTGGATAACGCTAACGAATGAGATAATGTTACATCGTTGAAATTCAATTAGTAGAACGAGGAGATTTTTTTTGGAATCAAATAGCATGGACTTTGGGAAACTGACGTTCAGTTACATTGTGAAAGTTTCGATGCTCTCTGATTTTAGATTTTCGATGGAGAATAATCGAGAAGCTGTTTGTAAAAGGAACGTTTGTAAAAGAAGGTTTTCTAATCAAATAATTGAATTATTATAAAATATTCCATTACTTCGTAAATATAAAAGGGGGAAAAATTTGCTTAGAAGCCGTTATAATTATCGATTCAAACGTAGCTAATAATACAAAATTGAAACTAGAACTTTCAGAGTAATTCATCCGATTTAGCATCGCTGAACCATATTTCATTTTATGGGCCGTTTTTCTAAATAGCTTCGTAATTTCTCTTGTGGAGAACGAGACAAAACGCAGGAAAATTCTACGTGTTGCACTCTCACGCGCGTTCACTTTATGCAAATAGATTCATGCTATTTTGTCGCGGTGCTCAGTAAGGGTATCGGCGTGAAATGTGTTACCGTGTCAATGATATCATCCGGTAGGTAGACAGAAGGAAACGGTGACAAAACCTATCAATTAGTCGGCGACGCATACACGCCAGCCACAGTGACACGCGTGCCTCGGCACATATGTATCTCCCGTGCAAATAACGCAAAACTCCCACGCACTTGCGTTGCGACACCTTTTGGAAAAAGAAAACGGGTTACTGCGAAGAATTCGTCGATGTCCTTTTACGTGACCTCCTTTCAATTATCCCTTGATCGTCCTTAAATAAGCCCATTTCTTGCCATTTCTGTTATATTTTATCATTATCGTTATTTATTTTTCTTATTTTTTCCTATCCTCTATTATTTTTTAGTCGTTCTAATTTTTTTCTAGAGAAAGAGGACTTCGTTAGAGAAGTTTATCTTGTGTATTGGAAATTATGATCAGCGCTTTATCTGCGTATATTACATGCACTCTGTGCAATTTTTCATCTTTAGATGTCGCACGAAATGCATAAAAATCCACGGTCTAATTACCAGCGATACGATGAAATGCTGATTAAAGGATCCCGAAAATTCTAAAATCTCCAGCCCACGTCGTTTACGATCTCCCTCCATATTTACGTTGATTTCGACACTCGAACGTGTCTATGGATTCAGTGACTTAATCGGACGACGTAATTATCACGCACCCAACAAGCGGCGCCATCAAGGATAACGAACCGGCTTAATAATTGAATTCTTGCGATGCGGTGAATTTTTTCTTCATCGAATCGCCCACGTTTCGTTTACGCTTTATGGAAGCTGCGTGGTTCCTCCAGTGTCGTGAAAGCGTTTAGATATGACACAATATGTCCGTAGTTCCGACAACCCGTACTAGTTTTTTCTTTTTATTGCGTGCGGATGAGGATCGTCCCACGCGTACGGGATACCTCGTGTTAGAAGGAAATTTCTCCTCTTAGGTGATTACGGATGATAGTATTCGTTTTAATAAGCGCTCATCGTACACACAGCGTTAAGCTGTTATTACATTATTATATATAGCATTACGTTAATTAATGAATTGCAACCGGTGTATAATCTGTACACGATGAAACTATAAATTATTTTCTTGTCGCTTTGAAACACTATTTTCCTCGCAATGCTGCTAGCGAATTGCGTTCGCCAAACATCGACTTTTTCTAAGAGACTTAAAATCTGAGTCATCGAAGAACGCCTGGAGGATACAGTTAGGTATTTAGCGAGAGACGTCAAGCTTGAAACAGAACCTTAATTATTACGCTATTCACCTTTTCTCCGGCTAAGGCGCGTTAAGGCGCGCGCGCTAAAGTGCACGCGGTAAAATGAATATTTATCAATCGTTGTGCCGATTTAATGGGAAAAAGTGACGCGACGGGAGACTCTCTGTCTCACCTTGGTCACGCGTACCTATCTGTTGCAAAACCGATTCGATTCGCGCGAGAAAAGGAGAAATGTAAAAGCGAAGTCGAAAGCTTATCGTCCACCGACACGGATTCGTGTGCTACGAAACGCAATAACGGTTCCCGTGGACAAAGACAGCCTAGAATTCTAGTCACTGAATTCAACCGACATCATACCGTTGAATAGTAAATTTTGCAAATTCAGTGAAACTTCCCCATTCCGCGTAAGAAAGTCGCATGAAATCGCTCACGAAAATGTTTCAACGTTTATAGACACTTTTTACGAATACATCGTGCGCACTATGCAAAACGTTTGAAAATTTCATTAACGCTGTAACGGGACACGAATCGCAGATAATATATCCGTAAACATTTTTTGCGGTGTTCAGATACTTTCGTGAATCACCATGCCAATTTCATATGGACGATACTGATGAATTTCTTAAAATTTCGGGATTATTTTGGTGGTTTGACGTTCTCGCCAACCTTTCACGCTGATTAATGTTTAATTGTTCTGGAAGCAATGAACCTGACTTCTGTTAGGATTCGACATAATCACTGCGGTAATTCGTATAATTTGCGGTGTATCTCATCGCGAATTAATTCCACTGCCGGTGTCAGCAGCCACTGGTACGTTAATTAGCGTCGTTTCATAACGATCCTCGAATAGGGAGGAAGCATAGGTCAATAGCCTGCTTTTAACCGATCGCCTTGTAACCGATGATCGATTACGTCCCAACCATTAATGTTTCCTCTTCGTGAAGGAGCGTCCCAATCGATTAACTTAAACATCGTTAAATTAAATCTGCAAACCGGACTTACAGCTTCATTAGCATTCGATAATCAAATTTCGCTCGTTATTCCAGCGAAAACATATTCCGCATAGATTTACGTGTTTTAGGCAGACGCGATTAACATCGCAGCTATCAGAACGCTCGAGATCATCTGTTCGTCGCTTTTCAGAGAAATTTTATGGATTTGCTGCCATGTATTTTTGAAGGTCCGTCATTTCCTTGCTCAAGTAATGTTATTTGAATTTTACCAAAGCGTGTAAATTAAAAAACATCGTAGACTGCTTACGTGCTTACTTGTTACTATATCGTGTGTATGTCTGTACGTATTCTTTGTCGTAATTTAGGGCATCTTCTATCATAATTTACGACGACGACTAAAATCGTTGCAGATCAATTTGTTCGTCGTTTTTTAATGAAATCGTATCTCGTCGAAAACGAGATACCTCTGTACAGTGGTTTATCTGCCATTTTAATTTGTTCGGTAGACAATTTTTACACGTAGTCGGTAGCTCTTGCATTATAGTATTCCTTCGAGATATCATCTGCCGATGCCATATTTGGCTAGAAACGACGCGATTAAGAGTCACGTTTGCAAGCGAAACGAGCATCGATAAAGATATTGCTATTTTAAGAAGAGAAGGAAGCAGTCGACGATGCGCGTGCGAACCGAATCAGAGTCGGTTGCAGCGCGTTAAGAAATTCCTATTCTGAACACGATCAGACGTCGTCCATCGTGTTTGCCTGTGGCAACATCCGGCATGAATCAACAAAGTATAAAAGCCGGCAAGTGATTCGGGCCTAAAACATACGCCCACCGCGAGCTCAGAACGAGAGAGCGGCCGAACGAGGCGAGACAGAATTATTCCGTTGCGAAGTGAAAGTTCTTCGAGTTGGTTCGAGTTGGTTCGAGTACAAACTAGACTGGCGTAACGCGTGGTGCTCTCATCGCCCGTTCTTCGTCATCGAACCAATTCCAAAATTTTTATTATTACATCCAAATGCCACTGGAAGCCTCTTCGTCGCTCCCTTTAATTGTTTTCCTAGCTTTCGTAGCATTTCTATGGTATTTAGAAACGAAAAATCGTATCTTCGAATTCTTCGTAATTAACGTCTTTAGAGGAAAATTTATTAAAACGCCAGAAGAAGATAAGAATTTCTATTTCTCAGTTGCGCTCATTAAAAATTGTTTAACGTATTTATGAATGTTAATCGCGTGTGAGAAATGTAATACGCGTATATACAGTGGTTGTATTTTATACGAGTTTCTCAGAAGTCAAACCGATTAACTCCACTTTTTCTAAGTCTCTCAATTTCATTACCTCGACGCATGATGAACTTAATGTTGTGTTACCTTCATGCACGATTCTACGTCTGCAAAAAAGAATGGCATACTTCCACGGGTTTATTTATTAAAATAAGTCAGCACAGCCGATAGTGAATTTCAAAAATAATAATCTAACAACATCCTTACTGTTTCGTACTTGTCGGCGTACGAAGTCGATCATTAGGGCTTCTGTACGACTTATATGTAACTACACACCAGTAACCATCACGCGAAATTAAAGTCTTTCTTTCTAAATCTCTGCCAGTTTAATTCCCTACGTTGTGTATAATGTATATAGTTTCCTGCAGTCCGTTTACGACCTTTCTAGCTGTTAAATTTACTCGATGACTGTATTTTACAACACCTCGCCGCAAAATTATACCTTTACACAAAGGAAACGTCCGATCAATCATCGTGTTTTTTTCCGTCGAATCCGCCACGAGGCGCAACGGAACGTTGCTCATTCGTATGCGAGCGAGGTCTCAGGAAGTAGCGAAGAGGTAACGAACAATTCCGTCCAGCAGCTGAAGACGAAGCATCGGCGAGGGACGTGGTTTTGTTTTCGCTATCCGCGAAAGCCCAACACCGGAACGTGGAAAGCGGCCACGAACTGAAACTCGCACAGCCATTGTTTAACATATGGCTTGCGTCACCAGCCGAATGCTAATGAAACGTTTATCTCCCCGTTATTTCCAGCGAATTAAATCACCATCAGCAACCTTGAGCGTGGAGGATACGAACCGTCTTGCGTTTTCACGCTAAAACGCGTAAAAACTCAGACGATCACGAATCCAACTACTTTTAAATAGCAAATTTTAGAATTGAACGTATTGTCGTTGCAACGAGAAGCTTCGTATCTCTTCGGATATCCTCTTTTGCGGAACGTTTTATTCGTAAGAGGCGTGAAACATACTCGTACGCGAACGGTAGTAAAATTATAATGGACACTAAGTCCAATCAATATTTTTATAACATCCATTTCTGATCATAGATACTCGAGAAGAACAGTAAAGAGAATAGATTAAAATGTACTACGCCATTAATTTATATAATATTTTTTGCAAAATATCATATTTTATTTACGCACTTTTTATCTGGCAACGTTATCCAAGTACGCGTCATTCGCGTTATTGGAAACGTTGTCGCCGATGAGATTCGCGTTAATTTAATCATTCTAAAATATTTAGTACCATCGCTCACCGATGACCACCGTGACAATCAACTTGTTAAATATTGCGACTGGCCCCAATTCGATTGCAAGGATCGTGTTTTTCCTTTCCGCGAACTTTCAGAATAGAAACAGAAAATTGAGCACGGAACTGCGTACTCTTCGAAACGAAACAGCGATCTACGCGTCACAGCTCGCTGGAATGGTACAAATAAAGTTACTCCTCGGAGAAGCGTCGAGCCGCGAAGCGTACGCGCGTTGTCAATACCGTTACGTTTTCCACGGATTTCGCGCTAGCCCGTGTTGTTACGATCCACTGAAAGAGACGCCTGGCGTCGTAAAGCGGTGCCTAACAGTAAAGGTCCTCGTAACGCGAGCATCCTTCGAGCTCCGCGATGATAGCCGAAGCGTACGGTTCCGCGTGCAACACCCGCGTGTCGACGTCCCGGAGCGATCGAAATTCTCCTCGGTGCGTTCAACCCGCCTCCAACAATTACTTTAACTACGTTTCCCGGAGGTCCGCCTTTCCTCTGGATCTAGCTCCGTATAAACAAATTGATACCTATCGTATCGCTCGATAGAAATCTCACAGCCAGTCGTAAATTACATCATAGACCTGGTGAAACGTGAACGAGAGGATAATGCGTCACGTTCATCGAACGGAGTACCATTTTTGGCAGGATCAAGGCGATGACGCTGAAGATCGATGAATTAATGCGTTGCGTCGCGATCGAAAGGAACGCGGCTGAACGAAGAGCGTAGGACGTGAGAAAAACGAGGGAAAACCAGGTGGTATGACCGTTGCGCGAAGACGTGCGAATGAGAGCCAAGGTTCGTCTCTCTGGCCTCGATCAAGTAGTTACTGCATCGATGTGATTCGAAGTTAGTTGAATGTTTAAATTATCACTTAGAAAATGCGATTTATTTTATTGCGTACTTGTAAAATAAAAACGAGATTGATTTGTAAGGAAGTTAGTTTCTCGAAGGATACATTTTCTTAGGTAGCCGTTTTTCAGCTTCTAGTAGCAGTTTCATCCGTAGATAAATCACGAAATACTTAGTACGTGTGGTCTATGACTTACGGATAGTAACTATCCAACGATGCTATCTTGTATGATACTACGATAATTTAATTGTATATTGTACATACATACGTACATGTGTAAATACCGGACAAATGAAGGATACGATCCTCAAAAATATCTAATAGGCGATAAATTACATACGACTGTTTTGCCATCACTAGTGCCTATTACCTATATATTAGTTTGATGATAGCCAAAGTGGTATTGTATGAAGTAACGCTAGTATATATCCTCTACGTTCATGTACGATGTTAATTCATGAAGAGAAGAGAGCTTCACACTCTGATTCTTCTCGGGATAGTAAGATCTGTATCAAGCTGCAATTAATAAAGATAAGCAATAATTTTCTAACTTGGTGTTCCGAAGTCGATCCACGGATACAGTCGAAACAAAATCATTCATCGTAAGCTTCTTATTGACGATTCGCAATGTTTCTTGAATAATGCGTGCAAACGAAGCCATTTCAAACGGTCGATCGGTAGAGAGAGAGAGAAGCCGTGATGAAAGAACCTACCAGCACATAATCCTGGAGCTTATCAGGCATGAAAGTTGTTTAACGATAGCCAGCTCGAAGAACGCTAATTACCGAAGCGGTGTAAAATACCAATTATCGGCGTCGTAAGCAGTTTTAAGCATCCTCGCGATAAAACTTTCTGTCCACGATGGAGACGTTATGGTCGATGGTTCGATTATATCGTAAAAACGATTATTCTCCCCCTAATCTTTCGTTTGCTTTAATCAACGAGTTATTCGACATTACGCGACGATCATGTTATCGTCGTATTAAACGTAACTATTTTCTCTCGTGAGTCGAGCTTTTTTTCCCACCAGCGTGTATCTCTTCTACCTAACGGTAAGACGTTCTGGTTGTTCGATCCGTGGGAATCTACCGCATAAAAGACTGATAAACGTGTATGATAAATTGGATGATCGATTCGATATTCATGGAATTTTAGTCATCTTTATAGCGTGTATTTGCAGAGTACGAGGATTTGATCGAAGTAACGCGTCTTTTATTAGCGTTAGTTCGCTTGCCTCGTAAGAGAATTACTCGAGGATATTTCCACGTGCTGTAGACGCAATAACTTAACGGGTGCTTTCCCTAAATATGGAAAGACTGGTGACACGATTGTAATCGGCGCGACTACTATAGAGCTCGTAGCTACCGAGCGCGCACTGTCTGTTGCAAGCATTGAACTCTCCGGTCGCGACCACTTAAGGCGCACGCTACGAGAACGTGTCACCGGTTATTCGCATAACACACTCGCTGAGATTCATTATCGCGTAATACCAGAGTGTTCTTTCGACCTGGTTCAAACGAAATCTTTCCTCTTATCCACTTTTACTCTTATATCGTACCGTTTTCTTTAATGTCGCGATGAAACTTTCTCGATAAGTCGATTCAAGGTTATTCCAAGAAGCTAGCTAGGGAAAATGTTTAAGCGAAGAGCAAATATCGGAACGTTATTATTCGCGTTCTTCGTGTTGTTTTGTGCGCGTTCCCTGTCGAAACGACGAACAACTTGGCAAGAATGACTCGCAAATTAAAATTACTCAAAGAGATTACACGCGAACGATGATGAGGACGAAACACAAATTGGCGGATAATAACTCGTATCGTGGCTCGATGGACCACTTAAGGTGTACGACTGGCGCAGAAAACGGCGGCGTTATTATCGGTTTGGACGAAGCGCGTACGCACGCCTGGATGACTACTGCAAAACGGTAAAATTACAGCAATTTTCCTGATCGCCGTCTAACACGTGTTGCCGATTGTTAAACCGGACAAATTGATCGTTGCGAAAATTCACCGTTCTAACGTTTCTCGCGCCGCTGGCCATTTTTTCATTGTAGGACGCACCTCGTCGAAACGGGAAACAGATTACCGGATAAACGGGAATTATCCACCAGCTATCTTCGATCGATTCGTTTCCTGCAACTCTGAACGAGCATTTAGCATAGAATTAGGGACAGTTGGTTCCCAGAACCGACTCATGCATCCACTTTACCTAACTTTACGTGTCGCAAATTTCGAAATTCCCTAAACATTACGTAATTATAGAAACGTGCAGCTTGTTCGTGAAAATTCTATAGAATCTTTCGCAATCTTAAAATGTCTATACGTAATCTCGATCGCCATCTTTGATTCGTTTCATGCACCTATATAGCGTTACCACATCGATTGGCTACACTTACAACACAGTTACAGAAGACTATCCACGAAACTAGAGAATCCGGGAGCAAAACCTTCGATATATCTCTGTTTATTTGTTCCGTGAAATTTGCAATTTTAAATTCTCCCGCTTTTTTCTCAAATTCCATGCGGATGACAGGAAAAATAAGGAACGTCGGTGAAACCGCAAGGTCAGCCAAGAAATCAGCATAAGGAAAAGGCAGAGTTTCCTGAAGCACAACGCGACGAACACGGCGAAAGGAAACATCACGTCGTGTAATGACTCTCGTTATTAGAGTCACCGGCGCTCAATGAAATAATAAAATCATCTACGTAATGACCATGTGCGTACGTGTATGTAAGTACACGCGTTCGCGTAACGGAACCGCGGAAGAGAGCTCGAAAAGTAATTTACGTCGCGACCTTTTGGCACTGCCATCTCGAAGCTGGAATAATTGCATCGTAACCGTTAAAAGGTGGAAAGGTCGAGTCCTCTGCTTAGTCTGCGATCGCGAACGTGTTGGACGACTCGCGAGAATTATTATTAGTGGAAATTGTGCCGGGGCACAGACTCGGATGGAGCTCGAACAACTCGTTGCCATTTCTCGTGGACATTCATCACTGCTGCTTATCCTAAACAATCAATCGTGGCATAAACAAGCACGCTCGAAGGCTCCGTGTACTCGAGACACTCCATGACGATGATTGAGGCTTCTGTTAACGTCTTCCGGCAACCGAGCGATACTGAAATTTTATTAGTGGTACATAGAAAACACAGAAGGGTCAGCCGCACCTACGGCGAGCCCTGCTGCGCTATTTCTATTCCTATTACCTTTTTGCCCAACATCGAACGATGATATTGACTGACCATTGTCGAGGAAGTAGAAATTACACAGATTATATTTAGTCATAAAGCTGTTATTCAGCCTTATTTTTATCCGAATGAATTTCTTATGTATCTATGCGTCATTCTTTTTCTGCCGATGCGTAGGTTTAATTTTAACCAAGCTATTTGCTGGTTAATTAAGCCTAAGATGTACAACAGCAATTAAGAAAATCACGCACACGCACGCTTCTTCTTGCTTTTCTTGCCGATGCATATAGATATTGGTTTCCTGTCTTTCCTCTGTATCGTCGTCGAAGGAGGAAAGTTTTATTTACCGAACAGAGAGAACCACATCGTCGTTTCAATATTCCAACGTTTGCTCTGCTAATATAATTTACGTAACGCGTTCGTTCGTTTCTCCTTGCGCATTTCTTTTTTTTCTTTTTTTTTTTTTTTCTTTTCATGCAATCGTTTATAATTTTATTAGCAGTTGGAAGGCTCGTCGCTGCAACGGTAAAAATCGGTTCACGTTTTGCATACACCGGTGATCGTACCCGTAACTCTTTTCCTCCGACAGTTTTTCTTAGCGTGATGCAAGACGAGAGCACGGAATCTCCGAACTTCGCTGCACTTGCAAGTTCGCCGACGAGCTTTCGGATAACTGCCGCTGTCACAAATTTGTAAACACACGTGACGCTGTTTTACAGTTAAGCAAACGGCCAGCTAGAAATTAGTCGTGCGTCAGGTACGCTCGGCCTGCAGAAACCTACTATTTGTATGCAAATTCGGCGCATACATTTAGAAGCCAGCTGATCATCGGTAGATTCGTTTCTGCGCCGTTCAAATGCAATTAAAGAACCGTATTCCCTACTTAACGGATTCGTCTACTACGTTTGAACGAATCATCTGTCCAGGGATAGTACCAATATTGGGAATCGTATTCGTAATTGCGCTCGTAATCCTTGTTAAGAACCGTAAGTCAACACAATAATCTCTAAGACCACCCAATAAACGGAAATTTCTCTTTTTATCAATGAAATGAATTATTGCCGATATACTAAGAAACGTTGATATAATACGTTGCGTGCTCTTATTTTTTTCTCTCGATAGAAGGAAATTTTTTGCATAATTAAACCGATGCTAGTGGTGAAAAATTTTACAAACTACCAGTATCGATAAATATCCTTGTATAAAACGAGAAATATCCTAATTATATGACTGATAATGAAAGGAGTGAAATTTTGTAAGTCTTGTCTTATTTCGTATGAAATTTTCAAATTCTAAAGCGGAGGTCTACGATATTTATCTTATCAATTTATTCCCTACGTTTCACGATTTCATTTCCATATTTGTTTTACGATATTTAATTTATTCAAGTACTTCTAAGAAGATCATGAAACGAGAGAAACCGCAAACCAATGGCACGACGGTGGAAATACCTGAAAATTCATTTCTATACATAGCACCACGTACGAGTGTTTCCTCGTGGTTAAATAATATAACAAAATATTTGCGATTTATAGACCGCTCTCGTAGGTGGTCCGAGATTTTTGCACGGTGCTGTGCGTGGCGCGAGGAAGATTCGAAAGGAATGATCGAGTTGGAAGAAGTAGCAATCGCAATAATCCAGATCGGCGAGTTAGTGGAACGCTTCGGTGCGTTCGAAAGAAACGCGACAAACTAGTTTTCAGAGGCACTGAGAAAAGCAAAAGTGACACTTACAGACGTGCCATCCGCGTAATCGTTACCAAGAACCTCGCGATCGGATGTTCTTAATGGCGTTGCAAGCGAACGAGGAAGAGGAACTTGAGGAATCGATATGATTAAATTTACTCGGGCTATTAACTTGGCCGTACATCGTTGCTTTACAGGTGTTCCTCGATTACGAACCACTTTGCTTCGAGATACGTGATGATATCTTCGTCCTGCACAGCCAATGACCATGACATCCTGACCCACGGGGTTATTCAGCAAGAATCGATTGCTCCAAGCCATGAAAAACGTTGAGAGCCAACTAAAATTGGTCGCTAAGTATAGTTCTGCGTTGTGCTCTGCTTTTTTTCTTAGAGATGCCTAATGATAGGTAAAGTCTGGATTGGATATTACGATAATTTACCAAAATTGGTATTCAAGTACGACGTACGAGAAGGAAGCGTGATCGTTAAAAACGGAGGTAAAGCTTTGCGTGTGCTGTGCATACTTAAAGAGTTTTAGGTGAGTAATATCTGGGTGCAGGAAAAATTTCCCGAACGATACGGTAGAGACGTTAAAAGGTTTCCAATTAAAAATGAAATTGAAACTTGTTTTATTCTCCACTTTCTTCCTCTGTCGGTGCTCTCTGTGTTCGAAGAAAAATTCCCTGGAATTCTGGGCATAAATGGCATATAATCGCTTAGAAAACAAGACAAATTTTCGACACTGCGTACAGAACAAACGGTAGAAGATTCCAAATCGAAAGTTCGATGAAACCGCCTTTTATCTTCCTGCGTGATGGACGTAAAGAAAATTTCTTTAAAATCCTCAAGGGCGGCGGAAAATTTGCGAAGCAAACCATGCGCTGTAAAGCAAACAAACGGTGTAACATCCCGAATCTTAAGTAGAAACGTCTTCTATTTTTAATGTTTTTTCCTCCGTGGCGTTCTCTGAATGCGCTTTGCAACCAAAGAGAAGTTACCTAAAGTCGAAGCAAGAAATCGAAGCGACGCAAACGGAAACGTCTGGGCAACGTAACAGCGGTGATACGAAAGCGATTCCTGGAGACAAAGGAAAACGTGTACCACAGCTACACGCCTGGTTAAAAAGACCGACCTCCTTGAGAACGGTCCTTGACTCGTAGAGACCGACGAGATAAGAAGAAGAAGGAAAAACGGCGCGAGTAGTTATAGAAGTAGAAGAAGAAGAAGAGGAGGCGAAGGATGAGCAGAAAAGGAGAAAGAAGAAGAAGAAGAAGAAGAAGACGACGAAGAGGAAGAAGGGAGAAGGGAGATCCGGAGGCAAGTAATGGCGCCTACACTTGGTGGCCGCGAAAGGTCGAAGAATATTCTGCTTCCGAGGAGCGCGATATACGAGCTAGTAGAATACGCGGCATCGAGGGCAGGAAAAGAAAAAGAAAGAAGAAGAGAAAGAGAGACAAGGAAAATATATCGAGAAGCATGGATACCGGTTGCTCGTTTCTCTTCTTCTCCCACGGTTTTCCTTAATATGGTTAATTAAGTACACGAGAAAATCATATTTCTACGTAACTGTGGGTATCCGGTGTTTTCTTTAAATCAGATTTCTTCCTATGATTGTATAATTATCGATGTTTAATGACGTTCCTAGAATCACGGACATCTAATTCAATTTCTGATCTACAGATCTGGCGTCCCCGATTTTGCGTAAAATCTAATTAATTTCGAAGTTTCAACTTCGGACGGAATTTAACTTCGTTAAACGCGTTCTTTCGTTTCTTGTCTTCTATCGTTAAAGGATTCTTAAGTTCGGGAAGAACATAGAAGAATCGTTGCTGATATATTTTGTACGAAAGAATTTCTTAAAACGTTGCTTCGAAAGGCGATATAAAGTTGAGATATAAAAAGTCGACGTTTGCAACCGCGATTAATAAAAAGAAAGAGCGAGAGAATTCTAATTTTTCCCTTCTCCTTCGAGCAGACTCGCGTTCAAACGGCCATTTATAAATTTCTCATGAGAATATTCGCGAGATGTTCGAGGGGGAGGTGCTATAAATTATAAGGTGAATCCTTTGAAAATTAACGATTCGATCCGGAGGATGCGGTCTAATGTACACCAACGTTCTTCGCCTTCTCTCCCCCTGTGTCCCGGAATGATACCTGCGGGCATGCGATGCAGAAGGTCGCGAGATGTACTCATTCGTGACCAGAAAGATCCACGAAGGGAAAACCTGAAGAAGACGGGAGAAAGATTCGACGTTCACACACAGACAAAATTTACTCTCGAACACGAGCTTACATTCGTCTCAACAACTGGCTATAACGGATACACTCTCTCTTCCTTTCTCTCTCGTAGACGATACTCGACGAAGAGGAAAGAGAGAAGGAACGAGTGGCGTCTGAGAAACGAAGGATGCCTATAATCGGCAATGGACGACCGCACCTCGCCACTTTCGCGTTGCTTGACGTGGATACCGGTCTAACCGATCGACCAGTTAATCATCATCGTTTCGCTCTAACATTCTATCGTTCGCATGCATGCTCGTATTTATTATACGGTAGCCGACTAGTGATTTTCGTGTGGTCCAGGAACCGGCCCGGGACGCGCGTGATTTAATTAAACTAATGAACGTCTTTGAAATAATATATCTTTCGATAGAAAGTAGCCATCCGGATCGATTTGTCAATCTTGACTAATTTGACAAGGTTCGTTTTTATCTCGAACCTCTCAATTACTTTTACGCTTCGTCTGTCCTCTAAATCGGTTATTTCGTGCAATCTCATTGCATTGTAGTATTTTCAAAAACACAGAATATTCTCGAGCGAGGAAAATCGAATTTCCTGCGGAAGATGATGGCGTTGATCGTCGCAATCGACGATCCGAAACGTGCTCTTACATTCGTGAGTAGAGAAACGCGGCAAAGATGCAATTGGGCCGAGGAAACTGCCCAAGGGTCTGCATAATTGAATGAAGTCCAAGTTAAATATTACTTACGAAACTCATAAATATGCAAAGATTATACAGAAACTCGTTCGCCGAGCGTTTGCATGACTTTTCATCTTCGGAGGCACGCTGGCAAAAAGAGCGTACCCCGATCCCTGCTCTAGTCTTACGCGTAGCTAACGCGTACGCTTTGGCTCATTACGCCGGATAGAAGCTTCGTTCTTTTCTTTTTTCTCTGCGTACCCCATGAACGCATATGATTGAATTAAATTCGCTTATACCGGTCGGACAAAACAGAAACTGGCGAATTTAATATCCCTTGCAACGACCTTAACTCCGCTGTGGAATGTGTGCCGCTTTCATAAAGAACAACATTACAGGAACACACGACTGAAACTTCGCTTTTCGCGATCGTAAAGGCTTGAATTTCTTGTTACGTAGCCTGTCTATGAGACGAATGGAAAGAAGAAAGGACGACAGAAACGATTCCGGGTATAATAACGATGCCGTGTCATGCGACAGAAAATTACCAGCTGAAGTAAGACCAAGTCCCGATAAAGAGGGCTTAATTGCACTTCCTTAATTATCGAGAAATTTTCACACGAATATACCAAGACACGTGGAAATCTAGATTTCCCTGTTGCCTATCCACTTCCTATCCTGTCGTCCGTGATCCACCCAGGCTTTTATACGTGGGAACCGAAAACAGCGTGCTCGCTTATTTGCCAGCAACGAGGGACGAATTCGATACGAACAATTTCCATTATGGAAAATCCATCGACGTCTATAGCGAATTAACGCGATATACAAATTTCCCATCCAAATAGGAAATTTATGAACGATGCTAATACCTAAATGTAATATCAAAGATTGCCATTTCGAAAAATCTGTTATCCGTAAATTTGTCAAGTGTACATGATAAATGTGTTGATGCGTGATATTAAATATCAACGACGTAGATAAATTTAATAATTAACGTTCGATGTCAACAATCTAACGGATTCAAAGTGGGAAATTTATCGACATCGTTCGATACCCAATTTTGTTCATCCGATTGTCTAAAATCCAGCGTTTCCCGAACAATGTAGGAAATTAACAATGTCGCTATCGAGTTAAGTACGCGGTCGTGAACGTTCCCAAGCGGGTATAGTCGAATAATTAAACGCTGCCAAGGATAGCTCCGCGTTTTGCTTATTAATTATTTCCAGCAGAGACGGCGGATGCGCCAAGCAAAAGCGCGTCTGAAACGGGCGCTTCGCGTGCGATACACATTCTCGATTGCGCAACCGGGTGCTGTCTGTCAACGCTGAGTTCAAACGGGGTCACAGGTGACGTACGAAAAATTCCACGCGACTTTTACCCTTTCCTGTGCGTGCACGACTCGCAAAACCCAGTCGTTCCGGATGATCTTCACGATACTCGAGTCTTGCACGAACGAAACGATTTCGAAAGAAAGTCTTCGCCCGTCTTCTGGTTTCGCTGCTTCCACTCGAATGCGAGAGTTTCTCTGAATAAATATGTATACCGTTACATACTCCTCTGTTTACAGCATTTCATTCGCGTAATTCGCACAAGAATATTCGAGCTGATCATTCCTCGGTCCAACGAAACTCGAACAAGATCAAACGTAGCGATTCCAAGCATTCATTCAACCATTCGCATCGTTTCGAGCGACGTGCCAACCTTGTGAAATTCTAATTTCAAATGCAAGAATCTTCAAGTTCCTACGATTCTTTTTTCTAATTCTATCAGACGTAAGAATCTTCAGAATGAAAACATCACGCAAACAGTCGCGAGGATTATTCTTGCGAATAATCTGTGATCTTTGAAAGATCTGTACGATGTTCGTACAACGTGTCTGCCGATGTTCGAACGATACAATCAAAGTTAATCGACATCAACGTTATGCACCTTTATGGTAACGTCTGGATCGAAATAATAGTCGGATGTAACAACGTAAACGGCACATCTCTCCTGCGTTTATCCGATCTTATTTAGAGCGTACGTCGTCAAGATCGTAACGATTGAGTAACGCACGGTCGACCCACGGTAATACCCACGCATTTGCTCCAATTTCCATGGGTTTCGAATCGTGACCGGGAAAATGACAAACCCGTGCACCGTGACCTCGACAATGCCTTTCGCTGTCGATCGCCGCGAGTGGTTCGATCGATGACATAAGAGAATGGTCACCGTTGCTAAGCATTGTTATTGGTAGATTACGGATGTTTGTACGCTTATGGAAAAATTCAGCGTGCGAAAATATACGACTACGTTTTCGTCGATTTTCCATAGAATTGAAATTTTAGCGATTCAAACGTGCAAATCACTTGTTCAACGATATATACCACTTCGAGTATCGAATTCTTTGAAATTTGTATTTTCCCAAATTTCGTTAAATACGCGGTAGAAACTTATATATCGATTCTCGGAAGAGCTACGAATTTCCCGTATAACTCGTAGCTATTAGCGTAGTAAGTAAAAAGCTGCATCGTGCGAAGAATAGTTGTCCGACTTTCTCTATGTTTAACCTTCTTCCAACTGAGAGACTCTCTTGCAAATTAAAAAATAACGCTACTTGACGCAGCGTTCTCAAGATTTTCAAACTATTACGCGTTAACGATAATAGAGAGGACGATAATAGACGCAGAAAGGGGTAAATACATATTTCGTAGTAGCGTGCGCATTTTCGCAGTAACTGCAATCGCTAATCACGTAATACCGACAACTCGTTCGAACAAGACGAATAAGCATAAAGCAAAGCATCGCGTAAATCATGCCATAAATCAAACTCTCGCTTTCGAAAACTCTATCTGACTCGCCGATTCTTCTCGCTCCTAGTCTTTTTTTTTTCTGACCAAGATAATACCGATGAACGAGCAAAATGTTGCTCGCGTTTGCACGGTCACGTTTTAATGGCCGCGAATCGACGCGCAGAACGCTAAAGTACCGGTCTGCACGGCTTCATTGTACATCTTTCCTTTTGAATGCTGTTTCGCTACGGGCGCGCAACCCGAGGAATTCCAGGAAACGAACACCGGTATAATCGATTTTAGTCGCAGGAGCGTGCTGGCGAACACGGGCCAGAAACGAATGATCGCGTAATGTATTCGGAATGCATTTGCAAGATAATGGAGCCTCCTCCCGGTTCGTGCCACACCAAAGATCGGTTAGGCGTCGTTCTCTGAAAATAGGTTCTCGAGTTCTGCCTAGGACGATGAATCCTACTGGAACTTAAGCGAACAAATAGCCTGACCAATCATCGACACGGTGCTCTTCTACGACGGATGAATTCAAGCTTCACTCGTCATCGTTCTCCTATTTGTAGCGAGTGATTTTTCAAGTAACGCTTAAATTGACGATTTTGTGAGGCAATGGAGCGAAAGTTGTTCCGATTTTTTATGCCGAGTCTGACGAAAGAAAAAACGATATGTTTATTCCTTTTTTTCTACGTACGCTTTAAGGTCACCGATTTTTTTTTCGTTTTTTTTTTTTTTAGTTCTATTTTCGGTACGACGAAAGTATGCCGACTTGCGTCAGATCGAGTGAGAATAAAATTTCTTTTCGATGATTAATTTTTTTACGCATGTAAGGTTTTCGGATATGATTTTGGGAAAAAATGAGGTCGGAGACGGTGACCTTGTGCCGCGGTTAGGAATCGGTGTCACGCTTCTTCGCGACCTTGAACTGTCTCCAAATGATTTCATACGATTATCCAATGCTTCTTACTTATTCTATAAGACATCGGCAAAAAGGATTGCCGAAGAACCTATATCCTTTCTTCTTCCACTTTTTCGATCCTCCGTAAAAAGTAGAAGAAATTCTATCTGATTTAAAAAAATCATTGTCCTGTCTTTAAACCTCTATAGAACCCTTAAAAGAAAGTGTACAGTACAAGAATACAAAAAAGTCTTTGAAAAGACTTCAAAAACAACTTCGAGATCTTGATACTATTTTTACAAATTGACCATCTCTAGACACCCTGTGCAATCCTTAAAAAAGAACGACGCAAGGATATAAAACTGTCCGTTAGAAAACTTACACCGAGTCACGTATCTACGCGTATGTAAATCTTGACGCTATTTTTACCATTTGTCATTCTAATTCCCTTAATTACGGGTATTACTACAATTTAATGTCTTAATTCCCTCATTCACGGTTATTTTTACATTGCCGACAGAATTTACGTAATGGCGTCAGCAGGTGGTCGCTGTTAAAAATAAGTACTTGCGTTACATCCAGAGACGATGACGACCGTCCGAGGTCCGCAAAGGACACCACCAAAGGATCCACACTATGTCCTTCACTGTCTCGCGGTATTCTTCCTTTTTCTTTCGTCCTCGAGTTTTCCGAAACTGCTCACTCACTCACAACATCATCTCGGCGGCACTCGCGACCCGTTTTCGCCGCTTAATCATCATCATCCTAGGATCCTTTTTGCACATCTCGTCGATTTCGAAGCGAACCGGTGAAAGCACGCACTCCCGCCGCAAAACCGGATCCGAGCCAGCAAACTTCTACCATGTATATACTTGTCACAGAAAGTGTCTGCTCGAATTCACTGCACCTCTGATATCACATACGCTCGAGCGTACTCCAAGTCGCCTCGAGTGGATCGATCGATCGTCGATCCAGATACCTTGGAACGCGAGCGCGAAACGCCCCTCGATAATGTCGTCCTTTCTTACACCAGTCGATTGGAAACAGCTTCGGTTCGGCGTTTGTGGAACTTTGAACGTCATTTTTTCAAGAACCGAGAAATCAACCGTGGAAGTTGAAGTTAGATCGTTCGAAAGGTTCGTAACGAAATTCAAGAGAGAAGCATTCGATAAAATGATATATATATATATATATATATATACTGCTTTCTTTCGATGCTCCTTTTTCGAGAAGCTTTGCATTCTTTTCGACAATGAGACGCTCCCGATAGATTTTATTTGAATTTCTTCAAACTTTATAAGACCTAGTACGACCACGTTACATCCATCTGATGGAATTGAACGTTTCAGTTAAGATTCGACACTTTTTCACTAAATTTCATCGGGACTACGTTACCTTCGTAGGAAAGAAATCTGTATTATTAAACGACTCTGGATGTTACTCTTTCATTTGCTCTGTATCGCTTTCTTAAGAGGTGAACTGTCGAATTTTTGTCGGTCGACTTTATTGGAGCGACTTAAATCTCCGGATCACTTTATTCAACCGTCCGCTCGGCTATTCGAGATCATGGGAGAGATTCAAGGTTAACAGCGGAGGCTTCAGCGGGTTAGATAATAACAGCGGATGATTCGATTCGGTCGAATTCAATTTCCAAGACGAACCAGTCTTCCACTGGTCGATCCTTTCGGGGAGGAGGATTCCAGCGAATCGTGTCGCAAGTAATCGCGAAACGAGTAAACGTAGAACTAGTTCGGAGAGAAAATTTGCAACGTGGTTGGTCCAGATTTTCAACGTTACCGCGATTGTCACTTCGTGTACTTTCGAAAGTCGTTAACACTGGTACGGTGACGAAACCGGAAGTAATCGGTCGAACGTATGAAAAAAATAAATCACGAAGATGCGATCGTACGAAACGATCGCCAAATACGCACGAAACCGTACGCGTGGAGGAACGAAGAAAGTGCAATGGACGGGGCACGAATACGTGACGGGAAAACGAAAATGGAGGATTTATTTTAACGCGCAGAAAAAAAGAAAAGCAACCGGTTCACGTTACGCCCAGGTAGTCGCATAATTTCTGATCCGATGGCGCGCACACCTCGCGCACATCCTTGACACCATCTCCCTAAAGGATGTGCTAAAGGTCGAAACTATCGTGCGCTCTGACATAACTGTATTCGACAGCACCTGCACAACCGTTTTCACCAGATACCTCTGTCTTCGTTTCGTATACTTTTTATATTTTAATACGTTACGTACGAAGGACCAGGTTGGCGAATACTGTGACGGATCGATCGACGATCTTACCGGGATTGTTGCAAAGATACGACGTATCGTATTGTCGGTCGAAAGGACGCGAGATGAAAGTGATGCAGCGTCGGCAAAAGTGTTATACTTTTACGCGGAAGATCGAGAAACAGCACAGACTTTCGACGTCCTTCTTCGAGGAATCGTAATTGTTTCAAGGCCAAGCGATTTGTAATTTCCAGAATCAAGATGAAAAAGGAACAGCGAATATTCTTCGTGGAGTTATATTATTATCGATGAGCAAGAATAAAGGACGTCCATTTTGGAGAACAAGCGACAAGAAGCTTCGATCGCAGCCGCGTTAATTATCTCGCTTTTCGAAGTATCCTTGAAAGGTACACGACTTTCAAACGATCTACGATAGACGACGATCCGATATAGACACTCGCGAATATTCCTACGGAGTGACCTTGACTTTAGAAGAGGCCAAAGCCGTTCAGCGTCGGGTCCAGCGATCGAGAACTATCTATTCTATCGGTCGTCTCTATTTTATCAACTAAAATTAATACTTACTATCGATGTCGCGATCGCGAAAAGGACCAGGAATATCGAAATAAAAGGAGAAAAACCATCGTTGGATATCGATAATGTACGGCGAGTGGCGGACCAGCGCCGTGTTCACCGGATCGAAAAGAGAGAAGGAAAAAGGATCAGATACGATCGCTCGAGAGAGTAGCGAGTTAATGGGGGAGAAACAAGAACGACCAGGTAATCCAGATGGAATCGTTAAAATTGAGCGAAGCAACGGGCATATCGGGGCAGCAGTTGAATCCTTGAAGCAGACGGTACCCAGGGTGGACCACCGTGCAGCAACTTACCCGTCCCCATGGCTGACAGCAGCCTCCTTCAGCCACGATCCTTCCGTGTATCCGTAGTCCAATGTTGGCTTGTTTCACTGGTCGGTCCACGATACGAAATAAAAATAAAATAAAATAAAATAAATAAATAAATAAAAACCACCTTGTCGGTGATTAGGTTCGTGAAAAGGACGAACTCTTCGTCCAGCCGGGAGACCGCGGACGAACTAGCGGCTAGCGAAGACTTTTGGTGAGACTTCGACGTGAGACAACGACGACGTCATCACCGGCCTGGTGTCTCATTGGCCGACGGTCCTTCTCTTTGCTCGACCGACCTCTCTCTTTTCACAGGCTCTCCCTCCTCTCCTTTTCCTTCTACAAACTCCTCTCTCGCCTCTCTCGTTCCTTCTCCTCCTTCTTCTTTTGCCTCCCTTCCCTTTGCCCTCACCTGCACGCTCTTCGATTCCTCTCTGTCTCTCACCTGGAACAATCCGATCGCTCCTACCCGTTCCGACGTGCTTCCACAGGGCTCGACAGCTATAGAGAACTGCACGTTGAGTCGGTGGACGCGCCAACTCCGAGTGCTCGACGCTTGCAACCAATCTCCCTCGCGCTCGTGTGAGAATGCCTCCGCGAGGCTCCTCGAAAGCTAGGCTCTGGGTTAAGCGTCTTAGAGGACAGATGATCCTCCTCCTAGAGGTCAATCGGGACCAGACACGCCACTCCAGTACCTTGGAATTTCACGGAGGCTCTGCTCCGTTACGTTCCTCAAGGTTGATCGCGTTCCACCCGTGTCGCGAGTAACAAGAAAAGGTTAATCGAACAAAATTGTGGAACCTTGCCATTTAACGAACAACGATTTTCTATATATATATATATACAGCTACACAGTGGGTGGAAACTATTTACATAACTCACGTTTGATTACGTTTTACTTACATCTACAGACGCGAGGATCGATATGCACCTCGCATACCTCGTACCGCCGAAAATGGTCATCTCCTTCGATCGTACATATAATTTTACTTAGACATCGGCTTAGAATGGTTAAATAACCTTGAAGGCGCTCATCGATTTCTGATGGCTGCCGACTCACATAGTCGTGCTAGTTGAACCGTTTGCTGATGCATAATTCAGAAGGAAAGGTGAGAAAGCGACGGGCGAGCACATACTTCTTCGATTTACATAAGATTTGCCAGAGCTAACGTAGCTTTGAAATTCCTCGAGTACCTATTGGTACCTGTGGCGCAATGCGCGCGATGTACCACGTGTTCGCGGGGTTTTTCTTCCGGTCACGAGATCACAAATCAACGAAGGGACGTCGGACGAGCCGTGTTGGCCGGTGACGTTCGTTTCTACGCTGGCGTACCTCTATGAATCGACACGCTGCAAAGGCAGGCCGTAGATTAAGCGTAATGGTGCAAAGTATAGAGGTGCACGTCCGTGGATTCTTCACCGTGGCCTCCGCCTGTGAAGTGCCTCGAGGCGCCGGGGTTCAGCGACACCGATGTACTCTAGCCCGGCTACACGGTGTCATTAGAGTCGCGTGTAACCAGACTTCGTGATCTCGTTTGACGACACTGCAAGTGATTTCACGGAATGGGGCTCTGCGGAAATGCGAAAAAAAGACATTTTCCCGCCTTCGTTAACTGTAAAGGCGTGCACAGGATACGAGACTTGATTCATGATAATTGTCAAAGTTGCGATAGGAAGCGCAGATAGAACGACCGAGAGATGTAACGTCTTCGCGCTTTATCGCGTTTGAATTCCGCTGAAATAAATTAGTGGGATATATCGGGAGTTCAATGGAAAAGTACTACGAGTATATGTATATATATACAATATATATATATATATATATATATATACATATTTATATTTATATATATATATATATATTTCTTTTTATAATACCAGGGAACGACTATATACGCACTATATTATCTGCGCGCTGAACCCTCGCACATATTCGATAAATCAATCAAATCGTCAGTTAGAACCTACGAATAAACAGTCATTTCATAGTAAAATCCGATTATTATGAAACACTATGTATGTATAGGTACTTACATTTCTGTTTTCTGACGTAACGACGAATTTGTCACGCGAAGCGTTTAGCAATCACAGAAGGAGAGGTCCACGAACAAGGCAGGAAAGTGCGAAACCACATGTTCGCACGGATCGATGTGCTCCTTCAATAATTACACTGCAAATATTTGCGAACGTTTCAGCCAACGAAATACCGAATGAGCTTTTTTCGTCGATATCCTTGAAGCGATTCAGTCCCCTGTTTTTTAGTCCTTCCTGCCTCCATCGATTATACGTGTGCGTGTGTGTGCGTGTGTGTGTACACGTGTATAATACAAGTATACATAATACAAGTTGTGTATTAACTGTTGCTGCATGGGCTGGCAGACGCACAACGATTCCCGGCAAGATCCCCGGATCCCATGGATTTTTCCTTCCGCGGATCGAAGCAACGATCCGTGAGGCACGATGCAATCTTTTAAAGCATCGAGCAACGATCCATGAGATCCTGATCGAGGGAGATCTCGGCTTCCGTGAATCCAACCAACGATCCTCCCTGTGATATCGAATCGATCTTTTGCCTGATTAAAAAGGGTAAAGCTTTTGTTTTCTCGAGATCGCGTTATTTGTGGTTATCTCGGTCGAAACAATGTTGCGCAACCTGCCAGCAATTACGTTAACGGTGATTCATGGTTTCACGCAGAGCAATTGAAATTTGCGGGAAAGTAAACCATCTGGTCTTGTTTTTAACCCTTGAAAGCTATACGTTATATAGCTACCTCTCACTGGTAATTTGTTCACCAAAAAGACCTTTATTCTACGTAATAATGTTTCTTCTAACGCAGCGCGTACTATTTCGTTTCTGTCGCAATCGAATCTAAAGCAATCGAATGGACGCGATATATGCGCCAATACAATAGCGAATGTATTAAAGAAAATCATGATAGTGTTACCGGTGCGTGAAATTTCACATCAAAATACATTTTCATTTGTATTTTAAAAGCCAATAATGTCAAATTAAATATAATTAAATAATTATGATCCAAGATAAATAGCAGAAGAATTATTGCCTGCGATCGTTACGAATGACAGCTTCAGAACAGAATTCTCATCAGATAAAATCACAACCTCTAAGGCTTAATCGAACTGCAAATTAAAAAAAAAAAAGAAAGAAAGAACCAAGGGTACAACGTATCACTTTATCTTTCAAGTAAAATCTCAGATACACCTTAGAAGCACACCTTGTACTTTATACGATAGGGAGCTCGAGTTCGCCGAGTAGTATGGGTAACGGGTTCGTGGGGGCACACGTTCATTTCGTATTCTTTTCGACGATGCGTCATCCGCCTGGCCAACTGAGGATAAACTTCGACGCCAGACCAGGGAGAGCCGATCGGTTGCTCGATCAAATTTCAAAAGCTCGGCCGTCCGCCACGCAAACCACCTTGTAATTAGTCTCCCTTTGAACATCTTGTACATTTTTACGGGCACGCTCACGGCACCCCGCGATGACGAGAATGAATGCTGACACTGTTACCGGAGTCAGCCTCTTCCGTAATAAATACCTGCCTCTTTGAGATCTCTCTTCGCTCCGGTTAAACAACTTGGCTACTCCTTTCTTGGTAGCAACTAAACGCTCTTTTTTTCCCCTTCTTCTTTACTTTCCTATAAATAACATCCTCCTTTTAAAATAAATTATCCTCTAATCCTAGCATGGAGTAACTATGCAACGTTTCCTCTCCTATGGATTTCCTCGATTTAACGCTTGATTATCGGTTCTTTTAGCGAAACGGACGTTAATGCACGATAATGGATAATCTTGGTTAGAAAAAAATCTACGCTGCTCTGTGGTATTCCGATTTCATGGAAATACCTGTCCTACAGGTTGCAGCGCCATGTTCATCCCTCCGTACGGGTTGAACGAAAGAAGGAAGGATAACGTTCGATTAAAATACCGACCAATATCATCGGTGATCGATGATAATTGACCAATTTGCAAACGAGCCAGGCACGTGTCGCCAACCGACGTGAATGATCCCCTGTTCCATTGAATCATGCGTTACATCACAATGCAGTCGCCACACGCTTCGCCGACGACACTCCATAACGCAGCGCGCTTTTCCGTTGACCAACAGGAATTCCTAGATCGGCCGGAGGTCACGATAATCGACGCGTTTACCTCCTTCGCGATCGAACGCAGCGTTAAAGTATCCAGGCTGATTTATAGCGCGTAATTCGCGCCGCGACGAATTGAAATAGCTAATCCTGCTGCTGATTTTCTTAATGAAAGGCACGATTAACAGCACGGCCCATAATTTTCGTTCCTTTGTTCTCGTGATTCGTTATATCTCTGCAAATCATTTACTCGACTTTATTAAATATCAAGATTGTTAATGATGTGATGTAATGTTGACTTCTGATCGAGGGTATTTCCACGACAGTGGTTTTTCTTGGGACGACGATTCTTTCGCGAATTTCTTGTTACTATTGCCGATATTATTGCAAAGATGTTTGGTAATATCGGTAACTCGTAACTGGTGACTTGTAAAATTTCTCCAATAATACTGATTCAATAATGCAAGACCATCCAGATGTTTCGTTCGTTAAAAAGATGTTCGCGTCCATCGTAGCTATAACTTTAAGCGTTAAACGAATACTAAAACTAGAACATCGCGTCACGCGATTTTAAATATAATTAAAGAGACTTTTTCATCCGTTGCGAGTTTAATAAACGTGATCGAAACATTTTCTTCACGCCAACGTCGTCATACAGATGAAACATGGAGCCCGTTCAAGATCTCTCGAGCAAACGCATCGCTTCTGTCGGCATTGAAATCATCGGAGTTAATCACCGTCGGAGGCGAACGGCCGGCAGGGAACAATTAAACACGTGAAAGTGCATTCAACTCGAACGTCTTTCGCATAGCATCAGCTTTGATGACGATCTTTTAAGCAAGATCTTGTGGGGAAGTGTTCCAAGGCCATTCTTTAATATTATCAGCCAAACGCAGCGCCGTCTTTATCGCGTTGGTGCATCGATTATCTAACGCAGTAATAACCTTGATTATATAATCATTCGCTTGCTCATATGAGAGGCATCCTCCGCCATTTATTACACTTTTTTTCCAACCGGTAACGATCCACTGTGCTCGCCTCGCGAAAACGGAACCCGCCTCCTCTACGTCGTTGATGATCCCTCGCGAGACGCTACACTGCAATTACGCGGGATACTGATGAAATTCAAGGCCGTTCTTCCTGATTCGTACCTACATGTCAATACAAATAGATATGATAACTTTGCTGTTTACTTTGCAACTACAGTTAATTACACGACCATGTATATTACTGTGTGAAATATTGTGACGGGGACACTCTAAACGGTAATCAATCTCTTATCGTTTTTATTATCTCGAATACCTGTATTTTATAGCGGAAAATATTCATTAAACAATTCTCTTTTATTTTCTACGTTATATTCATCATCGTCGATGTAATCCTTTAATCTCGTATAAATATTGTTTCCTTCGAACTCGAATGAAAGAGTTTTCGAAAGCCTTGATATTTCACAGTCGGATGCGTTACCACTAGCCATGTAGGTAGTTCCAATGTTCTCGCAGCCACGTCCCACGCACTCACCTCCAGCTTTCGCACCAAATTCAGCATCGATATCCTAAAAGAAAAATTTCAGGAACCAAAGCATAAAATTCCAAAGGATAATCCTCGCTTCGTAATCTTCCTTTGGAAATTCTTCTACGCTTAAGAGAACATATATCCAAGTTCACAAAACGTAAAATAAATGTCCAAGCCTAATCGCCGTGCAATCGAGGAAGATGATCAATTAAAAATTACTTTGATACGACAGGATTATACTTAGCATTTATCTTACTCGGTCCTAGCTAATTAAATTTCTCCGGTTTTCTTCCACTCAAACGCGCAACGATCGCTATCGATTTTCACGGTGGAACTGCGCGAAATCCAAAGATCTAACGAAGCAGAGTAATTTGTTGAAGACGGCAAGTTAGAGCAGCAGATTAGAACGTTATCGGATCGTGTTGCAGGTTCTAGGGATGCTCGTTTTTAAGGATACTCGGAATCGGAATGGAGATGGGCTGGAACAGGAATAGCAAGGGTGACGTAAGCATCCGATCTGAACACGGCTCGCACACCTAGATCGGACTGAGTATTGGTGACTTCACCGACGACAGTGTCGCGACACATCGGTTCAGTCACCACTGCAAATAACCGAAGAAATCGATGAGAAGCGGGTTCCAGAGTCGAGAGCGTTCTCATGAAAAACCTATGTCAAACGAAAGAGAAACGCTGCAAGTCGATTTTCATAAATAGACATTAGTCAATTGTCGACCTTGACGAGAAACAGAAGTAGTGCTTTTTTTACGCTAGACATGGCGGTTTGCCGATCGTTTGAATGTGAAATGATTTGTCGAAAGGAAACGTATTGCTCAAGTTCGAACTGACTTACGTAGAAACGATTTATGTTATTTCGCTTCCTCTTCTTTAATTTTCTATAACTTGTTTACGCTCTCCGAAACCAGTCATTTCTTTGTCATTTATAAGCGATTTAGAAACACTATTGGTATTGTTAGAGCCTCGGTGTTGGTCGTATAGCTTTGCAAACGGGGAGGTTCGTGTCTTGAATAGAAATGAAAATCGTCCCGATAATCGATCAGTGAAAATCACGATAATGACCGCACAGAAATCCAACGAATAACAAAGCGGTTGTTTACTTTCACTGTGTAAAAAGCTCGCTATATACTTTTGCTTTTACGATCGTGATGATACGATGGCTAAATAAAATTTTTGAAATTGAATTCAAATATCGCCCACGGCTCTTCGAAGTTCTTCCATGAAGCTGTGTCCATACCAAAAAAGAAAAGCAAAAAAATTATAAAATTGCAAAATAACAGAAATGGCGAGATACCCGCCCGTGAGTATCTCGTTCTCGTATCCGATTCCAATGTTCGATTCAAGGTGACTCGCGAACATAGTACGCAAAGTGACCGGATGCATTGACGGTAATTTATCCGCCACTAAATGGATTCAGCCTTCAATGCTAATTCGTCTAGCGAAAGTCACGGAAGTAATCAAAGACGCATTAGAGATCGAATGACCGAAACGAACCCGAAATGAAGAGCGTTCCTCGATTAAACTGCTCGAGATCAATGCACGACCTTTCGAGCAGTGCCATTAACAGAGCAGTGTCGAACGTGCAAAACTTTTTATGCGTGGTCATTAAATCAAGAGGACCATCGCGATGAATAATTTCATGAAGACGTACATACACACACATATGACGCTCGCGATTGCGTAGGCTAGCGTGCGTGGGTAGTCTGGCCTTCAAAGTCCTTCGATGGAAAAGTAAGGACCAGGATCGTCGGCTACGTGGGCTTCCGGTAAGTGGGAGGACTGGATTGAAGGCATCTCTCCATTACGCGTAACTGTACCTACGATTATCGAAAAAGTCATCACGTTCCACGGTGGAATCTTCGTAAATTTATAATCGAAATCATTAATATGAGAACGTAAAAAGAGAATGAGGTAAGTGATATAAAAAACGTGATAAGGTGTAATTCTTAATACGGTAGAGTCAGAAATATGATATATGTACAACTTTAAGCTTATATTACTTTTTGTTTTCTTTTTATTCAGTTTCATTCAGCAGTTTTAGCTTTTTTCTGTTTACGTTCTTCCTTGCGCTTTTGTTTCTCAGCGGTATCATGCAGCCGCCTCTTCTTGCGAAGAAGCCATATTTCCTTGGCTCTCTCTTTACGACCATCCATCATGCTCCTATACAACTTGCGATGTTTCTTTTTGATCATTCGTTCTCGTAATCGATACTCATGCCTCTCCTGCCGTTTCTTCTCCCATGGATCCTCCTTCGTCACTTCTCCAGTTTTAACTTTCATTTTCTGTAATTAAAAGTATATATAAAATAAGTATTCGTACAAAAGTATATACAAGGATGTGTTTGGAGATAACCAACCTTTTTCAATCGATTTCGTTGTAGTTCTTTCTCACTTATTCCGTACGACTTTTTACTCGATTTAATTTCCTCCTCCAAATCTTCTTTGGGATCATTTTCCTCTGTTTCATCTTCTTTTCTTTCCTCTTCATTTCCTGTCTCTTCTTCAGATTCATCTTCTTCTAATAAATAAGGAAAATTAATTTTTTACTACTAATTGCCTATTAATAATTATTTAATTAAAATACAAATACGCACCATCGTTAAGCTTAAATTCAGGGTCCATAAGAGCACGTTCCTCTGGTGGAATGTAAGTTTGATCATAGCGACTGTCCAAGAATGGCGAAAGATGTGGTGGAAGTATACAACCCATTAAATATTTCTCTACAGGTAACAATTCTCTAGCATTCACTGAATCAAAAACCCATTGCGGTTGTACATAATATCTATAAAAACATCAGTTAATTAAGATATTGATTAAAAACTCAATAATAAAAAAGATATTTCTAAGCATTACCTAGAAATATACTGCTTGGTCATACTAGGTCTATCCACTATATGATGCGTTATTGTTTCGTCGTTTTCATCAAATGTCGCCCCAACAAAGAGTAACTTATCCCAAGATACTTCGGCTCCGAAACAACGTAAAATAAAAACTAAAGGCTCTCTTGGTACTTCTCTATTCAAGAAAACTTTCAAACCTTTAAAAATTGTTTTTAACTTTTTTATTTTTTCTGCTTCTATCCTTGCTTCTTCCAGTTTTGTAGCGTCACCTTCCTAAAGTGAATAATTATATATCATTATAAATATGTTTAAAAAAGTAAAATATTCAGTTAATTTGTTCATACATTTGCAAACTGATCCATCTCTAATTCTCCATCTTCTGTATTTTGCAATGCAGGATCAAGATTTAATAGCGGTACACTCAATGCAGCTATCCTTTCTGATACATATGCTTCTTCATCCACAAGTACTTTTTCACTATTATCTACACATCAAACATTTCCATTACACAACCATAAAATCCATCACTTACATAAAAATATTTTAGGAAAATCATCTTACCAATAGTAGTGAGTTTTGGAGGATAATATAAATTAAGAGTATGATACAGCCTAAAGTTCACAAAGCCTAACAACATAATATAGAATTCTACAAATATAGACATAATTTTAAAATCAACATCATTTTTTGCTTGAGGCTCAAAACTGAAATGATGAGGCACAATCCAGGTTATTATTTGTCCTTTAATTTCAGCTTGATAATAATATCCCTTAATGGATACAAATACTTTGCGTAAAGCTTTAGCAGCAATTACAGCATGTAAAAATTCAATTGTCAATCTTCTACATAATAAAGACTGATCTCTTGGTATATGATTAAGAGATGGAAATGTACTGAACAAGAAACATAAAGTTAAACAATCATCCAGATCTCTAAGTGCATCAATAAATGTAGGATAACGTTCTTTAACAATGTGATCTAGTTTTAAAGTAGGATGATTACTTAGGTATCTTTTCATATCTGAAAATTCCTTCAAAGCCCTTGCTCTTCCAACTTTCTTATTAAATACCTAAAGAAATATAATTTTTGTAAATATTTGATCTTTGGATTATAGTATTGTGATATCCAAATTAAACATACCTTTAATTCTCTTAATTTCCATATTATTGGTTCATGCATCAAAAATTGAATATCTTTTTTGTGATATAATATTTTAATACCAGGTTCTCCCTTCTGTGCCCTTTTACGATTACGTGGTTCTCTTGGATATATGCCCTTTAATATACATAGTCTACGGAAGTCTGTTAATGTAAGCTGTAACTTTTTCAGGGCAGTTTTCCTTGACATGAATTGTGCTCCCTCCCCAGTCTCATACTACAAATATAAACGAGATTTTAACAATAAAACAAAAATACTTTTAAAAGATAATCAATATGTATATTTTCAAATTTCCTCTATTCTTTACAAGAGAAAATAACCTCAATTACAGTTACACAAATGATTTTCAAGAAAACCACAAATAATCTTCACAAATACCTTTTTCTTTCCTATTACAACCATTTTGTATCACGACCTTTATGCAATAAAAATGTAAAACTATATGAACGTGTAAAAAATAAGTTACAATAGATCCACGTGTTTCGCGGGACAAAATAACAGAAGACTCAAGAATTTAGAAATATGAAACAGCGCCACCATATGACAAATCCAATAACATATTTTTAAACGTTTAATAAAACGAAAGACAACAGGTGAGAAAAATATTAAACTTGCGACTTTTGTTATTAATATATTTTATTCTATTGTATTTTTAATTGCGCACAGCACAAACATATACAAAGTTATACATTAACGTATTATTTTAAACATCTTAATTATCTTCGTCTGAATCGCTTTC
>JACXIV010000058.1:47728-58627 GCA_014737475.1 Bombus confusus | reverse complement strand
TATATACATGAAGAAGAATACCAAGAAGCTATCGTAGTGAAATTAGAAAAATTGTATTGATCGATATCTGTATATAAACAAGTATTTGGGGTGTGGCTCTTACCTTCTTTTGAAGCGGTTACATTTCTATTCGCTCTTCTGAGGCCGGTTAGTAACTAACTGAAACGAAACGTCGCTCGTCACGGATATTCTTTGCAGGAATGATGGTGCAACAAATGTGCATTATCTAAATTTAATTTTCTTATATCCTATTTAATATTGAAATAACATTATTTCAATATTGTTTGAATGAAACTCTGAGAAAGAGAAAGAGAGAGATAGAGACACACAAAGAGAGACAGAGGAATTAATGTATTGTAAATAACTAATTGACTATGAAATAAAGTGTTAACGGTTCCCATTTAATTTGTTTTATACGTATTTGTATATTACACATATAGAATTCCTATTTAATTCTTTTTAACTGCACCCGTTTAATTTGTTAAATACAACAATTTAAAACAAAATAAAAAAAGTAAAACAAATGAAGCAGGAAACAGCAGTATGTTTCACTTAACAAACAGTGTATTTTAATATTACTACTCTACTATTGGTATATTAGCCTTATACGGATAATATGTATATGATATATTTGACAAATATTTTTTCTAATACAAAACAGTAGCGTTTCTGTATTATTAATTAAAGAAGATACGTTAAAAATCAAATTAATATTACAAAGTTTCCCGTTTCACTTTGCATTATCCAATAGAGTTGTTTACTCACCTTTAGTCGATGTTGATTTTTAATTATAACGATTATAAAAACTATATAACCGTGCGTTAATCCTTTAGAAGACTAAACACAATTTTCCTATCATTATGACCGGTTTTACAAATCGATTAAACATATATAATAGTTATCGACAAATAAGAAGCGTCTTGATGTGGTTACATGTAGTCGCGCACACTAAATGGTTACGGTATCTGAAAGAAACAATTTCATACTATGATGTCACAAGAGAATCAGTAGAAAAAAGTTAAAAAATGTCAAGGACCGAAAGGTAAGGAGCTTTAAATAAAATACATCAGTTTTATTAGCAAAAACCTAATAATTACTAGAATAATTACTTTCTCTTGGATCTGAACTCATAGTTCGATAGGTCATTGTATCGGAGATCAGTGCTCACGCAATTTTCTCCTGGGCCTTATCCGTACACTCATTTTGCTGACTTTCGGAATAGCTTAGTGACCGAATGTTGGTGCGTTGAGCAAGTGTTTTGTCAAATACAACGCACAAGGCTTCGCATATTTATCAACATCAAAAGTGGCTGCACCAGTAACCTCTGCATTAGTCAATTTAGAAGGAGACGTCTTCTCTAGTAGTACTTTTCCATAGTCGGCACAATCGAACTTTTAACGCAAAATCGAGAAGATTATCTGCACTAATCTTAGACATAGTTGGTGAAAATGTATGTAACTTTTTATCGAATAATAAAAAGGCGATTGGCCTCCGATCAACCTGGAGCGAGTGACTTTGAACGTTGGCATAATGAGTATTAACTTCTGGAATCTGTGTGACTTGTTTTGACATCCTTAGGTCAAAATTGTGCTACATCGTCAGATGCTTATAAGTAAAACATGCGGGGCAGTCCATTAATTGATACGAGTGAAAAAATGATACAATGTGTGTAGGTATGCATGGCTAAGAAACAAAGGAGAAGCATAAAATTTTATGGGACAAACTCGGAGCAATAGTTGACAAAAACAATTTGAAAAAAAAAATAGACAAAATGGTAACGCTATTCACATGGGTCTAATACATGCTTCCTATCTAGCTTTTCAAGCAATCTTTTTTCTTCTTGTATATTAAATTTTGGATAAGGTTTTGGAAAGTCTCGGTGGCTTATCGACGGGAAATTTAAAGGCAGATACAGAGGGAAGGTGGACTTGAAATATAAAATTTTAGCATCGAGTATTTACTAGTTTCCGAAATAGTAATAAAAATCTTGCAATATTACACATTGAATTCTGCCTGTACAGACTGTACTAATGCAACTGGCTTTGCGGTAGTAGTTTCCGTCACCGACTGTTGAGTAGCTGATGACACACTAACGATATCGGTCTCAGTGTCTGAACGGTGACCTACATAAAATAGATTACTGTCGCCTTGATCGCATAAAAGATATTTTACGTGATTAAACAATCAAGTGCTAACCGGTCGCTTCACGGCGCAGCGGGTGGGTTATACTGCATTGGATAGATTGATACTACTACTAATCCAATTCAGTGTCACGTAGAAGATACAGGAAATCACGAAATTAACAGATCACCGGTGGCCTTCTCACCTCTTAGTTCGAACGTTTCGCAAGTGAGGTGAAAAATTCGGACTTTAGATATAATAGTAAAGTTTATTATATGAATTCAGCAGAGTAACGGTTCAGGGTGTTGTAACAAAAGTATGTTGAGTGCTGATTTGGAAAGGTTTTTATACGAAGGTTTGTCCCTCTAGAGGGATTATCGTCGGCTGCCTATCAGACGTGACTATCCTGTTACTATCTGGTTATTGTTTCGATTGCTGTGACATGCAGGATTTTTTGTGTATCCTATTATTGTTTCTGAGCCTGTGACAAGCTTGTATCAGCAAACATGGATTTTCATAGAAGCGACGTGTAAAAAAAACTGAAATTTGGTGGCGGATCCGTTATGCTGTGGGCCCTGGCCCATGAGATTATCCCACAGCGTGTGGCGTAGGATAATTGAGACGTAGTGGCAGAACGATTCAATACATGTATAAAGAAAATTTTAAACGTGAAATGACAAGAAAGGGCACAGAATATAAAAATTGACAAAAGGAATGTCGCTTACCAACATGATGCAGGTCCTAAGAGTAAAGCAAAAATAGTTGCAATTGGAACCATTTTCAGTTTTGAACTGGTTGTTAGCTCAACTTTTAAACTTGAATCCTATTGAAAATCTGTGGACAATACTAAAATAGAACAATTATACGATGAACATGATTTCCCACCACGTAATCTCGATGAATTTTTTATTCGAGAGTGATTTAACATGCCTGTACCTAGCATTAAGCGTTCAGCATTAAGCGTATTGTCAACATTTTAGGGTTCTCAGCTTGATCGAACGTAAGAGACCCTCTAGAAGATCAATATACGATATATCGTCCATACCGTATTGTCAATATTTATTGAAAAACTGCATTTTTCTCATACGATCAATTAACTTTCAAACATGTCCAGTCAAGATGTCTGATCAGTAGCTACTGAAACGAGTAAAACCCATATAAAAAGAAGACTAAAAAGAAAACACCCCACTGACCTGATAAAGAAATAAAATAGACAAACTGGAAGATGGTATCCCACTGGGGATATCATCCACATTTTTTTTAGCAATAAAGTTAGACAAATTTAACAAATGTCCAGCTGGACAAATTGTAAAGTACAAATTAAATAAATAAAAGAAGACAGACAGTCATCCACGCGTACCTCCCTATTCTATTCACACATAAACCATCAACATTAGTAAATTCTTAATAAACAGCTAAGGCTAATCCAATCTGCTCATGATTGGAAGCTGAGTGATTTATCCAGGGTAAGCTAATTTTTCGACACTAGAGTGTGGAATAATTCAAAAGTTAAATCGTGGTCCAACCAAAGACACGATTCGGCTGATCAGCTGAAGTTAATTTTTCTTAATAAGCTCAAAGAATCTTCTTTATTAATTCGTGGAATTCATTCAGTGTGAAATTTCAGTGTCTTCAAATTCATCAGATTTCGAGCGACTAATTTAAATTCAAATATAATACGTTTCGTCGTTTTGTTGAGCTTTCAAATCTAGTTGCTATAATCGATAATGAATGTCGATTTTTATTCGTAATATCAATCAATTAGAATGTGTCAATTGTCAAAACTGAATATTTCTAAGAGTCTCGTAATAATAATCCTCATTATTTGAAGTTGCTGTGAATTTTTTTACTAATGTACCATCAACTTTTATTCAATCGTCGATTGATTGTCAAGAACAAATAGTTCCAGCGATCTCGATACTAACACTAATTTTCACCGTTAAGAAATCTTCCTCCGCGCTTTTTTTATCTTCTCCAATAATGAATTTTCAGCGTTCATTCAATCGTAGAATGTGTTAACTATTATCAACAATTTCATAAATTATTTATGATTAAAATCTTTCCCTCGGAAATGTACCGTGTTTGATTACAAATTCTTCAATAATGCATATTCGATATTTACTTAATCATGGAATCATGTTTCCATTTGAATATAACCTGGTCGGATATTATCAGAGCTGTAGCTAATACGCGACGAGTGCGTCAGAAGAGATTGTTTCGTATGAGAATCAATATGTACATTTTCATGGAACGTTCCGGGAACGTGCAAAAAGAGTTTTCACGCATATAGCCCGAGGGAATTTTGGTACATGACATATATTTGGCAATAACCTTTTATACATTCTACTTTCATTACCTGCATTCCTATCTAAATTATTTTGCACTGGAACTTTAGCGTTTAACATTTTTCTTGTTTTTGTGGGAAACGAAAATATTAAAAAATGTATAGACGTTTCCAATATGCAGGAATGTAGAAAATATTGAAAATATGCGCTTCACATTTCATGAAATAAGTTTCTATTTAAATTTCATTTGTTGACGCCTGTTCGCAAAAATATTAATTTGCCTAGAAATTCTCAGTGCACCAATCACAGTACTAGAATTATGTCAGGTTTTCCAAGCTTTATTTACTTGGAATAAAACTTTATATAAATTACAAATTTTTGGTATACTTGTCGGCTTTGTTGGAAGACATCCAACATATATTAATTTGTGAAAATTTTTAATATAAATACGGTGCTTGATGGAACTTTCGAAATGTGTTTTGATTTTCCAATTTTTATTTGTTTGCCGAGTTCCAATATCCTGAAAGTTTTATTCGACAATGTTTTTCATCTTTTGTAACTTACCAACTATCGCGTTTTAATCTTTTTTAGATTTTTTATTCTCGATTTTGACGCTCACTCGTCCAAATATTGTCCAGATATATCTCTTGCTTGTTGTCCTCATATTGTACCTTGCTTAACTTCGTTTATTAATGTTCCTTAATTTTTCTCCTGTCGCTTTAGTCGACCCAGTTTCTCAATGTTCTTACAGCTGACCTTTTCGCATATTTTAATATAATATCGTCCTATTTGTCTGGATTTTTCTTGCCTTCCATCATTACGGTTTTGTCTTTCAGTTTCCGTTTTACTTCATTTTCTATACAACTCCCTCTTATCTTCTTTTCAAGCCCACACAAGAAATTTTCCGTACTACGCAAATGTCAGATATTTCTAGAATTTCTTGTCTCTCTCATTTTCCTCTCTACATTTATCCTCGTTCCTCTCGGTATTAGTAGCTAGACAACTAATTGTTATCTGAATAAGAGGAAAAGCTCAGAATTATGTGACGTCGGTTAGAAAGGGAAACCTAACTCATCTCAGCTCGAAACCACGGTCTGTGGAGCTTAACATCGAATAAACGTATATCAGAGCTTAAGATTCCATGCGAAAATCTTTCCCATGTTTTATATATTTTAATCTTATTCGAAATGTGCAAACTTTTCCCAAGTGTGTAATCTTCTTTCACAACGTTCTATATTTTTCTATTTTTTTTTCAAATATAAGATAAAACTATTTGTATGATAAATGTATGAATATGTATGAAAAGTGCATGGGCTTCAGAAGCGTAAATGTTATTGAATACGGCTCGCTAAACCTGACATTTCATGTCACGCTAAGCAAAAATTTGCGTTCAAGAAAAATGAATATTCATGGAAACTGTTAAATTCAGAGTTTTCATTTCCCTTTTCCGCATACGAAATAGAAATACTTTTGTTTAGTTTTATCAAAAATTATTAGGCCTACCAAAAGCATGGAATTATATAACCTTACTGACTAAATGTAACATAAAATATTTCTAAATAAAAGTTCGCACTCGGAAAAAATACAATTTTATTCATAATACATTTCCTCCAAATCTAGACTCAATATAGACACATACGTATTTAGGCTAGGTCAATATTTAATTTAAATTTAAGTAAAATGAAATTCCTATAAATATCGTACGTGGCACTGAGAATGATTAATGTTGTTTTAATACGTAATCAGAGACAATGGAGGATGAAGCCGGCAGGGAATGCGTTAATAATTTCGAGCGTTTCGTTCTCTTATTAGCGTAATATCGCCGCTAAGGCATAGTTACGTTTCATGTTGCGTTATCGTTGTTTGTTCTGGCAGACTATTTCCTTGAATATTTCCACCACTCTGACGCAAAGGGTATTATAAGCGAGTAATTATTCCTCGCTGGTTAATAATTATTCTGGAAAACAGTAGCTCTAATAATAAAAATAATTAAACAGTTACGTGACAACTTTCGCTTCAATTAAATTCCACTAAAAGGCCCTTCAAGGATAATTTTTCGAGCGTTCTAGCTCGCGTTATTTCCCCAGATCAAATTTTACCACGGCACTAACCATTTGCACGTGTACTAATCCGTGTTTTATGGCTAAGCTGCTTGTAGAATCAATCAGCTCCTCATGTTTCCAGCCCTTCAATGCGGAACTTTCGTTCAATTTACGCTTAATTTCATTCCCTTCTTCCCTTCTTCCCTTCTCCATTTACGTGTTTCATGGCACTTAATTCCTAATTTATTGTCTATTGAGTGAAAAATAGGGGGTGCACTCTAATTCGCTATACAAACGGAGAAAGGAAGGTTATGTGATTCGAAATAATTTGAAAGATTTGATAGAATTATTTTTTTAACCAAGGACGTTGGGATAAATGTGAAGTAGGTTTCGAAAGTTTGAAAATTATATTTTTAGTTTACTTACTTTAAGATTAGTTTAATTTACTTTTTTTATTCACTTGTATAAATGTAGGATTATTATTATTCGGAAATTTATAACTAGATAGGTGCTTTATCGTGTTTATTAAGAAATTTATTATGTTATTATTGGTATACAGAAATTTAAAATTAGATTAGATATTTCATTCGCCTATTTTTATCAATTTCATTTTAATCGACGGTAGAAGTGAAGTCGTAAAATTTTTAGTTATTCGAATGATCTTAGTTTCAGAATTTGTTTAGTCTTCGCCTTGTTACTGTTTGAAGCTTATCTCGGATGCAAAGCAAGAATGTGACATTTTTGAAAAATTTCTGCATGTCTAAGTTGCATATTCAAGTGGAAGCCATTCGCGGGTACAATTAACACACTTGAGAGTAGTATGACTATGCTAATGAGGATTGGCTGTTCCCGAAACTGTGGAATATATGTATGCACAGTTCAGTTAGAAAAGTCTCGGTTTGTTAGTTCTTACTCATTATACGTAATTATAATGTAAACTTACCCTGCACGTCTAATACACGATTCTTTAATTTTGTGAGCAACAGGAATGCCACCTTCTTATACTGAGGAAACGGAAGAATCCTTCAAACATAAAATAATAATGTTATTCTCTCAAAAGGAAGAGAAAATTGCTGGTAGAATTCGTGTGAAGATGAAAGGTAGGAAAGCGGGATAAACGAATTTGCATGTGAAATATGTCCATCAAATTTCTGTTTGATTGAAATGCGTAACGTGAAATTCATAAAATACGTAAAATACGTTATCAAGCATTTCGACTTTAACGAAAACCAACCAATTTAACAACCATTTTTCATTATATGTTTCCGATATTCTTAAAATCCTAAAAATTCGTGGAAAAGAGGAAAGCTGCAAACAAAAAAGGTCAAATGTGAATTTTCAAAATAAATTCTGTCGTTAGACATATCATGCGGAATTATATTAAATCCCAGCAAAACGCCGTCATTTTCTTTTGGATGCGATTGCCACGGCAAAAAATCAAATTATTTACAGAAGAAGAGAAAAAGTTGTAAGAATAACAGATGAAGTGCGAATATACGACATGAAAACATGTGGGATTTAACATGATTATAAAGAAAAATATTGATCCCCTCCAAACAAGATTAACATTCGAAAAATTTGCAGAAGAACAAAAAGTTGCAAAAAATAGGAGAATAAACGTGAATGTTTTGAAAGGGAGAAGTAGAATGTCTGAGGTGAGATACGGTTTCTTATGTTCAGTCGAGATATAATGGTCGGAATGTCGATCGAAATATTAGGGATAAAGGTATGAGGTACGTTCAGAGCAGCTTTTAATGGAAGCGTAAACCATCTGTTGACTGAACTTGCTGAATCAATACATCTTCGCATGAGCAGACAGAAGAATGTGGTAACGCTCGCGGAACGATGCGCAGAATATTCCCTTCTGTCTGTCGAATTTCAAGCCGACCTACGGCGTTTCCCCGATTTTGCAATCCCATTGTAATATACCTAACAGCTTTCGTTCCGCGGGAATTAAACGATCCCAGAATTTAGTTGAAATGACTACAGACAGGTGTTCATTATATCCTGTCAGTACTTTAAGTATAACGCCTACGCAACACGTTACTTGCACATAACTTTATTTTCCAATGAAAAGCTTCGCCTTCACTTGACCTTTTATATATTTCTCTTTCATAGTGAAGCTAAACTGATACAATTGTCAATGTAGATCCATCTATATATTTCATATTCATAGTATAACTGACTGGCCGTTATGTACATGTTATAGTAATCTATAATCTATAATATTGCAGTATCATGGAATAATCATTTAAGAAAACCGACGAACTTACTAGGAGTACGAACTACAATGCGGATAGAAATTGGAAATGCTGACGGGCCAGAAGGGATAGGAAATTTTAATGGCCAAGCGATATGTTCGTGGCCATTCAGAAAAGTCTATTATATACATTTCATAACTTATTGCTGACTAGTATTATCGGTAATTATGGTCGATATTAAATGTTAGATATTACTATAATATATTACATCATGTATAAATGACTATTGACTACAGATATATAACGTAACATTCTTAATATAACATACATACAGTTTCATACTATTCAATTAGTAATTCAAGGTAAACAGGGATGTTAAACGTCCACCATGCCAACATCGGGTTGTTTAATTATTTACGGAGGTATATAATGAGATTATTAATGTTATCGGAAATTTACATATCGAGCTACAATGCGACGGCGTAGTTGCCCGGGTAAGCTTCGCTACTCTTGCATTTTCTTCCAGCACTTATTTACTCCATGTCCTCCTTTTTTACGCAAATGGCTTCCTCAAAAGGATCACTTTCGCCACGACGGAACAATCCTTCGATATCTACGTGGTCACGATGCCATATTTTCCCCTCGTCGAACCTCCTCTCTTCCCAGGATGTATCACTAGATTACTTCAGTCACTTCGTTTTTTCCTTCCTTTTTATTCTTCAGAGGTTGACACGGTGACCGACCGTATTTCAACAAGTTAAACATTTACGAGGCCACAGGCTTTTAAAAATTTGTAAAATCGCTCCTTTCCGCGCAACGTCTGGTTATTGAAATTTCCAATATTGAAGTGAAATCGCAACAAGCTACAGGGTAAATCCAATTTATTTGAACAGCGTAATTTAAATAAAACGCGAACGAATGACAGATTCTTTTTAATGTAGGACCTACCTTTGGGTTTATGTCTTGCATTATTTAATAAACAAAACAATTCTCTACCAAAATACCATTCTTTTAATTATAGTCGTTAACATGTACATAAATTTGCACAAGTACAGTCTACTGCAGTCTAACAGTAAGCTACTTGTACCTGTTTATTCAAGCATGATTAGGAAAAAATACATCTTGTCGTTATTTTTACAGATGGAACAGGCCATAGCCGACGCTAGTAATCAAGAATTTCTATATCTAATTTCCTGTTTAACTGCAGAATCGACAAATTCTGCATCGAAGAAAGAAAATTAGATCGTTCGAACGACGAATTGTACATTAATTGTTCGTTCTCGAATCCAGCCTGAATGCCATGTAATCTCGTGTATGTAACCCTTACGTTGAGATATAAATATATACGTGCAGGCGCGAACGCACGCACAGGCACATGGTCTATATGTGTATATATATTCACAAGAAATGATCCGCAACATACAAATTCAATAAATTATAAAACTTTGAGGATACATAAAGAATACTTAGGTATGAATTTTTGCAATTTACTTTTTTCCAACCTTTTTTTTTTTTTTATCGTGGAGAAATCCCCATGGACACTCCGCCACTGCTGCAAGCAGCAGCAGAAGCGGAGTAGTGTCGGACTCTTACCGACTAAGACTCCACGTGTTCCGCCTGACGTTGTTGCGGGGACGCCCGGGTACTCGTGCGAAAGCCACCGAACGCCCTGCCGTCTATCTCCCTGTCGCTGTTGAAGGGAGGCCTCCTGATCTTCGCTGGGCCGTCAGGGGGGGACCAAGCCCCCTGACGCCTCTTTCTGGCGTGACGCTACTAGGGCGGTGGCGGCGGCTGCTGCGCCGCACCGCCGCGGCGTCTGGTGTTCCTCCGTTGCAGCGTCCTTGAGGGGTCGCGCGATCTTTCCCGGTTCCTTTCCGCCCGCTCCTTCGCCAGCATCACTTGCTCGCAGTAGGTGCGGACGGCGGTAAACTCCTGGCGCCCTCTGAGCATGGCCTCCACCACCGCTTCCGGGGCTAAGCGCTCGCCGATGTCGAGCTGTAGGACGCGTCGCTGTTCCGCCCACGCCGGGCAGAACTCCAACGTGTGTTGCACCGTGTCCTCCTCTTCCCCGCAGTGATGACACGTGGACGTCATCTCCCGCCGGATTCTCTGCAGGTATTCACCGAATACTCCATGGCCGGTGAGCACCTGCGTCAACCTATACGTTAGTGGTAGTCCACCTCGATCCCTCCAGGCTTCCCAGTTGGGAAGCACGGCGCGAACAGCTCGATGCGGCCGCACGGCGTCCTC
>JACXIV010000058.1:0-40225 GCA_014737475.1 Bombus confusus | reverse complement strand
GCAGCTCTTTAGGGAAATCTTCAACCATACAACAACTGCCTTAATTCCCCTAAAAACTAATGAAGATATAGAAGCAGCCACGGAATAGCTAAACTCCAGCATAATTAACGCCATCCGCTCCTCCACCCCCACCAAGATCCCTATCAACAAAAATCAATACCCCGATCACATAATCAAGAAAATAGCAGAAAAACGCCGACTGAGAAGAGCATGGCACAATTATAGGACACCTGAAGACAAGCGTAAGCTAAACAACGCCACAAGGAAACTCACGAAAACCCTCAGGAATTACAATAACGAGTGCTTCCAAAAATATCTTGCCAATCTGTCTTCCACAGCTGACTCCAACTACTCGCTATGGAAGGCTTCCAGGAAACTCAGCCGCCCCCCGCAAATAATCCCACCAATTCGCTGTCCGCAAGGAGGATGGGCGCGTACCCCTATGCAAAAAGCCAACTTGTTCGCCAACCTAGTACCTAACCCACGTCTTCAAACCCCTTTCTCCCACCACTTCAGAGGATATAACTGAACACTTGCTCTCTCCCTTCCAGATGTCTCTTCCCATTGAGCCTTTCTTATCACTGGAAGTCACAGAACTAATCCGTCGTCTAAATCCCAAAAAAGCTTCAGGTTACGATCTGGTAAGTAACAAGGCCATCAAAGAACTTTCCACAAAAGGAATAGCACTCATCACTTCCATCTTCAACGCAATACTTCGCCTCCAATACTTTCCTAAATCCTGGAAAACATCGTTGATCACACTTATCCCCAAACCTGGAAAACCAATACACGAAGCAAGCTCTTATCGCCCAATTAGCCTCCTACCTTTTCTGTCAAAACTATTCGAGAAACGACTCCTACCACTCCTAGAAGAATCGAAAACTCTGCCAGATCATCAAATCGGCTTTCGGAAGCAACACACTACAATAGAACAAATCCACCGTATAACCCACAAAATCATCCAAGACCTGGAGAAGAAAAAATATTGCACAGCGGTATTCCTAGACATCCAGCATTTGACAAAGTATGGCACGAAGGACTCCTATTCAAACTAAAGAAAATCCTACCACCCACCTACTACTCCATCCTAAAATCCTATATAACCAACAGAATATTCTCGGTAAAATACCAAGACGCTATAACTACAACATTTCCAATAGAAGCCGGCATACCCCAAGGCAGTGTCCTCGGACCCCTGCTGTTCACCATCTACACTGCAGACTTACCAACACTAACAGACATAACCACAGCTACATTCGCAGACGACACAGCTTTACTAGCTTTCCACCCTGACCCGACTATTGCCTCCTCCACTCTCCAGCGAGGCGTCGACTCTATGGAAGAGTGGTTCCACAAGTGGTGCTTCAAAAGTAACGAAAACAAATCCAGTCACATAANCATTCACGCTGCGAAAACAAACCTGTCCACAAGTGACGATAAATAACATTCCAATCCCAAACAAAGAGTCAGTCAGATATCTGGGCATGACTCTAGACAGACGAATGACATGGAAGCAACACATAGCCGACAAAGCGAAGCAGATCAAAGAAAAAATAAAAAAATTCTACTGGCTCATTGGTCGACGCTCCAACTTAAGTATGCAAAGTAAGCTAATGATATACAAGGCCATATTAAAACTTGTCTGGACCTACGGAATCCAGCTATGGGGAACAGCAAGCAACTCTAACATTGAGATACTCCAACGACTACAAGCCAAAACACTAAGAACACTCCTAGACGCACCTTGGTACGTTACCAACGAAACAATACACCGCGATCTCAAGATACCTACAGTCAAAGAAGAAATATCCACTTACAGTAATAGACACAGCAAAAGAGTTAACAACCACCAAAACCCTCTAGTCACTCAATTACTTGACACGACGGACCAGATCCGCAGGCTAAAAAAACACTACGCCCTAGATTTAAGCACTAGATTCAATTGAATCAAACATCCATTAAACACTTAAAACCCACGACATTGTAAACACCAGCCTAATTACTGAAAATTCTGAACAGAATTGATTGTAATTGTAAAATAAATAAAATAAAAAAAAATTTCACCACCTTCATGAATTACCATACCCGCGGCAGATTTATCGTCCATTATATCCAGTGGCATTACCACTTCCACGTAACCGTTCTAAAAATAGAACAATTAAAATTTTCATTAAAACTGTTACAGTCGTCATACCAACGTTATCATATTTAAATATTATTTATTATTGGCCACTGTATTATGTCAAAATTTTATAATCAGATTAATTACAAATGAAATTGTCAGTGCCATGATTGTTATAATTAAGATTCAATCGTTTTACTTTTGGGACAATAAAGAATGTTTACATTTAGAAGAAATTCGTCAGCCAATATTTTGAAGGCAATTTTGTCTTCCAAATCCTTAATTTGTTTTCAATATAAAACATCTGTTGCAGCGTAATAATAGAATCATGAATCCATCGGGTCTGTTAAATTCCATTTCACGTTGGCAACAGGTGCCTTCTGTAGCTGAGGTTCAAATGACTAACAAATTATAGAGAATATATTCTAGAAATTAGTACGTCTTCAATATTATTATTTCCAAACCGTTGATTGCGCGAATCAATCTCTATCGCACCACCTTACGATGACCGGCAGACAGAGGCCGCTAGCTTTCGCCTTCAGCAAAATTTCCGTAACTAATTAACGTCTTTTTCTGCTACCTACTATTGTGCATCTAATGATCGAAGAATTTGCAAATGCCCAATCTGCGAATTATTCCAGCAGCACGTCCATCCTCGAATTTTCGCGAGTCTTCGAAAAAGCAAACTTTACGGAGACGTGTCAGCCAATCATCTATCGTCAAGCGATCTGTCATCCATATTCTACCATCTACCGCAAAAAGGCAAATGTCAAGTTTATTCGGCGAAAGTAGATAACGTTTTCACCGGAGCTAACTTTCTTTCTTTTCTCGTGCGCAAATCCCAAGTTTACAATCCAACTGGTCGATAAGTCGGAGCGCGGCGCGCATACAATAACACTACACAATGATTTGTTGTATACATTTCCTATGAAATATGGAGTGTTCGGAAAATTCGAGCCAAGCTATCCGACTCGTGCTCACTCTGCCATGCTCTACCGTGCGTGAACCGAGATTTTTTAAAACTTTATCCAAAATTTAATATACAAATAGGAAAAATATTGCTTGAAAAGCAAGATAGGAAACACGAATTAAACTGATGTAAATAGTGTTACCATTCTGTCTATTTTTTTTTTTTAATTGTTCTTGTCAACTATTGTTCCGAGTTTGTCCCATAAAAATTTCTGCTTCTCCTTTGTTTCTTAGCTATATATACCTACACACATTGTATCATCTTTTCACTCGTAGCAATTAAAGGACTGTCCTGCAAGTTTTACTTATAAGCATCTAGCGAAGTAGCACCACTTTGACCCAAGTATTTCAACACAAGTCACACAGATTCAAGACGTTAATACTCAATACGCCAACGTTCAATGTCACTCGCTCCAGATTGATCGGAGGCTAATCGTCTTTTTATTATTCGATAAAAAGTTACATACATTTTCACCAACTATGTCTAAGATTAGTGCAGATAATCTTCTCGATTTTGCGTTAAAAGTTCGATTGTGCCGACTATGGAAAAGTACTACTAGAGAAGACGTCTCCTTCTAAATTGACTAATGCAGAGGTGACTGGTACAGCCACTTTTGTTGTTAACAAATATGAGAAGCCTTGTGAGTTGTATTTGACAAAACACTTGCTCAACGCACCAACACTCGGTCACTAAAAGTCCCGAAAGTCAGAAAAATGAGTGTACGGATGAGGAGAAAATTCTTTGTCCATTGATCTCCGACTCACTGATCTATCGAACTATGAATTGTAATCTAAGAGAAACTCACCGCTGGAAAAGCGCCTAACTTTGTCACATTGATGATGAAAATGAAGTAAATGAAAGCATGACATCCGAGCCTTAGTTACATCAGATGACGACGCTCGATTGAAATTACCAAAAATTTATATATTTTTTGATCACCTCGATAATAATTTTTCCCCTATTGATTGTTCTCGTAAAGTTAAATGACTTTCAAGCAGTTAGTTCTCTTACGCGCAGTGTTACGACCGTTCGCGGAGAGACGCGATCGCGAGTAAATGCGTCAACGAGAGTCGTAAATTCTCGTTACGATTTTGATAATCGACGCCACGAATCAGTCGTTCCTCTGTTTTGATTAGGATAATAGAGGTACCTTAAATGATTGGAACACTGAATTAACAGATATTTTTAAGCTTCTATTTTTAACAATATTTAAAATTATAATCAACACGATACAAATGATTTACATCTAGTTTATTATTATAATTCGACTCGATTTTATTGTAATTCTCGACGTTTTTGTTTAACGAAGCAACATTATGAAGTTACTGTGAACCTCTCTATGCATTCGATTTGACTCCTCGTATGAGACTGATTGCCCTTCGATTTTTTCTTTTGTCTTCTCTTGGAGACGGCCCCACCACGATCGAGTCTCGGAACCGTTTTTGCCTATGTACACGTATGCCACTTTTTTTGTGTAAGTAAAATAACGGACTGAAGACGAATCGATGTTTTTTTAGAACTCGCTGCTTGACGACAACTATGCACTTATCGCTACATTCTATATATCTCGCAGGTCATGTGAAACGATCTGTCTGCGACACTGTAGTGCCAAAGAAGACGGTTAGGAACACGGCCTATAGTAAGCCTCGGGGCGTCACACGCAGCAATGTCACTATGTCCCGGACTATTACTATTTGGGCGCCCAGAAGCCTCCGGCAACTCGTCTGACCTGAAGTGATTTCTGATCCGGGTTGGAGTTTTCGATTTTTGACTTTTACGCGCAAGAAGATTAGTTCATAATCGTAAATTTCGACTACGGAAATCAAACGCTATAGATACTATTTAATACTATTTATGGAAGTATACCATAAAGTAAAGTTATATCTTTGAAATCATATTAATTTAACACGTTCATGCCAGCGCTGCTGTTTGTGTTTCTCGCGGCGCTCGTATTCATGTCTCTGATAAATTTATAATACTGAATTGTTATATTTTTACTATTGAATTTTTGTTGTACAATATTGAGACGAAATAAAATAAATCCTACTTGTTTTCAATTAATATACGTTAAATTTCCATTATTTAAATTTTCAACTATATGGCAATTTCTTTTAGTTACAAAAGGAACTACATTTTTGGTGGTACGCACCGTCCGATGGAACCTTCAAGTGTGAACTACCGGTGGCGCATGCTGACGTGAACGTGTTAAATGTAGTTAACGAATGTATATTTAATATGTAAATGCTCTACACATACACATTTGTACAGCAGATCTAGCCGTCATATATGTAATTAATTGTTCTTTTGGTTTAGAACTACATCTTGTTGCGAAAACAACCCCCAGCCCTTTCGTGAAAATCACCGATCAGAAACCATCGAGAAAGAAACCTATACTAAATGGGAAAAAGAAGAACAGCAATAGCAACGGCAGAAGAATTCCTATAGGTAGTTCCGGCGATTTTGATTCCTCTGGAAACGACGAGGATTTCAGTATTACACAAATCATGGGTGGTAGCATGCTTCAGGAAGGCCGCAGAACAGAAAGGCCACTGATATCACCATCGCTAACCCCACCTTGGGTGAATACAAACACAGCCAATTGCAGGCATCATTTAATACCGATTACGCTATTCTTTCCGCTGTTCATCTTAACTATGATATTTGTTCCTTAAAATATACATTCTTACGAAAAAAAAGTTTAACAACGAAATTCATGCGGAAAAGATTGGAAACGATTTGGGAATACAATTGAGAATAATAATTAAATTTGATTCGTTCTTCGTAGCACGAGACTATGAAAACGTGCATGTATGAAAATAAGAAATGTGGTATTGCTTTTTACACAATTTATATAATAAGTATAACAAGTATAAAATTCATGTTACGTGACAACAATAATCCGACTTTGAACGATAGCAAAATTTATGTTTATCCGAGCATTACAATAGAGACATCAGAACTAAATTCTCAGTAAGTTCTTTGACAAATTGTATTATTAATTCTAAAGGAAAACTAATATTTTTAATATGACAATTTTATACTGAAAGGCACAAGGATTGAAAACACGTAGACATACAATTACCTAGAATTCTGTATTGAAATCTTTAAAATTTTCTTCTTAACATTCCAAAAGATAACAATCATTAACCAAAGGAAACCGTAAATTATTCGTGCTGTATCTTAATCTTGATCTGTCGTATCTTGTTCGACCGTTTCGCGGGGAGACGCAAGTAGCGAGGAGTCGCGCCAACGTAAATTCCCGTTACGATCTGGTGACCGACACCGCGAAGTGAGCCGATCCCCTATATCGGTTAAAAAGATAGGGGTGGTTCAAGTGATATATCACTGTGGTAACAGCTAAATATAGGTTATTAGTAACAATTTTCTCATATAAGGTACAAGTGTTCGTATAATCGCGATGTATGCTTCGCTGTCACAGAAAATATAATGTCGTTAAACACAAAGGTGGACGTGTGATTCTAATTCGTAAAGTATCGATAGGGGAACCGTGTGCCGTATGAAGGTATAAGAGTTATGATTAGACGTGAACGTCGACGAGTCGACTTGGACTTGAACTGTTATGTAGTAGACGATTTGAATTAGACTCGTATGTTGACGAAGCTTTGAATTAGACTGACCGTTATAAACTTAGATTGGTGTGACGAGTCGATTGGATTAAGACTAGTATGTTAACGTAGATGATTTTAATTCGACTGAACCATGATTAGACTGGCTTTCTGACTCCGTGTTCGTACGGAGGAAAGTTCGGGATGTGTCTTGAGCACGGGGAAAGCGGATTCGTGGATTGTAATATTCGTTCAAATATATAATACGTAAACATATAATGGGACAAGTTACAAAGTACGTGTGCAATAATTACAAGGATGTTATAAATATATTCCTTTCCTGCCATAACAACCCTTTTCCAGCCTTTAACTGTTTGCACATTCTGTTCTATAAATAGTATCTTTACAACGAATCTATTTAATATGAAATTACCTTTTTTTAAGTATTTATTGCTGTTTGTATTTTTAGAAATCACATCCAAAAAGAACTATAATATTGAGATATAATCTTAATACTTGCTATATTTTATGTCTCGCAGACAATAATTTATCGCTAATGCAAACGATATTTACAACAATACTAGTCAAATTTTGTCCATTAATTTTCTTTACAATAAATTGAATCCTTATCGAGCAACTTTGATGTCTTTCATACAGACTTCTAAATAATTATCCCTACCCTTTACTTTGTAATAACAGCTACTACATAATATACCATAAGGTTTTTTTTTATTGTTCTTATTTTATGATGCTCTTATTTCTCTGAAATTATTTTATAAGAGCAGATATGTTTAATGTTATGTATTAGTTACATCATTCTAGTTTTGTTTCGAAAAATTTTACCAGCATATTGTATAAGCAAAATTAAGAAGAAAATGTTATGTAAGCAGACGCTTAAATACTTTCTCAAAAGGTTATAACAAAAATACGAAACGATAATGGACTGTTGTTTCATCGACATAGCATAAGAACACATTGCTTAACATGATTACACAAACTCTAATGTTTATTTGCTAAAGTCAATTTGATTTGGTCAAGCAGTCCGGCAATGGTTAAATAACAATTATCCTCAAAGTCGAGAATCATAAAAAAATCTCGAGAAGGACCAATTCCTCGGCCTCCAACATCACCATAAATCACGCCAATGGATTTTTATATGTGCGTATTGTGAACAAAATGTTCATCAAGTTCACAAATTAACGCGCGTCAGGAGTTAATGCAAAGTATCGCGACGTATTTGTTGCTTTTAAGGAAAATGAAGATATAATCGGTACTGCAATAGATTTTATTTTCCATAGATGCATTAAGATGATTGTTGATAATGAAATATCGAACAAAAAAGCAGTCCGTTGTAATTTCGTAGCATTGTTATAGCTTTTCCAAACCATTTAAGAGCCTACGTTTACATAACACTTTCTTCTCATTTTTACTTATGGAACATGCTGGTGAAGTTTTAAAACTGGGACTATGTTAGAATCATATGAATCGAGTTGAACGAGGTAAATTAAATTTGATTCGTCTAAAGTAAGTCAATTCTAAATCAATTTTAACACGGCTTCATATTTATTACTGGCTTTTACAGGTAACTACAGTAAATATCACAAATAAATAACACTATAATATAATTAATATTACAGATAGCGCGAATAATTTAATAAATTTCACATTACTATTACACATTATGTTAGTACAACTACAAGTATTTGAACAAAAATAAATGAAAAATTCATCGATACACTTTGAAATATTCTTCTAACTGTCATTAATATAAGATAAAAAATTTATAAACGATATTATTTAAATCGTATTAACATAATGAAATTTTGATAGTTTGAAAATGTACCAATGCCAGAAGCAAAACATATTTTGATATGTTAATTTAACAAGCTTGCAGATGTTCCTGATCGTTTCAGAAAAAGTTAATTAAACCGTACTGACAATTGCTTTGTAAAACTGATTACTCATCAACGTTTACAATGAAATTGATCTTTAGAAGAGGACAGTCAATGGAAATTAAATTCTTACGGAGACCAAAAAACTATAGGTTTTCCTTTCATTCGACGTAACAAAAACGAATATATACGTATATGTATGTTTAGATGTAACCAAATATAGTTATTGTGGTGTGACCAACATGAAAATGTCTCTCTGATCGATGTACTGTAAATATATGAGTAGTGTCCATAAATTTCAATTTACACGTCTGCTAGACTTCAACTGCATATAAATCAACAAATTATATTATATTATACACGAATTTCACATAATCGTTAACAAAGTCTTCATATCAAAATAAACATTATCGATATACAAACTACAAACGTTCAAAACATGAAACAACCAGTTTTAGCGTACCCTACGCTTTATGTTTGTGTTTAAAAACTCTTTTAAATACATTATTTTTCTATATTATAGTAATAATTACTTTGCACTAAATTAAAAAGTGCACTCGCACTTATAAAAATAAACTAACGGTGCATGTACCGTGAACCTCGTTTGTCTTGTATCTTCGGTTGTTATTTATTACACGGAATTTAAAATTTCATTACAGTTTGCTCTACTATCATCGTGTATCGAAGTTAAACAAAAAAATTGCACATAACATCTCGACTTTATATGAAGACTTTTGAAAACTATTCTTACTGTGTAACAAATTTTTATATTTTCCTTATTTGAACATAAGATACATGGTCTTTATCGTAGTTTATACGACGTATAAATTCTATTATGGTCCAATGCAATACAGAACGTGTATCATATATTCAAAGATGTATGTATAATTATAATTTTTCAAGCATCTGCCTAAATGTAAAAAGTTATAATGGTTTCCCAACGTGACTAATATCTCGAGCTTCGTGTCGAAACAAAGAGATGCAAAAGTAAACGGATCCATGGAAATTATCCAATATATATTTCAATACATAATTCCTTCCAAATTTACAATTCTTAATTTAAAAATTCAATTAATATAACTTCCAAATATAATATAGAAAAAGTAACTTCCAAAAATAATTTGTATTATCTTCGTCGCTTTATATAATTAAGTTAAAAACTCTCAATTGCTGTAAATTAATTATTAATTCATATTAAATTTAGTATTGGGCTATGAAGCATGAGCACTAACTGCAAAGGAAATACAGGAATATCAATCTATTACATACCAAAGATATTTTAACGCATGTTTAACGATAACGTGTACTTGTGGAATTACTAGACATCAAAACAATGAATAATTTTCATGTACGTAAATGTCAACTGAAGCTTATTTTATTTTTAATGCTATGTCAAAAATGCCAATTCACTTGCAATTTTACCATACGCTGGTGTACAGATTCGAGTGGACAGCAAGGAACGTTCAGTACCATATCACGATATTATCCGCTAAGCAGGGCTCGTAATAGAGAATATTCAAAATCCACACGACGCGCGCGTATCATGCCAAATCTAATCATGTACATACAAGGTGCGACAACTCTATAAAATTTAACGTCATAAAGTATCGTACAACCTGCCCATTCACTGAAACCCATAGCGACAAATCAAACACCACAGCAGAGGACGTTTGAATTGGGAGGGTAAATGTATTCTTTCTTTTTTACATACAAATCTGCCTAATAATTTTCGTAAATGAGAAAATAATCCTCATGCACACACAAAAATGCATATACAAACTGTACACACTGTAATTAGCATATTATAACTGCCAACGAGACAAAATAATTCAAAATGGCTACATTCGAACACTACATTCTACACTATAAGAATTACTCATAGTTGTGCTGTACAGTGTATCAGATAACGAATCTTTTTGTGTATTTCATTTATATCCAATACTTCTCATTCTGAGGCCAGCGTACCAAAACAGCCGAAATTCAGTATCCACGCATCGATCACATGTATGTATTCATCGAAGATACCAGATTGTCTCTAACGCAACAAATGTTCAAGAATAAAGTTTGCAATCGAGAAAAGATTGCAACGTTAAGTACAATTTTTCTGTCGCTTAAGTGTCGCTTAAGGCCATTACGCGTTGAGACATGTTGCGATGTACGCATCGACAACTAGATTTCATGAACTCTGTATCAGTTTCAGTTTACCTACACATTATCGATTCCTCTCCGTTTGTAGTGCGATGCCAATATTGGAACACGTGTTTTAATATGTCTGATTACTTTCCAATTCCAGTATCATTATCAATAATACGAAGTAGGGTGATTATAGAAAATAAGAAATGAAAAACTAAAAGATTGACTTACATAACTGCAACGAACAACCCACGCTGAAAGGGAATATAAGGCAGGACACGTACAGTTGTTATTGTACAATTCCAAGCAACAATTTACGACAACAACAACTAATAAGGAATGGGCGAGAAGTTGGTTAACTGAGAGAATATATTTTCCAATTCCACGTTATTAAAAGCATTTAAAACGAATAAATCGAATGATTATAAAGATTATTTGCGTACGTATGTCTCTACTCTTCGACAACTATTGGATAGTAAGATTTATTAAATAACCTATTGGCCTAACGATTCATGAACAAAATACAATGATGAGAACCTACTACAAATTAAATTTGGTATCGGTGTCATCCTGCACATATTACAACTAGCGTTTCGATTGGGCCTTACTCATCAACCAAGGATTCTGATTGCTGCATCGATGTAAGTTGCTTCTGTCGCCGATTCGCCGATAGTGAACTACATACTTTGTAACGTGTATCATAAGATCTAAGCAGCGATGTACGTATCGCGACATGTTTCACCGCGTATAGAGTTCGATTTTTTCCACGCCTTAATATCCCTTAATCTAGGTCTTTTTTCCTAAAGTGTTTTCTAAAGATGACCTCGCCAAAGGCGAAATAGGTAAATGATGAATTTGTATGATTATTTCATAGCATAGCTATATTTCACGCCTAGCATATATCCAAATATTAATATAATTCAAAAAGAAAGGTAATTATCCACAAAAGGAGGCCTCAATTCCATTGACCTTAATCGTGAGATGCGTTATAGAGGGAAAGCTTCTGGATAGTATGCACTTTGTCCGAAGCATGACACGATCGTGATTCGAAAGTTAGGTTAGGTTAGATATTTTTGCACGTGAAATTTCTTCATTGTTTTTATATCTAAGATCAATCCTGTAAGTAGAGTGCATATACCTTTTAAAGCCGCATAATACATTTAATTTTATCTTTACAATATATCTATTTCTATATGAAAACACTGTAATTTATTTTTAATTATTTATTAATTTATTACTTTTAATTAATTAATTAATTAATTCTCATTAAGAAAAAACTTCTTCACACAGTTCTCGTTATATTTGATTTCGAAATAAAATAAATATGTCAAAGCATAATATTTAACATTAATTAGATACAAAAGCCCTAAATAAAAATTATATTTATTAAAGATACTTTACAGTTACAAAATAATTTCTATAACAATCATATTTTTAAGGATACATGGCTATGTGATATTTGCTGTCATGTGTATAGCCGATATTGCAAATTACTATATATATATATGTGAGAATTGTGCTACATAAACTACACTGTAATTTAATTATGTTACAGAATTCAAACTTTTCAATTAATTCAATTGCTAATTATTGCAATCATGAATGCAATTGAATTACAAAGTAACTGAATTGCAGCTGAAAAGTCTGAAGAAAAGAGATAAATATTTACATAATCTATGTATACGTTATATCTTCCGGTTTCTATTCGTAAGTGACTCAATCATATGTTTATATTTTTCAGTTACATTATTCAATTATTTTTTGTAATTGTACTTCAATTACAACTATGAATTTCATTGTAGTTTAATTAAATTAGAGATCTGAATTACGATTTACAATGTAATCGCATACGATGTAATTAAATTACTTTGTAATTATAACTCATGATTACAATTTAGTTGTAATACTGTACGGTTCTGCTATATAAATCTTACATAAGAAAACCATTATATTAATAACAACGAGAATGACGAATCGTACAAGGCAATTCTAAACCTGTAATTGGTAAATAAAGAACACATAAAATTCGCATTACGCAATTCTTCCTTTAGATTATATAAACGTATCATTCTTGTATAATTTAACTAACACGTCTTGCGCTTGAATGAAGCATTTGAGTAATTTTTCATTTATGTCTGTACGTACTTAACAGTACGCAACAATATTGTTACAAAACTTATACATATGTTACTTTATAGCACCAAGTTCCAAGTGGCATAGATTGAAATTGAAACCACTGAATTACTTTTGCATCTCTTACATTTTTATCTACATTTTGGTTTACATACATTTTGCGAGTTACGTATATTGTTACTAAAATGCAAATACAAGTTTAAATAGATCACAACAGATAATAATACAAATAAAAATAACGATATTAAGCATAATCATTGAGTTTATTATTACTGTATCTTATATGGTAATAATAATTAAAGGAATTGGTACGACGATTTTACTTATACATACAGTGAATCCAAAAAGTATTTGTACACCTAGTTTTTTCGCAATAACTTTCTAAAAACAAATAATACACGGACAAAAACTGTTCCTGGTATTAGCCTCTTATAAGCAGGGATAACATGTACATTATCAATTTTTAATAATGCCTTCTTTAAGAATAATACAGCAAATATAAAAATTTAAGGACAAAAAAAGTATTTGTACACTTATAATTCTATTGCTAAACTTTGAAAGAATGCACATACCCTCGTGACATGAATCAAAATGTAAACATTTGTTTATTTACACATTGGTTTCGACCTACTCACGACGTTAGTACGTCTGTGAACAACCTAGAGAAACCATGGCAAGCAAGAAAAGTGAAATATCTGTATTGCTGCGAGATCGTGTGATTTTTCTTCGGAAAGGGGGGAAAGTTACCGAAAAATTGCCAAAGCTTTAAATTTAAACTTCACAACAGTGCAATATATTGTTAAGAAGTATGAACAAACGGAAAGTACGCTCAATAGGCCATGATCAGGTCGGCCGAAAATACTTACAGATAGAGAACGTCGGAGTGTTATTAAGGAAGTTACAAAATTTCCATTTATTAGTGCTCGAACTTTATGCAATGATGTCGCATCAACATCAGGGAAGAATGTATGTCCTCAAACTATTCGAAACATTTTGCACTCCACTGAAATATATGGTAGAGCTGCTAGAAAAAAGCCCTTTATAAATAATGTGAATAGGGAGAAACGGTTAGGATTCGCTAAAACGTACTTACAAAAACCAATTGAATTTTGGAAAAGCATTATCTTCTCAGACGAACGTAAATTTAACATTTTTATACAATACTGAACTTTTATTCAATACTGAACTTCAGCAAAGGAACATCCACACAACCGTTAAGCACGGCGGAGGAAATGTGATGTTATGGGGCTGCATGGTTTACAATAGTGTTGGAAACATCGCGTTTATCGAGGAGTCAATGAATGCCGAAAAATATATAGACATATTGCGTAACAATTTACCCGAAAGTGCAAAGAAATTGGGTCTAAATAGGACTTACTACTTTCAGCAAGACAATGATCAAAAGCACACAGCTAAAAAAACGAAGGAATGGTTATTATACAATGTCCCAAAACAACTGATTACACTACCCCAGTCTCCCGACATTAACCCCATAGAAAATTTATGGCACCTATTAAATATTGAAATAAGAAAAAGAAAGATATCAAATAAACCAGATTTGCAACGAATTATTTTACAAGAGTGGCCAAAATACCTAAGAAATTACAAAAAAATTNGGTCGAATCTATGCCAAAAAGGCTACAAGCCATTATAGATGCAAAAGGAATGCATACAAAACATTAATTAGGATCTAAACCATTAATAATTTGAAATTTTCTAGTGAAGTCGCAAGTGTACAAATACTTTTTTGGCCCTCAAATTTTTGTATTTATTGTATTATTCTTTTATAACATATTATTAAAAGTCTTCAATGTATATATTATTTTTGTTTATAGGAGGCTATTAATGGAAGCAATTTTTCTTTATTTGTTACTTATGTAAATAAAGTTATTGCAAGAAAACTAGGTGTACAAATACTTTTTGGATTGGTATAAGATCATCTTACCATAAATAAAATGCACCTATTATGAAAACTATTTACATACATTAAAAGCAATATGTGTAATTTATATACGAAGACATCAAGTTTAAATGTAGAAAATATTTTTCACCAAAAATACTATTCCAAAAAGATCAAAGCTTATATTGTTCATTTTTGTCTTTCTTTTCTAACAGAGGAGATCAAATATAATAATCACTTCCTCTAATTTCTTTTTTACTATACCTATTTTTTCATAAACCTTAATAAATTTATTGAACGAAATTTACATATAAAACTATATCAGTGAAAATAAGCATGAAGGAGGTTTAAAACTTAGTTATATAATGTATAATATATGTACCAAATTGCGTATAAAATATCTCTTTGAATGAAATTATCTCAGATCTATGTTATACCTTTTATACGTTATCTAAAGTGTCATCTTGTAAAATGTTCCTCATTTTAAAACAAATAATCCTTTCCAGTATTATTACACGTATTGATACGAATACACATATTATATGTATTAAATTACTTTTTAAATTTTCACTTTTAATCCATCCGATACCTGTCGTGAATTATGTATGTGAATTATGCATGTTATGTTTATATTTATTCAGTCAAAATATCATTGAACGTTATATGCTACCTACCCATTTCGAAGGTTTAATGATACGTTAAAAGACGATATTTTTTAATTAAACGATAAATTTAAAGAAGAAACTTTAAACAATTATTAAAACTTTGATTAGATAAAGGTCGATCACTATTATTTATAACTTATCCTTTTCATGAAAATTAACTGGAGAGGATTAGGTGTTTTATTCTAAAAAAAACTGATTTGTAGATATACGTACATAGACTTAACTATAAATTTATTTCAGTCGTTTAGTAAAATGTTCATTACTTAAAGGAAATTATAATACGTAGCAGTTTGCGAAATGAAATGCACGACAATAAGTATAGTATAATGAAATTTCATATGATAGAAACTAAAACTTAAAAACCTTCTGGGATATAATATAAGCATTATATAGAAAACAATAATCTTTTATTGTTTGAACATTTATCATCTGTTATCAGTACAACAATCTTCCAATTTTTATTTCTTTACAATATTATTTGCCTTTTCCGTTTCAATCTTTCCGGGCCCAGTGATAAATGTGTAAAATTAGGCTAATTATATCCGTAGAAAAGAGCAAACTTCATCGATTTCAACGAGCTTGAAACATGTTGTCAAGGTCGCTATTCTGAATAACTTTTTCTCATACACGTAACCGTCGCTCGGCCTTCGTTTCTAAGATATTTTATTATTATTATATTATTTTAGTTTCCAAGGTATTTATGAAAAGGTTTACTTAAATGTAACTTCACAGCGGTCGTATTTTTATATGTAGTCCAATCTAAACCCAATCCATTGATGATAATCATTTTTAATATAAATATATGATATAATGATATAAAATAAGTAAATTTAATTCCGATCAAACAAGCATGTAGGAATCAGAATCTTCAAAAATCTCGAAAATTAAGACCATGTGTGCATAACATTAACACAATTCAATTCTAACGCAACCTTAGAAATACGATATTCACGGTCGAAAATATTTTTCCGTACTCAGCATATTGGGGAGCATGAGGTGGGTATGGGTTCTCGGGGCGTAGTACCACGCCTTGGGAAACCCCGATGGATCTGATATTCTATAGTCGGGTGGCGGCTGGTCGGTATCTTTGTGTACCCGTCAGTTTGCTGATTCGATGCGGAGAATTTCGGAGAAGTTGGTGGACCCGTACCTACCAAGACCACTCACATCACCTTCTCGTGGAGCTCCCTGTCGCCCTGCACCGGTTTGACCGGGGTGGAGTGCGAAAGAGTGAGTGACACCTGGACTGGTAAAATCGTTGACGACTTTGGCGATTCTCTTTTGAACCATGGATAGTACACCGAAAAGGAGTAACGTTTACGGTGCAGGGGAGGGACACCCCAGTACTGGCGCAGTCGTGGGCAGTCAAGTGGGCCCCGCTGCGTCGTCAGCTTGCGACCATGGCCATTCAGGGGTAGACCGCCAGGCCCCCGAATCGATTTCTACGTCTGGTGAGGCGAGAAAGGTGGATAAACCGGCGGAAGGACCGGAGAATATTATTCTTCCGGCTCCATTCATGGTTCCAGAAGCCGGACCATCTTCGTTGGAAGTAGTTTGGAGGGCTCGCATGAGGTCCGACGATGAAGGGTCAAGGAGTAAAAAGCGAAAGGTTGTTTCTCTTACTCCGGACGTGCCTGAGATGGACGAGCTGGTACGAGAAATGAGAATAGCTACGACCGCGGACATTGGTGCTGAAATAGTCAGACAGATTGAAGTAATTATGAAGGGTGCAACCACATCGTCCAACCTTAAGGGCACCTACATCAAGGCCCTTAAGGAGGCTGCAGCATCTATTGCCGTTGGGACGATGGAGTTGTCCAGGAGGATTGTACCCACTTCTAACCCCCGGGCACTCATGCCAGCAGAATCAAGGTCACAGTGTTAGAGGAAGACAATGAGGCCCTCCGTAAGGAGTTGGCAAGACTGACAATGGGCGCGCCTAGAGAATGTCCTCAGTGCGGCGTCTCGGCTTCCGAAACGGGGCGTCCTCCGAGGAATGAACAGACTGATGTCAATGCGCGACTAGATGCACTTGAGAGGAGGGTCGAAGACATCGGACCCTTTATTATTAGGGCTTTAGAAAATCGCTTCAGGGATACAAGACCCACCCCTGAAGCACGGCCAAGACAAGATCCGATGGCTTCGGCTCGCTCCACCACCACCACCCAATTTCCACCACTCCCTCGGGAGCAGCAGGGTGGTGAGTGGAGGGTGATTGAGTCCAAGAAATGAAAAAGAAGATGAAAGCTACAGTAAAAGGGCGGCGGAGAGCCAAGTTAACAGGGCTCCGCCAGTAACAGGGGTACAGCCTGAGAAGAGGATTGCTGGTACCCAGAAAACCAAGGCTGCAGCTTCGTCGGGGACTTCAGTTAAAACCCCGATGTTAGCACCGGTTCCAACACCTAGGAAGGCTGTGCTCCCTCGCGTACTACGATCATCGGCGGTTACTTTGATCCTGAGCGAGGGGGCCAAGACATCTTACGCCGAGGTGTTGGCGGCGGCTAGGGAAAATTCCCTCTGGCCGAAGTCGGAATCGAAAGGCTGAATATGCACAAGGCTATGGCCGGCGCAATTATTTTGGAGGTTCCCGGATATAAAGACCGGCAAAAGGCATCGACGCTGGCGACACGTCTAGCGCAAGTTTTGGGCCCGGCCACGATCAAGGTCGCAGCTCCAACCAGGATGGCGGAGCTGCGTGTGGTCGGGATAGACGTGTCCATTGGCAAGGAAGAACTACGGAACGCCCTGGCTCGAGCCGGGGAATGCGGCGCTGCAAAGGTGTAGGTTGGAGAGATAGGCACCTATAGGAATGGACCTGGGTGCGTTCCCCATCGACCGGAGCGCGCAAGCTTATCCAGGTTGGAAGAGTTGCCCTAGGCTGGTCCACTGCAAAGGTCGAGGCGATCGCAAAACGGCCTTTGCCGTGCTTCAAATATTTGGAGATAGGGCACGTCAGGACGACGTGCGTATCGACGGTGAATCGATCACACCTTTGTTATAGGTGTGGCGAAGCTGGACATCGTGCCAGAGGCTGTTTTGCCTCGGTACCCAAGTGCCGCCTTTGCGAGTCACTGGGGGTACCATCGGCTCACCGGATGGGAGGAGATGCGTGTTGTCCGCCGAAGATGAAGAAAAGGAGGACGCTGCCTACTGCAGCGCAGAAGAGCGCCTCGGACACACTGCGTGCCACCGGAGGTACCACAGCAGCGGTAGATGGCCGGGAGGAGGCCATGGATGTGGCTCAGTAAATTCGAACGCCTCCGCCTCCTGCAAACGAACTTGGGATGATCGAGACGAGCGCAGAACCTGCTCTTCCAGACTATTCGGGAGAGCGGGGTCGCTCTGGCGGTGGTGGCAGAGCCATATAGCGTTCCCAACACCCCTGCCTGAGCCGGAAACCTGAAAGGCTTGGTCGCTGTAAGATGGACATCGGCGCTGGGTTCATCTGGTGTCCTGCTCGATCGTGGCAGCGGCTATGTTGCGATCGAGTGGGCAAGAGCTGTAATGGTGGGCGTCTACGTCTCCCCCAATAGCGGCTTGGAAGCGTTTGGGGACTTCCTGGACGAGGTTGGTGTTTGCGTTCGAAGACACCTTCCTCTCCAGGTTTTTGTTTTGGGGGACTTCAACGCCCACTCCTCGGATTGGGGAAACCACAGGACGACTACTCGATGAAGAATGCTGTCGGACTGGGCGACAGGACTGGGCCTCCTACTCGTAAACAGGGGCTCGGCGAGCACCTGCGTGGTGTGGAGGGGGGTCATCCATTATCGACATCACTTGGGCTACCTCCGGTACCTACAAAAGAGTAATGGATTGGAGGGTGGTCGACTATCGGACCACCTCTACATATTCATGGATCTGAGGATGGTGATATCAACAACTATCAAACCCGTCACGCAGGCCTTCCACGCTGAGGAAAGAGGCCGGAGTCTTTGTCCACCGCCCAGGTGGCGATTGAAAGAGAGGAACAGCGAACTTCTGCCGGCGGCAGTCATCGTGGCCGCCTGAGTTGGGTCGCGCGTGTGACGCTGGGAAGCGTCCAAGAGGAAACGAAGACCCCCCTTCAAGATATGAGCGCGGCGTGCAACATCTCGATGCCGCGCTCTGCGTCCAGTGGTGGATGCCACCAAGCTGTTACGGGGCGTACAGGGAAGCACGACACACTCTACAGCGGAAGATGAAGATCGCGAAAGCCCGGTCCTGGACGGACCTTATCGAGGCGGTCGAATCCGATCCGTGGGGCAGGCCTTATCGTATAGTAATGAAGAAGTTACGTCCCTGCCCCCCCCCCACTGACCGCAAATATAGACCCGGATTTGCTTGCTAGTGTCATCCGGACTTTGTTCCCACGGCAAGATGACGTCGCCAGACAGTCACGGTCATCCTCCACTATGTTTGTTGAGTGGCAGGAATATTTGGCCGTGACCGATGAAGAGCTTTTGGTAGCTACGAAGAGGATGGCCTTTCGGCACGTTGCTCCGAGTCCGGATGGAATCCCAGGCAGGGTTTGGGTGGAGTCCATTTTCACCTAGACTCCCCGTCTACGGCATCTATACAACAGATGCCTTAAGGAAGGTGCCTACCCGAAGATTTGGCGGAAAGCAAGGCTGGTCCTGTTGAGGAAGGAGGGACGTCCGTTCGACTCACCATCTGCCTATCGGCCGATGTGTCTTCTGGACGAGGTGGGCAAGCTTTTCGAGCGTATAATTGCCACCCGTCTGAAGACCCATATGACGGAGAGGGTTCCGCCGGGGCCGCTCTACCACTGATGCAGTGAACCGCGTGAGGCCCATGGCGGAAGCCATGGTTTCCCGGACTGGAGTGGCGTTGGCAGTTTCTTTGGATATCACCAACGCGTTCAACGCTATACCATGGAAGGCGATAATGGAGGCCCTGGAACATTTTCAAGTGCCTCACTATTTTGTCCGGGTGATCCGAGCCTATCTGGATGACAGATAGGACGAGTATACCGGCAGATACGGCGAAGAGCGGGGCCCCTTGAACGCGGTGTTCCACAGGGTTCAGTTTTGGGCCCTATCCTTTGGATCACCGCTTACGACGCGGTCCTTCGCTGTCCTCTGCCCCCTGGAACAGGCATGGTGTGCTACGCCGACAACATCTTGGTCCTGGCTGGGGGGAGTTGGTGGCACGAAACATTACAACGTGGTGACGCCGCAGTGGCGTGCGCGGTTGGTACCATCGAGAAGCTGGGCTTGAGCGTGTCACCCGCCAAGTCCGAGGCCATGTGGTTCTTCGACCAACATCGCAGATGAACCGCTCCTCCAGGCTTGTGTGTGAACATCAAGAGGAAGGAAGTTCCGGTGGGCCGTCAGATGAAATACGTAGGCCTTACGATTGACAGCCAATGGACGTTCGGGCCGCACTTAGAACTGCTGGTCCCCAAAGTATCAGCTGCAGCCAACGCCTTGTGTGGCCTGTTACCGAACATCGGCGGGGCTGCAGTCGCGGTTCGTCGACTGTACGAGGGAGTGGTTCGATCAAGGGTCCTATACGGGGCCCCGGTGTGGGCGAAAGATCTGCCAAAGAGTCGCCGCAGCTTGCTGCTGAGAAGGCTGCAGAGGACGACCTCCATCCGTATCGTCAGAGGATATCGGACCATATCCTACGTGTCGGCGACTGCGCTGGCGACGTCTCCTCTGTTCGAGTTGCAGGCCCTAGCGCTCTGACGGGTGTACCATCACCTGCGGGGCCTGTGCTCAACGGGGGATACGCCCTCCGCCGGCCAGTCGGCTCCCGACGTCCGAGAAGAAGCAAGACTAGAGATCTGGGAACGGTGGCGCATCCAGCTTGCCACCGAGGAGACTGTGCGGCCTATTCGAGTCGTTGCAGCGGTCCTACCGAATTGGGAGGCCTGGAGGGATCGTGGCGGACTACCGCTATCGTTCAGGATGACGCAGGTGCTTACCGTACATGGAGCGTTCAGGCAGTAGCTGCTAAAGATTCAACGGGAGGTGACTGACACCTGTCAGCAATTCCAGGAAGAACAGGACACGGCGCAACACACGCTGTAGTTTTGCCCGGCGTGGGTAGATCAGCGCCGTGTACTACGGCTCACCATTGGCTCTCTCGGCGATTGTAAACGCCATGCTGAGGGGGCACCAGGAATATCTCGCTGTCCGCTCCTTTTGCGAACAAGTCATGCTCGCGAAGGAGTGCGCTGAGAAAGAGAAAGAGAGAGAGCGGGTGAGAAGACAAGATCCGTCAAGAACGCCGTCACGCCGAGGAGGGTCTGGGTCTCCCCTCGGAATTGCACGACGGTCCAGACAGCGCGGCGTTAGGAGACGTGGTCCCTCCTAACGGCCTCATCATGAATCAAGGAAGACTTCTGGATAAAAGAAGACGACGAGGTGCACGGGCAGTAATTCGTTTGAGGTCCCAGGGCACTCCTACCACACGTCAGGATGATCACCGTGGGGTTTTAGTCGGTTTGAATCCGACACTCCCTCATCGCCTCCCAGAGGGTGACGGGGCGTCCGTGAGGATTTCCCTACGTTAAAAAAAAAGTACTCAGAATATTGACCTTGGCAACATATTTCTAGCTCGTTGAAATCGATGAGGCGTGCCCTTTTCTATATAATTATCAAAATTAGTATAAATACAGTTTAATGTTTTACACATTAAGGATGTTGAACAATTTCAATACAAAATATTTTAATATCTATTTTCCTCTATTACTTTCTACATATATTAAAAATATATATGTACGTCAAATTTGTTCTTTCATTAACTTTATCGCTGAAAATAAAAGATATTTTTTCTGATGCTCAATTGTAATATATCTTTACCGTATAATACTTGATAATTATAAAAAAGTAATCAGTAAATTCTGAAAGTAATATACAGTTCATTTGCAACTGAAACAAATTCTGCGCATGTTTAAAGTGGTTAAAATTGGAAAATACATATTCGAAGACAAAATTAAATGATGTCAAGTAACGTACAAGCTATACCAGTTAATTTATGTAAATAATATCTTTGATTATGGAAAAAATTCAGAGAATAGTACTATTTCGTTTAATAAGAAAAAATATTTCTCAAGATCATATCTCTCGAGATTTCAGAACCGCGAGTATATTTTCTAGTAAGACAGAGAATGCGTACTACGTACACTTTCGACTGAAACATTTTTTTCCATCTTCCATGTTTTTCGAGATATTTGCCTAAGGCAGAAAAACGTTTCAGGTGAAAATTGTAGCAAGTACAGTAATGTACTCGTACGTATATACTGAATATACTAAAAGAATGGATGCTAGGATTTATTTAACTCCTACTTCGGAATAACTGAAATCCCTAGTGAAGATTAATTTGAAATTTTGAAATGAAATGTCAGCTTCCTCATTACATGTCCGTAGCTGTTATCAAAACGTTTTCAAAACACTATTTACTTATGTACTTTTACTTAAATTAATATTAATATTCGCACACAGCACTATGTTTGTACTTGTTGCTTTGTATAGGAGGAGGTGATATAAATATCGTGTTGTTTCTTGCAGCTTGAAAATACATAAACAATATCTTCCTACCAAAAAAGAAGTAATAATCAAATATTATTATTTCTTTATATGTTTCTTTATCTCTGTTCTTTATATGTTTTGATACACTTTGTCTTTTATCAAAAGTAGTATTCTTTCCTTTCCATGATACGCAGTGTTAATGCTTGGAAATACTACTTCATACTGAGATAGAATTGTATACATGCAGTTTATACACAAAATGAATCTATTTTGCAGTTCGAACAGTTTCTTATGGAACTTTAGCGATATATAAGTATTATGTGTTATGCAACTTTTGTTTGCTACCAAAATTCACTCTAAAGATTGAAATTGACTCCTGAAAATACGGCTATTCTCCGATTTTACGTTATAATTCGCAAACTATATAAGATAAAAAAGAAGTTTTCAGAGAAAAATTACTCCGTTAAATTAGGACTATCATTTGGTAAAACATATATTAATGATAAAATATATTAGCGAATTGTAATGCAAAGTCGGAAAATAGCCGGATTTCCAGGGGTCAATGCCTCCCGCTTACGGTATATTTGGGCGGGGAAAAAATTGCGTAACAGATACCTTCATATTCTCTACATATATCCAGAGTTTCATCATTTTTCGAATTTGCGGGTTGGGCGTCTTCTTTTGTAAGCAATTATATTTAAACAAACCACTTTTGAAATATGTATAAACTTTCAGATTGATATTACGTCAAAGATTATTACCTACATCTAATGAACAGTTATTTTTATTTATTTATTGTTGCACCAGCTTATAGCTACTAGCTACCGCTATTATTTACATTGGTGATAATTTTATTTATAGTACAATTAGACTTAAAAATTACGCTATAGATAAAGAATTGAGCAGACTGATTATACAGAGTTTGTTAAATAATATTATTCACATTGTAATTTTCTTGTTATGGTTTATCTCCCCATTTTTACTGTATATCATGTACTACTTTTATTTCTTCTAAAAATGGATTTTATCGTCACTCAGGCAATCTCTAATAATTAACGGTAAATTTATCTCTTCTCTTGAGTTTCTAGTTACAGGATATTCTAGTAGTTAGTTTTGCATTGGAACTACTGCAGATGGGTTGTTCCGTTTTTGTAATCAGGTGTTGGTAGCTGAATTTGGTGTACTCTATCTTAATCTCATTAGGATGATTTAAATTCTTCTCGGCATTGAAAAAAGCAGGTTAGTCGAGTAGATAGATATTATCTTCTATTTCGTGGAGCTTAGTACCATTATTGGTCACCCAACTTTGATAATAGTCTTCCGCCTACTACCCTCCCATTACTTGCTAAGGATTTCCAGATGCTAATTCTTAAAAGTAAATTACACTCTGGATTCCCTTCGTATGACACTATATTGCACTACTTTGTTTATACAGTTCAAATCGTAGGTTGTTTAGCAAGGTACATTGCTACAAGAGTTGCAGATTTCGCTAAATAAACTTGGATCACTTATATAAATTACGCTATACAACGATTCTGTGGTCGATTTCTAGTTCTCCTAACGCAATTAAAATAATCTACACATTGCACGATTTCATTGATATTAAACCGGGAAAATTTATTTTGCTTGTGTTATGTGTTATTACTGTACATTCAATTGCATTGTCTGTCTCTACTTTGATAAAAATATGCATATGTGTATGTAAAAATCAAATAATCCTCAACTAATCGACTGATTGAATTGACCGTCATTTAGGAAAATGGGTTGAGCGAATTTTCTTTTATATTCGAGGAATTTGTTTTCAGTTCCTTAAGAAAGTCCTTTATCCTATTTACAATTGGAGAATATTTTTCTTTCTTTATGTCGTAACTATCCTGCAGTTTGTTATTTCGAACAAATTGCTGTACTGGGTTGACAAGGGATGCTATCAGTTACAGACATAGTAGGATGCTTGAAGACTTGCTAAGGGACTGCTGTGCAGAAGCCTGTGTAGAATTTAGTGGATAGAATTTAGTAATTTAGATATTGCACTCGCTTAATGTTAGATTCGATGGTGGATTTATAGTTTAATAATGCTACGCTACCAGCTCCCTAATTATTGACAGCGAGTATCTTTAAAAAATTATATCTTTCTATGCAGACGTTTTCGAGTTTCATAATATGAAGTTTCAAATAAATTTTCAATGTATTTAGTTTTCATTTCTTTATTTATTTCACATTATTTATTTATTAATGAGACGCTAGTTGATATAGAAGTTGATCTTCTTGATAATTTTGCGATTTTCGCTTAACATTATGGTTTTCAATTTGTTACTCGACTCCATTCGTAAACTTTGTCGCGAAAAGTTTCAAGTGCTTCCTGGATAACTGGAATATTTTTCCCGCTATAAAGTAAATAGAAATCATCAACGAACAATCCACGTTTAACTAACTTTGCTATAGACGGTAGAACTCCGTTTATATGAACCTGTCGGGGATAAGTCGATTCACATAATCAAGTCGTTCGTATAATACGAGTCTCACGTACTTCTTCCTAGCGTTTGCGAGTTTCGTTCAGTTAATAGGAGTAAGTGTTTATATACGGGGATTACACGAAACATTTGCTCTTAAATACGTAATAATGTTGCAAACTGGTGTCGACTGCAATAAGGGTAGTCATCCGTCGTGGCATTTTCTAATTTTCTGCGGCGATCCGGGTTTCCCGATGTTTGCTGTCCAAATCGCCAACCTTCACCGATCATTCGTGTATCGTTCCATGTGTGCGATGATCTGGCATGCGTCAGACGCACCTATACCAATATACATACCGGAATACAGTGCGTTTGTTTTTCTAGAAGTGTTCTTCACGCATCGTGTTTGCATCAGTCACGTTAAAAGCAGTATAAGTGAAAACACAATGCTACCTATAATTTATAAAAGTATAATAAGGTTACAATCAATAATTTATGGACGTTTCTATCTTGAGATTTCGTGGTTAACCTAAAAACTAATCACAAGTGTCCTTTGGAAAAGTCTGTTTTAATGCTCTTTATCCTAGATCATTGGTTTTGGAAACAGCAACTCTAACTGTGAAGCACGAAAGCGTGTCACATAAGGCGTGTCACATAAGGCGTGTCTCCACTTTTTTTTTATAATTCTTATTTAGTTTAAATCTTATAGTTGGACGTTGATGTAAACGGATTGACGCTACGCGGTAGTTCAGACAATAGGAACTCGATTAAAGTTCAGATAACCAATAAATTTCCTTCATATAAATAAATTTCATACACCAATTCCACTGGATTTGACAATGTTCTTTGTTGCTAATAGAAACAAACTATCGCGTAGAACGGTACGGTAAGATACCACTGATTTTAACTTGAACGAACCTATGTTTTAGGAAATTTCATATAAATTTGAACAGCTATTCTAGGGATCTAATTTTTAGTAATTTTATCGGGATCTGGACTTGAATCCTTACGTTGCTTGCAATTAAAGTTACTTCTAGTTCTTTAGTTGTGAGTTGCCTATTTATGTTTCCATATTCTGATTCATCGTCATTTTTTGAGAGCCAAATGTTTTCCAGGGCCGCAAATTGTGGGTTTTTATATCTTAAAAATTCTTCGGCGTAGATCGCATCAAATGGATTCCCTGTAAACACCGCGTTTACCGATTTTTAATGATTCTTCACATCTACATTCCACTGTGAAATTTTCTTTTGACTTTTATTTTAACTATCGGTATAAAATTATTGGCAGATGGTTGGATCAGTTGAATAAAGTTGTTTAGAATTTGGTCGGATTTTTTATTTTTCTCTATATTTGTTAAATTATTTCCTATTTCTTCTTAATATTCAATCCAATCCGCTTTTTCGAAGTTCCAACGATCGGAAACTGTTGATCGCAGTGTCGTCTGGACACTAGAGAGAATTATCACAAGATATAAATTGTGATAAGGTAGAGGTCACTGTCACAGAGATCATCTGCTACTTCCCATTCAAAGTTCCCTACTACTGACATAGGTGCAATTCTGAGGTCAGTTACACCCTCTCCTGCTGACGTTCGATTAAAATGCGCGTTTCCTAGGTTATTGATAAGAATTACGTCCGGGTTATTTAGAATTTTTAGATTATGAAAATAACATATTACATGTGTAATACCTTGTCGTTATTCTTAATCAAATACGTAATTTATCAGTTATATACTTTTACAATATGTAACATATTATTACTATGGTTTCTAAATTAATGACAAATTAATTTCCTTGAAGTTGCTTGAATTATTTTTGAACATTGCAACTCCTCGCGCTTGAGCTAATTCTATTTTTCCAGACTTTTTAAAACCCTCTTAATTCTGCACAAGAGTTACTTTTGAAATAAATCTCCTGGAAATTATACGTAAGATACGCAGTACCTTTTCTCTAACGATTCTCTTTATATTTGTATATCTAGCACAAAAGCCATTTATGTTCCATTGAATCATTTGCCTGGGTGACATTATCGATTTTCTATCTGATCCACGTTGTTTTTGTTTTCTTTGCTTCCTACTTTCTTAAATGTTCTACTAAATTGATTTTCTGTATAGCAAAGTAAAGGTATCATCGATATATTGCAAAGCCTCCAGCTAGAAAATTTATAATGGAAACTTTATCTACGATACTCCTAAACTTTACTTCTCCAGCATCCTTTCTGTCACTGGTATTAGTCGGCATATTCTTTATTCATTGAGATTAGTAAAATACTCGTTAACTATCGAATGAGATTATCGAATTTGTTTTTTAAAGGACCTATGTCTTGGATTATCTCTAACTTTATCACTTCGTTCTTTACTTTTGTAACCCTTCTTTGTTTTCTGGTAAGGATTGTGAGTCAGTGCTTCTGTCCAAATCAGGTATTTCATCTGCTACTATATTTAACAAGAAGATTGATTTTGTATTGGACGAGATTAGTCTCTTATTCCTAGTCAGCAGCGCTGTTAGTGATTTTCGTTGGTCTCAGACGATAATAGGAAGACGATAAGAAATATGTGATATTTTGTTTGAAATGTGTAGAATACGAAAACTGATCCCTATTCTTTGTGTTAGTTGCAACTTCTTGAATGTGTGTGGGTCATGTTGACAGGTTTTCATTAGAAGAGTATTTCTGGGTTAGGTATTCTTCTTACTTGCACATGAAACATATGCATAGTAGCTAGTATTTTCATACTCAATTTGTAATTCAATTTATCGACTAGATGAATTTATTCTTGTCTCCGGAAGGTTAAGAGGCGTGAACATCCTAATTCATTGATACCCATAATTCATTAAAAGACATCAGTTTAATTCTGAGTTCTCAATAGTTTCCTCCAAAATTTTTTCAACCGTGTCATACGGAATAATAAGGCACACGTTTGACAGTATTACTCTTTTTTGCCGTAGATATAAGTGGTATTACTTGGATTATATGGTTATCATTTTAAATTTGTCAACCACATCGTTGGCAATTTATTTGTACAAATACGTTCGGTTATATGAAGACATATTTGTTGGATTAGTCAGTTTGACGATTTCTTTATCATATTCTTCGGCCGTTAATCCTTCTTTTTGTTGTTTTAGCGTAACCCGTTTTTTATTCTTGCATTCTGTTTAAATTCCGCGAAGGTTGAATATCAGTAGGTGGCGAAATATTGTTATTCCTGCTGTACTCAGCGTGACAAGGAGGCAAAGGAAACACTTTTAATAAGTTGACAAAAATTAAACGAGCAATTACATTGTATTTTTATCTCCAAATCAACTTGTACACCGCAAAAACGTTACTAACAACAATTAGTTTGATGTAACCAGCCTCGTACTGAATACGTGGAATTGTTGAAGTATGTTATACAAAATGGTTTGAGGTAAACGGCCTAAATATTTCTTAATATTTAAACACTTATTGGTTTAAGATTTGAAACAGTGAAATGATACTGTAGCACACATTCACACGTTATTTTGTTAATTAGCTAGCCCTGATTGCTAGCGACATGATTTCAAAAGTTCACATCCCGAAAATGGCTGATGCATTTCAAAATGGCAAAACAGTTCGATATTAGCTACACTAGTATGTAATGAAGACTGTAGGTTCTTATTTAAAAATTTGAAGTTATCTTTCGGTGAATTTTTTAAAGTCACCACAAACGATCGCCACAACTTTAGAAATATTCAAAATTAAAATGCAACACGTAAAATTGGAAAATAATATGTATACATGTAGTGTATTTATATATGTATATGTATATGTATATCATTGTTTTGAGATATAAAAATGCATAAAAATCATTGCACGTATAAAATTCCTGAGATATGTAAAATGATGCAATCGGCTTCATATCTTACATGGTTTGTTAATCATACTAAAAAGAACAAATTTTGTGTATCTGACTTAGCAATGAAACTAAAGCAAATCTATTCATGTGTGACATTTCAGAGACTCTGATGAAACCTTTCTTAACCATGTACCTTAACCTAGGTTAAACTTTGTTCCTGGGTACCATTCCTTTAAAACTCGTTTGGAATTTTCTGATAGCGCTCGATGAACAGAGACGAGATACAACGGTTTCGACTTTGGAATCTATTGGCTCAAAAATTATTATCGACATATGGATCAATTTGGCAAATATAATCTTGGACAAAGATTAGTAATGGCAGCCGTGAAAGTATACATACATACATATATGTGTAACCATTACTATAGCGATAACGTTCATAATGTTAACAAATACCAACGCTTTGAAGATCTCTACCGGGTAAGAAATTAAATCACACTGTAGACTGAGACGGAATTTTATTTTTGTCAATGTCATTGCGGTCTAACCGTCTGTTTTTATTATCTCTGTCGTTACACATCGTTACACGTCATCACACATCGACAAATTGACCGGAATTAAAACGCATTTTTCATAAAATTATTTATATCTATATATTAATATGTACAATTATTATTGATGTACCTCTAAAAAAAATTAAAATAATTGAAATATTTAATTCGCAAAAGAATTGAGGCAAAATTACATGAAAAATTGCGAAACTTTTCATTTTTTCAAAATTTGTTCAACAAATGAATACCAAGATGCTTACGTAGGAGGATTTGCAAGTTATTAATATAATATTGAGTCTACTGTTTCTATGATTTCATATAAATATAACAGGTATATGTAATTTTTGTAACATAGTATTTTATATTTTTATTTAGATTGAATGAATTGTGTTACATTTTAACATAATCCGTTAGTTAATGCCTTTGCTAGAATACTTCATATTCAAGAGCTGTAAACAAACTTTTGTGACTGACTGTGTGTTTGCCATACTTTCTTTCGTATTACAACAAAACATCGGAAAGGCAGTTGTAATTTTTCTTATAATTGGAAACATACGTTTCTCAAACATAAATGGATTTTCTTGGATATTCCGCATATAAATTAACGCTTACCGGGTAAACGTTTTTTGATTACCATGAACCGTGAACAGAGATCATCTATGTCCGACACGTGTTTCGGCGGATAAAAAGTCCCCGAAAAAATTAAAAAAAAATTCATAAAGCATCTACAAACTTTGCATGGTTAATTGTGGTGCTTGATGTTGCCTACCCTTCAACTTAGAGAGGTTATCAGAGGTCCGTCGCCTGCTTTTTTGCGAGAAATACACAAAATTATTAAACTTGCTTGGATACGGAAAACCTCAGATTACGGAGTAAGGGTTATTATGACATAAGAAAAGTTAATATTTCAGCTCATTTACATTATAAACAACAAGTAGTATTCAGGCCACAAGTACAAGTAAACTAGATATTCCTCATTCCCGTTTAAAAATAAAATAAAATGAGATCCATAAAATGAGATCTCACCAAATCTGTTGACCTGTCATTCAATTCTTTCTTTTCTACAACGATAGGATATATAAAGATATTAGGTGTCCCATCCGAGAACAATATTGCTCTGTACACCATTTAATTTTGTCTTATGAAGTTTTTTCCATCTTCAATCGTTTAAATTGCCTAATTATTTTGTAAGTCATATAAATCTCTAACAAATTAGCGAAAAAAGATTATTTGTATTATGTACAAAATATATGTACTTTATTATATCTTTCTGTTGTGTATTAGTGCGTAAGAAGAAACAGACCACTGCATTAGTTTAAATACTTTAATTTGAATTTTAATTTATATCAAACAAATAACGCGTCGAAATAATGCGTTTTGTTAACATATAATAGTACTCGACCGCTTTGCGGGGAGACGCATTCGCGATGAGTCGCGCCAACGAGAGGCGTGAATTCCCGTTACGATCTGATGACCGACGCCACGAAGTGAGCGATCCCCTATTTCGGTTAGGATAATAGAGGTAGTTCAATAAGCATATCACTGTGGTAACAGATTAAATATACTATATATTTCCAACAACCCTTCTCGCGTAAGGTACAAATGTTCATAAAGAATAGCGTGGTATATCTCGACGTCGCTAAAGATATAATGTCGTTTGCCACAAGTTTTAGACACGTGACTCGAGTAGTTATGACTCGCAGTTAACAATGTGTAGCTGGGCAACCGTGTGCCGTGTGAAAAAAAAAACTGAGTTAAGAATGAAGACGAATTAATAAAGAAAACGTAAGAACTGAAACTTAAGACAGAAGACTTAGACGTAAGAGAGGAGACTTAGACTGACTTTCGACTCCCGTATTAGTGCGAAGGAAAGCTCGTAAAGGGTGTGTTTTGAGCACGAGGAAAGCGGATTCGTTGATTGCACTTTTCGTTGGGAAAAGTCCAGAGATGTTAATTGGTTTAGAAAAATCCCTATTCGGAGATAGGTGGAGGAAGTCTCCTACCAAACGTGGATCGTGGGTGGTCTTGCTCACGGGAAAATACCCGCTTTATCCGTGTTTTCTAGAAACGGGCAACAAGCCCAAGGAGTGTTTTAAGGACCACTTGTATGTCCAAAGACATGTACGGGAATGTGGTCCTCATTGTTAAAAATGGAGAGATTTATGGTACCTCCTTGGGTATATTATTCGTCCGAGTGAGGGTAGATCGGCGTCTGACGATCTTTCTCAACGAGGGTTGGCATACGGTTTATGTCACGCAGCGTAACAAGTACAATAAGTAATTACATAAATGTTTTGCAGATACTGCGGCATAAATTACTATATGTTTTGTTAAAAATTGTAAGATATGTTCCAATAGCTTTAAATATTCTATAAATACAAGTACATATAAAAATTATATCCAATCTACAAACATGTATTATTAAAAATATTATTGTACGCTGTGACTATCTCCGTATAACAGATGACAGATACGTACCTAAATATAAACGCAAAGCGAACAAATTAGACAATTTCATGAAATCGCTAAACTACATAAATTTGAAAGCAATTGTACACAATTTGCAAAAAACATTTTTACTCCCTCTCTCTCACTTTTTGTGCATCCTTTATAGATTTCAGTTACTAATCTGTTCGTTTCCATTGTATATAAAATGTAACCGATGGTCTGAGGTTATAAAGTTATACACAGCAATAATAATAATATATGCGCTGCTAAGTAGAAAGAAGTCTCGCGCCAGAAATGCGGGTCCGATTATTCGGGTTATTTCTGACAGGCTCCACACAATCTTAGAGATAAGCAGGCGTATTGACTGAGTCCCATATGCAAACTAAACAATATAACAACGCTTATGGCGTTCCGCGAGATTTCTTTCCAGCAATGTACTATATGTCTGTGTCGTTAATCAATAAATGGTCATTTATCTTTTATAAATTAAAAATATGAATAACTTGCCTTTATCAATGCAACAATAATAATGATAATTAAAAATGGTAATTAATGTACAATTGAATAACGTGACAACTATCAATAAAAATTGCGATAGAGAACGAGCATTATGAGCGTACGAGCGTACAAGTGTACGATAATATTAACTTCAGACAATAAAATGTTATTATCGATGTTACTTTATGAGTTGTCTCGTATCCTATTTATGTATACTCATTGTTCAGTATTTAATTAATAATATTGTTCGACATAAATTTTGACTCGCCACGTAACAATCCGAAAGCAATATTGCACTATCATCTTCAATTATCGAATAACACGACTTCTCGTAAAATCATACTGTTTCGACCAAAATAAGCGTGTTACCTGAAAAGTAATAACGCTAGAAGACTCGATTCAGTCTTGAATGATAGAAACAACATGCCTGGATAGATCGGCATATAAAAATAGTCGGTATAAGAAATTATTACGTTTTATATTATGTTTGCAATTGTACAAAAACTTCATTTGGCACGAATTCGTTACATATTTCCAAATTCTGTAAAGATTTCTACAGAAGAAAGAAAGATTTTAGTTTAGACAGATCCAAAAATTATCCGTCGTATCTACGTACATATATACATACGAGTAAGTATACTTATATATAATGTTTTGCCACCATACCAATCACTCACCAACTTCAATTTCTCAGTGCCGTAGTTATATGTAAGTGATTTTTAATAATCTATATATGTTTAATATAATGTTCCTTGTATCTGTGCTTGGGATCAAGAATTTGCAATAACCTAGCGTAAGAAATGTTACCACTACATTTCTTAGCAGAAAATGAACGAGTGAGATTTTTCCGAAGAATCGAGCTCCAAAAGCGATGATACGAGAGAGACGAGCAATAGTAGCATGGCAACAAAATATCAAACACACTCTCTCGGCAGATATTTTTTTCAATCTATACAAATTAAAAGCAGTTCTAACATCTTTTCTAAGCGATTCCTTCTTCAGAAATCTTCATAGAATTGAATACTGTATAAAAAATACGTGTTAGATGAAGAACTTTTTACAAAATTAATGCATAGAAGTTGTGCTCTCCTTTCAATATCCGATGACAATTTACAATCACTTGGAACCATAACATTTAACAATTTTTTATGTCGATATCAGAAAAATTATCTCTACTTAAAACTAAATCAATCTGCTAATATTTTCCTCACTTTTAGATTTTGGCCATCAACCAAATTGCGCGTTTTTACAGAAATTCTCGTTATTGAAAATTAGAGGTATTAGAGCAATTCTGTACTCGGATTCGCGTTTGGAATAGAAAACTTAACAAGGATCACTCAGTGGATTGTGCAGGTTCGAAAAAGGTTTTGATTTATTAAATAACGATTTTTTTCAGTTATAGGTAAAAATTTTCAGTTAAATTATATTTTATTTAGCAATATTCGTACAGAAAGTAATAGCTTTTATTTCGCAGTTACTGGATAACTTCGTTTAATAGCTTCTACACGTAATAAGTTATTCTATTTCTCTGTTTCAAGAACATGTTTTAAGTTATCATGACTCAAGTAATCGATTTCATTTATAATAGAACCTTATTCAATCTTTTCAATATGTGGTATTACTTTATGCGCATTATCCAACACATACTTAAATATTTTAAATTGTTTGGGTGTCAAAATAGATATAGCTGTGCCGGATTTACCTGCACATCCTGTTCTTTCTGCTCTGTGAATGTAACCATTAATATGTTTAGGAAGATCATAAGATATTACTAATTGTACATTTGGAATATCTATACCTCTTGCTAATGCATATGAACATACACATCTAAAAGTATAATAGAATTATAACACAATTTTTAGAAAATATTGATCCTAATTTTCAACGAAATTATAAACAAAACGTACATTTGTATCATAAAGCTATTGGTTTATATTCTGCTTCACATTCTATTGCTTCTTCTTTTAATTCTTTCGGGCTTGTATAACACCCTATAAAATTAATCGCTTCTTTATCTAAATTTACATCATCGTCTTTGCCTGTCACCGAAACAAACGTAAATAATATTGGTTGAAAGAGTCCAAACCAATTAAGTTTTTCAGGATCTTGTGATAATGTCGCACTGAATAATAATTTTTCAGCTGGAATTTTACTATTTAATGATGAAAACATTACTATGAATTTAATATCAGATAATATAACTTTACATTAATACGTATGATCCTGATAAATGAGTATTATATAAAAGATTAATATAATCCCTCTAAATTGTAACTAAAAACTAACCTAGAACATAAGTTGTATAGTGTTAATCGTGGTGTTTGATAATGAGGCTCGGGAAGATACTCCAACCAGTCAGCAGCTGTACCTAATTCATCACTTAGAAGAAATACTATATCATCCAATGAAAATCCCGATGTTGTTAATATATAGTCTATTAACCGTCCAAGTGTACCAATCACTATATCCACTAAAGATATATATATTCCTCTCTATCATCTGAAATATAAAAGTTATAAAGGATATTTTGTATTTTATAAATAATATAAATTAAACCTTCTTCTTAAAATTTATAAACACATACTCTCTTTTAGAATATTCCTTTGTTCTATATGAAATGCTGATGTGCCAGAAAGTAAATCAACTTTTAAATTTATATGCGATGTATATGTAATCATCACTTTCTAAATTTGCACAGCTAATTCTTGTATGGGTGAAAAAACTAAACAACGTAATTCTGGAACCAATTGAAACTGTAATATTTGAACAATTAGTAGAACATGTGCTAGAGTCTTACCTAAAAGAAAATAATTTCTTAAATAATTTCTTTTCAGAACAGAAAATAATTTTTTTAACACAGAGCTTTAATTTATTCATTGTATACAATGTTTAATTAAATAAAGAAAATTGATCTGAAATAACATTCATTAACAACATTAATTGTAATTAGAATTTAACATTATTTATTAACAGAACGCAACAAAGTATCGAAACTAGAATGTAAATATTTCAATTTGCTATAAATGACTTGTACATTCATACCAATGCCTGTAGAAGCTGATGCACGTGTATCCCTTAACCACCATTTTTGTTGCCTATCTTTATTACATTGCAATAGCCAAGATACCATACTAGCTTGAACATAAAATAATTTATTAATGCCTTTAGCTCTTAAAGCTTCAATACGCATAGGATCTAAAATTAAATTCATGTCTTCTAAGGTTGGACCACTATTTAAATCAATAGATATGACTTCTGGATTAGCCAACCATTCTGATAGAATTCTGTTGACTTCAAGGTTCCTTCGCTTATTTTTTACACCCAGAATTATGAGATCACTATTCTGTCCTGATATTTTTTCTAGTGTTTCATTTGGATCTGATGATTCATTAGGTATTTCATTATCCAGATTATCTGCATTTTCACTTTGCAATGTTTTATCTGCAGTTTCAATTGTTTCATTAGTACTTCCTTTGCTATATACATCTTTCCTCTTTTTTTTTATTCTTTCTATGCTCTGAAACGTGTACTTTTGCCTTTCTTTTAATATCACTCGCTATACTATTTTCATTCAAATTAATATTTCTTGCTTTTATCTTTTTCTTTTTATAATTCGATTCTTGTGCATTTTGATAACTACTTTCATGTATTTGATGACTAGTTTTAATAGCTCTTTCCCCATTATGTTCTTCTATTCTTTTTAATAATTCAGACAAATGATTCCTTTCATTTTTCGTTTCTTCTTCTTTACACTTATATCTATCAACAAATAATATATTAATTATACTAATAATATTCTATGGGAAGAAACTGAAAATTGGAATAATATTTAGAAAGGTAATATAGTAGAATATTTATTTATATAGTTTAATTGATTAAATTTATTATTCAGTAATTAAGTTCATTAATATATATGTATTACATTTTTTGACATCTTGACATACCTGTTTATCACAAATAAACTCATTTAATTTTCGATTTCACTCACGTGTTATACACGTTTTGTAGGTTATATTCTAACGCGTACTACCTATTCCACAGTTGATACACGGCCGTGACCTATATTACCCTCCGTGTGCTAACACGATTCTAGACTTCAAAACCTGCTGTAGATATGGACGCTGTCGCGATCACGGTCATCTTGTGGTATTACCCAAATAGATAATTATTTACGTATGCATGTACGTATATAAGTAAATATGTCTACATCTTCAAAAAGGCAAATTCATAAAAGGTATTATTTTAAGCTTGTATTTCATTAAAGTTTATTTTAACTATGTGTAAATGTGAAAGAATAAACTTAATAATATTGCATCATTATTACATATGTACATTTATGTAATATTTGCAAACAATTGATTTCAAAAATATAATTGAGATATATTATTAAAATTATATATTACTAACATTAAAGTTGTTTGCTGAAATTAACCAAACTACTTCTGAAGAACGTAACTGAAATTTCAAATTTCAAAAAAAATTTGTTACAAGCTAGCATACGTTGCTTATGTCACGTAATAAACGACTGACCGATTTAGACTCGTATATAGAAAAAAACTGTATTCGACTGACTTTCCGACTCCGTGTTCATACGGAGGAAAGTTCGTACTGGCTGTGTCTTGTGCACGGGGAAAGCGGATTCGTGGATTGTACTGTTCGTTAAGCCAAGAGGGGTTAAAGTTAAAAGATATTGAATGGTTTAAAACGATTCCTATTCGAAGATAGGTGGAGGAAGTCTCCTACTAAACGTGAATCGTGGGTGGCCTTGTGCGTGAGAAAATACCCGCTTTCTCTGTGCTTTCCAGGAACGAACAATGAGCCCAGGGAAGTGTTTTTAAGACCACTATTAGGCCCAAAGACACGTACGGGTCTAGTGGTCCTAATTTGCCAATGGATAGATTGACGACATCTCCTTGGGTTGATTGTTTGTTCGAGTTAAGAGATCTCGGCGCCTGTCGCACTGTCTTTTGGGTGACGTTACACTTACATAGATAATATAACCAACGAAAGTTACATATGTATACAATAGCAGGTAATAGTAATATAATAAATGACTATATTTAACAAATATCAAATGCATCTCGTTTTTCTAAGTTAAATCACGTAGTTTTTAACCGTATTACAGTCTACAAAAAATTATTAATCAATTTTGTTAAACATTTCAGCAAACTTTTGCAAATCATAAAAAGATATGCATACAGTTGGCATAAAAAGTATTCGTACACCAATTAATTTCAATAAAAATATTGTAAAACATCGTTTATTTAAAAAATTTTTACAAATAGAAAATATGTAATATTCTCACAATTGTGTAAGTTAATTTTCATAAAAAGAAGATGTGATATCTCTATCGTCTGTAAAAATATTAACAGATATCTAGAAAATGGCAAAAATATGTGTGTAATAAGTATTTGTACAGTTATACTTTAATGGAAAAAACTAATAAGACTTAAATATATCTAGAAGAAGAAATCACTACGTTTAAATATTTTAATGCTTATTGGGATTCCCTTTTGATTTTATCATGGATTTAAGCCATTGTGTCATTGAATTTATGAAATTGATGAATTATCTACTTGAAATATTTTTTCTAAAAGTGATCCCTTTAATTCATTTCTTGGTGAAATATGACAACTCAGTATTTTGCGTATCAACTGATTTCATATATTTTGTGTGTTTTTAAGTATTTCTGAACATATAAGAAACATGCTTGCATATAAGTAGTATTTTGTTTTGAATCGTTATCTTGCATCCAATATAAATTAAGAAATGATTTAAAGAGAGCTCTTTTAGAAGAATAGGAAAGTATTTCAAATAGAGTATTCATCAATTTGATAAATTCAGTGCCGCAATGGTTTCAACTGTATATGCATACATATATATATATGTATGTATGTATTTATAGAACTGAAGACAAAGATTAGCAGGAATGCTAATACTAACTTTATTATTGATAAACATATGGAACAACAGAAAGGAATTGATAGAAACCATAAAGGAAGAAAGTGCATACATATATGTAAACTTATCTTATATAACATAGGGATAAAAGAAATAATTTGCTGGATCCTCCAGATTGTTATATTATATTTTTGTAGTTATTTTCTCTAAAGTAATAATAATAGAATCTAAACTATATATATAAACTATATATCTAGTTATCTGTATGATAAAGTGACTCGGGTTTGCTATTTAAGAATAATAGAATATTGCATAAAAATGAACAATAAATTTGAATGAATAGATAAACTGCAATGAACAAATGTTATCAGAGATAGAACTGAAGTAGAAAAAATACACGAAGGAAAAAAGTACTTGAAATTTAGTAATTTATGACAAAACAGGACTGATTTTCACAAAATTTCATACAAAGTTACTACATGCTACATATTATATAATATGTGCAGTATATACCAATATACTATATATTATATTAATATACTATACTAATATATTATGTAACATATATATTAGTGTGCTGTTTAAAATTATGAAACTTTAATAAGCAGAGTTGAGTAAATTAATAAGGTTGCACGTAATAATTGTGCAAGTGGAAATATGGAAGGATTTGTAAACCCTTTTGCAATATTGCAAGGTAAGCAATAAAATATTCTACTATCAGACCTCAAGGAGAACTACTGATTAATTTCAAAATAATATTTTGAATTACTCTTCTTTTTCTTCGATTATGCATTATATTAAAACAAATATAATCTGGAATTTTGCTTTATGCTTTAAAAAATTAGAATGAAATAATTTTCCTTTATATTACTATATTTTAAATAAAAAACATTTCTACATTCTTTATATTTATTATAATTTAATAGTTATTCTAAATACACATGTAACTTGTGTGATAAAATATACATATATATGAAAATAGTAAATAGTGTATTACTTGCGTATGCTATAACATTATTGAAGTAATTACAAAAGTATCTATAATATAACCATATAGATTGCAATAATATTGAGAAGATTTATAGTTACTCATGAATTATTCTTACTTAAAAAATTAAGAAAATTAAATTATTAATATTTAAAAATCCGAAATTCAATAATATTCTATATTTTTCATGGAATATTTCGCATTAATCTAAATAGTACGCTTTTTAAAACTAGCGTAAAGAATGCAAACAGTTTTAGATATCAAAGCAACGACAACATTTTATGTTTTCTCAATAATAATTACAAAATTAGATTTGTTAAGTTTATAACATTATGATTGATAGTATCATTATGCGTGACCAACATAATACGATCTCGATTTATTATAAACTTTGTATGTATATGCATCTATGTTAACATTCGGTCATAGCTTTGTTGATTCATGCGACACGTATAAATGATGTATCGTGTATATCATACGACTAACGTGTTATTTGCGTATTTAATTGAAATGTACTTAGTCACAAGATACAATTAAAAATAGTACTTCTTTTAATTTTATTCCATTGAATTTTATGAATGTGACTTGTTTCTCTACATAAATAAATATTCGTCAAAAATATTTGTCAAATATATCATATACACATAATCCGTATAAGGCTAATATACCAATAGTAGAGTAGTATATTAAACTACTCTATTCGTTAAGTGAAATATATTGCAT